>JALBCR010003349.1:0-390238 GCA_030710515.1 Abscondita cerata
AAATTTAATAAGTTATTTATGCCGTTGTTACTGGTATGATCTAAACTTTGAACATAATTAAGAATATTGATGTCACCCGCTATAACTACGTTCTTATAATCAAGTAAAGTTTCAGAAAGATATTCAAAGGCCAGAGAATACTCGGCTACTGAAATTTGAGAATGAATGTACAGACACACTAGTGTAACGAAATGAGTACCAACAGTTATTATTACCCCAATAATTTCCATAGCATAATGAGATGATAGATGGAGGTTAACCAAGTACTCATTTTTAACTGCGATTAAACCCCACCACCTCTTTTTGTCACTTTTATCTGACCTAAAACTTGATAAAAGGATGGGAATAATTCAGCATCATTAACACTATTATTTATCTAAGTTTCTGATAGACATAAAAATCATAATTAGAACTAAGCACATTGTTGTATAAATCGACAGACTTACTATTTAGTCCTCTACAATTCTGATAATATAATGTTAGTGAATTATTGTTTATAGAAATTATCTGTTGGGGACGAATTAGTTTTTTGTTTGCTTAGTGACAGTGGGACAACCATGGATAAATTTTATGAACAGATTATTTTCACCATTTTCTCTACGGCGCTTAAGTTCATTATAGGCACTTTTCAGTTCATTTCTCTGCATGTCAGTTCTATCTGGTGTAACACTAGTGTTTAGAGGTAATTGTTTTTGTTCTTAAGTACTTTGTGAACATTATCCGTAGTGGTTAGAATAACCTTAATTGACGCGATTAATTTTCTACCAAATTTTGTTAATTGAAGTAATGCCAATAGGGCGTAAAATGTTATGTACTACCGTAGAATCAAAGTTATTATTTGGAATATCGTTACTAGAGGTTGCTTCACCAATATTAAAAATCAAAATATTATTAGCTCTACTTGATCTTTCATTAAATTCTTTTAAAATAATTTGATTATTATCTATACCTTCACTACAAACGTTAAAACAAGTGGAATTATTTGATAGAGACTGAATTTTTGATTCTACTTCATTAAGACGAGTGCTTATCAAATTAATATCCGACTTTATACTAGTAATACATTGAAGAATTTTGTTTATATTTATTGTTTCGTTTTGTTGCCTTTCAACAGCTTTTGAAGTTCTTTATTAACAAGATCACCCAGATTCACATTTTCACAAGGCAGAGGCGATGCAACATTACTAGATAACGAACAGCAGACAAATTCGTCATCATCTCTAAAATAACCATTCTTAACTATTGATGAGCAACTGAGATGAAATGCTATCTTACAATTCACACAAACAACTTTATTGTTAACAACAATCTTTTGCATTTACCACATTTATCACCACCCATGCTTTAGATTAGATAATAGGAATGTTACCGAGAAATATTATATTAACCTTAATATGCAAATAATTACATCTTAAATTGCTTATTTTAATTTTAAACAAATACATATGAACGAGGAACACGTTTTGCACTGCCGGACCGATAACAGTGACTAACGAAACAAACACGAAGGTCGCGGATAAGATGAGGTTTCACAAAAGTAAAATACAATAGGAATTAGTATTTAAATAATACTTTAAAAAATATTAATTTAATATAAAATAGGGCAATTCTTTAAATTTACTTACAAAAATCAATTGAATAAGCGGAGCACTTAGAAACACGAAATATACATACATAGAAACTGAAGCTTGAATAGGTAGTTACCAGTAAGGTGAAAATGTCAACTGAAAATTAAAGAAAATTGCAATTTCAAAATAACAGGTGTATCTCCACTGATTTTCAGAATATTAAAAAAAAAATTAAAAAGAAATAAAAGATGTAATATTTGGACTCAGATTTTTCAGTAAGAATAAATTACCAAAGTCACTACATTTTGAAAAAATATTGATTTTTATTATATATTGCAAAATTTCGACTAATAATTGGTGAAATTGTTGTTGAATTTAAAAGTAAAACTAAAATCAAAAAGTAAATTACATATACCTCCATACTTATACGTTAATTTTTTAACAAACATAAACGATAAAAAAGTCACTAGGCTTTTGCTATTTGAACATGAAGAATTTGAAGCATCAAACTGTTCAAATGTCTGTCTAATTTTATGAACGATTTGATAATGATCAAACAGATAAACATAGAAATGTAATATTTCAATTTTGCTGTTATGACAATTAATAGATACATTTCCAGTAATTTCTTGTTTGGTGATGTTGAAATAGTATTAAGAAATTAGTGGCTTATGGGATTTACATTATCGCACGCAAGTTCAAGTTTGTTAAACGAGGAGCCTCAGCGGCGAGTTTTGCAATAAACAAGTGCGATAATATGCCATAAGCCACGAATTTCTTATATTATTTTTTCTATTTTACCCCATTTTTAACGGTTGAAAGAAATAAAATTTTTCAGTATTGCGGGGTAATCCAGTAGTGCTTTGTGAATCTAGTATTCTTTCTTTTACAAAAAACAAAAGAAAATTTAACACAAATTTAATTTTATTGTATTCATTTGACATTTAAATTTCAATTATTTGAATTTGGGAAAATTAAATAAATAACTGTCTGTTTTTGTGTCCTTGATATTGTATAATAATTTTATTAAATATTCTAGATCAGATGCCCATTTTCAAAAAATGGGCTCCTAGAACGCTTAAATTTAAAAAATTGAAAAATAGCATCTCATTTGAGTCGCATTCAAGCCTGTGTGGTTGCATGTCATATATGAATAGACTCCATTTGTAATACCTTCGAACGATATATTGCATGCCTATCTTTGCCATTAATTTTAGACGGCCCCACTCAGGTGGGGCCGATACTTGGTGGGACCGACTTCAAACATAACCAGACGCTCTAAGGGGAATTTTCTAAAATTTTGAGGTATTGTTTAAAGTCAAAATCGGTCCAGCATTCCGGAGGAGAAGGTAACAAACTGATTGCATTGTGACAAACAGAAGGACAAACATTTTAACAATTTTATTATATGATTTTGAATTACAAAACACACGTAAATGGAAGTATAGGTTATAAAATTAAATTTTCGTTTGTGCGCCTGCGTTTGCTTTGTATAGGGAAGAAATTTCTAGTGTCTCGTGTCCCTACTATTCAAATATTTGGGTATTTTTTAATAATAAGTCTTCATGATTTATAAAACAAATTAACTAGATAATTAAAATTTATCATTAATCTATACTATTAATATGTATGTTATCTGTCACTTTAATTTAATATAAATTAGTACCAACCCTAAAAAACAAAAAGCAGTGAAAAAAAGAGTTCTGTGAAAAACATCCAATAAAAGCACTAAATGACGTCATCAGAACATCGAAATGTCGACATTAAATGGATAAAATAGAAAACCAAATTTATCACACCCTATTTTGAATTTTTTGAGAAATGTTAGAAAATAAATTAGTACAAATGATGTTTTAATTTATATTTTGTTTATTAACAATTTATATGGTATGACAACGTTCAGTCTTCATCAAGTATTGTATGTGCACGTTTCTTTTTCTTCTTTCATGCAGGTACCGCAAGCATCGTTGTTATAAAAAGTTCTGCCTTTCTACATTTACAAGTTTTTCTACAGCTTTTTTTACAATTGCAAAAATCATTTTAGAATTGGGAGCTGGGGATTTTTTATCATAATTGGGGATAAAATTTCACCTTTTTCCCATCCAGAATATTCTTGCGGCAAATCATTTGACAACCATTTTGCACTGTATATACACTCTGAAAGAGTGTTGTTCAGCTGCATCATTAATCGGAGGTAAAGTTGCAAGATTCACAACCCTCTCTTTGATGACATTCTTTAGAAACGTTGTATGCCTCTGTTTATTAAGACATTTTATCTTTTTGGTGCATTATAAGTTTCTAAAATAAATGTGATACCACTTTTCAAAATTGATTCTTTGGTTTGATCGTTTTGTTTAAATATTTCTACTATTTTTGCTTTGCTTTGCTTCCGGCATCTTTAAATAATTTTAAAATAACTTTTTTTCATTTAAAATAAAAGAAGAAGAGTGTCACATCTTGTCATTGCAGTAAGAATAAAATGTTTTTTTACAGTATAGCATGTAATCTAAACTTTTGGACAAAAATTTTCCTCTTTCTTTTCCTTTCCCCAGTTTTAAGATATATATTTCTTTTCGGCTGGTGCCAGAGCCGTTCAATATGACTAGCACTTCGATATTTTCGCATATTATCACTAGGATCTTCTCTTTTTGTTTAAAGCTCTTTACAATGAGAAGATCAGCATCATCTTCATCTTTTGGACCACTTGAATATTTTCGTTCTTTAGTTATTTGATTAACAAAGTTATGAATGCTTTTTATTGTTGATATTTGAAAGAAACTTATCTAATGGCACAGCTTAGTACATAATTTCAGTAAATTGCACATCACAACATCGATTTCTATATACTCACATCATTCTCTCAGTCTCTTTAATACTACTTGAAAGGTTATCGTAACCATCAAAAACAACAATTGAGTTTGATGAAAATGCTTTTCACATATACAACATACTTATTCAAGATGTCATCAAAACCTCGTTTTCTTTCCATGGTAGGTACTTGTTGAAGTAACATACCGCCGTCTATTACAAAAACATTTTTTTTAATTGATTTGGTAGTTTTCCTGGTAAAACAATTCGTACCATGGTATTAACTTTGGTGTCTTTCTAAAAGCAAAGAATTGCCAATGAGAATGGAGACAATTCATAATTAAAATATAATTTTAGATCATTCCCTTATTCTTTGGAAAAGCATGTATGTATCTACTTGTGTCAATTTTCCTGCTACTTTGATTTTACAAGTTTTGGATGCAAGATTGACGACATAGTCTTTTTTCAAACTTTTGATTTTATGAAACTCTTTACCAATCCACTTTTTAATGTAGCAGTTTTAATTTCTAAAACAACATATGCACTCACGCCATCTGAGCCGACCATTTCATTAGCAATTGATTTTAACTGGGGTTCGAATAGAAAAGGTTATGGTTCTCTAAAAATTCCAACATTTTCCCAATATCTTTGTTTTTCCGATTATACGACAGTGACAAGTGTCAATATATTGTTCACTTAAAATAAACTTGATGTTGCAAAACTCCTCAATTTTCGTACACAGCATTAGCGTATGGTATTCCTAATACGAATTTCATTTGTGTGCTGCCTACCAACAAGTCTACCTTCACTTTTCATAGGTCTCACGAAACCTTGATTGAATCGTCATATCAGTAAGATTGCCAGATCAGAAGGAATCGATGCGACAAACTGTACAAAAACCATTATTTACAAAGTTTTCGTATTCCATATGTTTTCTAAAACTTTTAATTTACTTTTCCTGCAATTTTATTTCTTTTTACGACTTTCCATGTTTTTATGAATGTTTTCATTGTTTAAATATACAAATAAGCAGATTTAGCCTAATGATGATGCTCAGTGACATGGAAAAATGGTAACATCTGAGATATTATTCGCAGTTGTATTCTTATGTTACTTATTTTTTTTTAATTCTCACAAAAGATTTGTCTAGTATAACAATTTTCATGTAATCAATTCAAAATTTAGTTGTTTTTCCTTTCTGTACAATTTTATCCATTGCAGCAAAGAACTTTCTCTCAAATTTGATAATTTGGATAAACTGTATTACAAAGTGCTGCTTTAACAAAACCTTCTACAATTTTTTCAAACTATTTTTTTCATCATCAGAAAGTTTACTATATATAAATTCTGTCTCTAACTTCCAGTAATAAACTCACTTCAATCAGTGGAATTAATTAACGCGCATCTTATTGAAGCTGTTCGGTTAATTTCCCAAGAACCGTAACTACGGTATTTGGGGGGTTGCAGAGGAAAATTTTGAGCATCTTTGTTCGAATTTTTGCAGGGTGATCGACGACATTTTGCTAGCGTTTTATGGCCGTCAATACTAGATACATAAATCCTATTAAGCAAAACTAAATAATGATTAAATGGACTGCTGCTGTTTAGCCATTTCAAAATTGATGGGATCTCGAGAATTTTATTTATGCTAGGGCAGGTAGCCTGTTACCTACGGTGTGAATACAGTCTTAAGTACCATTCTTCAGTTTTAATTGGAAATGCATGTACAAATGAGCTGGATTGTTTTTTCCTCAGACAGTGTAGCGAGAAGGACCTTTTGACTTAAACTGTTTACGTAAGTTTATCAAAATTGACCCTTTTATTTGTAACAAATTAATGTTGAATTTACTTTATCTCCATACTAACTTGTGTTTTATTTCATTGCTCTACATAACTACATTTTTCTACTCCTGGTATTGTAATTCATATTTTAGGGTTTTGCAATCTGTATTATAATGAAATTCATTACGATACAGATTTAGAACCAATATAATCGCGACATTACGTAATTATCAAATGTTCCACGAGTAGGATACAAATTCAGAACAAAATAGAAATACACCGTTTTCTATTGCTCTTATCGACTCGTGCGGTGGCTAAAAGTCAAACATAAATTTAGCAAAAATAGTAGTGCTCAATTATAAAATTATCGTTTCTATTTAACTTTATGGGATCGTAGAAAAATAACGTATGCAATTCGGTACATGCTCATTGCATATTATATTATTTACACTGCATTCCAGAGTGGTCGTTAGAGATTTTATACTAAATTCAATGTAGCTGTCTTTAGTAATGCTTTCCCACTTCTCAATCGGCCAAGTGTGCTTAGGTTACGTTTGTTACATTAGAATAGTATTATTTCTTTTGCAAGTTCTCATAGTTTACTATTGAATTATTTTAAAGAAACTAAAAATTTATATTCAAATTAGGTGTAACAGTAACACAAAAATTTCAACACAAATTTTAGGAAATCCTATAATAAAAAAAAAATTTTTATACTAGTTATATTTATAAAAGGTAATTTAGTTCTCTAACAATGAATGCAGAAAGTCGCAAATGCTAATATAAAGTGAAACTCCTTTCACATCATTATTAAATAAAGGATCACGTACAACATTCTTCAACTGTTCTTCTAATTCCAAAACTCGTTGTTCAGGTACTGAGACATCAATATTATTAGTAGTTTCTATAGCTATTCGTCCTTCAGCATCAATTCCATATCCTTGGGCATCCTGTATATAATTATCATCTTCAAGCATGTCAGAATTATTTCCAATTAACCCCATTCTCCATAACTGCAAAGGTGTATCCACTAACTGTACTTAAAGGTGATTATTCCATTGATTAATTAATTACTCTAAACTACACCGAATTTGTGGTAATATATATATATATATTGCAATGCAAATAAATCTATTTCACTATGCTCATCAAGTATTTCTTCATTTTCCATCCTAATAAATAATTCCTTGTAGTGATTTGATACAATCCTATTAACTTCTGACCACAAACGTTCTATGCGCTGATTGTGCACAGAACGACCAGTTATGTAACTACCTTTATTAATTCCACGTTGGAAAATCATGTATTCAGCAACAAGAATAATTTCTGTGCCATGATCTCCACGAACTTTTACTGGTAAACCATACTTTTCAACACCCTCTAAATAAATTTAACACACTTGTTGAAGTATTATCTTGCAAACATTTCAAATATATTATTAATCTACTATAGCCATCAATGCAGCCATAAAATACACATCTAAATGACGTTAATTTATGGTTAGAATCCATATGCCTAAAAATAATCTACTATACAATGCAATGAAAAAGTTGAAAATCATTAGCAAGTATTAGCACTTATCTTACTATGGAAATTATTCATTGTTTACCATAAATAATTTGGACATTTAACTCTGTATGTTCTTCTACAATTGCATGTGTTCTCCTTAAACGTATTCTTATGAGATTAATTATATGAAGTCTTTGCTTACTCTCCACCGTGAAACATGTTATATTTCTAGATTTGATGCTTCCAATTATATAAACTTCACCCGCATTAGGAGTAATTAATAAAATTTCTCGTAAAATGGAATCTAATTCTTCATCTGTAATATACTGTTTAACATCTTCAAATGACATTAAACTTCGATGTCTAAGAAGATATATGCAGCAACTGTGATATCCTTTTCCAACTTAAACCTGAATTTCGTAGTACAGTTAGCTGGTTATAAGGTAAATCATATTTGGTCGTCCAACAGTAACAGAACCATTTGAAGAACTGGAAATAGTCTCCAAAATATAACAGCCGAAAAGAATTATAAGTTGGATTGCAATCTAAAGTATTAATTCCGTTACATTGCACAATTAAAATTTCACAAATACTATGTAGAAGTTGTTTTAATTCATTATCTGTGGAGTGTGAATAAATAAATGCAAAACAGTTACACAAACTTCCAATTTAACTTGCTTAATACGTAACACTTCTATATTCCTTCTTAAAAGGAGTTGAGCAACAAGTTTCATAATAACGTATCAAATCATGAAAGAAAGTATCGATTGAAATCAACTCCATACTATCCATACTTTAAACAATTTGGCACTGTGATTTGGCAGCTATATAAATTTTGATTGGTTATGTTAACTGATTGAATTGAGACGTTGTCACGTTTTTACTTTGAATTTGTCAATCATTACCGCCACCTAACGGCGATCTCTAAAACTACACTTTTTATATAAATTTTTAACATTCACAAATATATTTATTTAATTTCTTGTGCTAAATATATAATTTATTTAAACAAAATTGTTTAAATATTTGAAAACTCATATATAAAGCACAAAAATTAATATATTAAACAAAAATAATTATGTCCTGAACGGCGCCTCATATGAAACAATCAAATAATTATTTTTCCAATTTTCTCTGAATTCTGTACTACAATATTCTTTAATATTAGTAGAATGTAGTGATTCTGAAATCCTTTTTTAATAATAGAGAGAAAAATTTTCGCCCTTGAAATAGAATATTTATTCTAAAAAAGTTGATTTTTATTAGTTTTGCATGTATTTTCATTCAATAACAAGTAACAGTAACAAAGTAATTAGACAGCTATAATTTTCTGAACTGTCAATGCCAACGTTTTAGATGTTTTAAGGCAAGTATTAATTTAAATTTTATAAATGTTTTAAAAGTAATTGAATCATACATAGTCGTGGAGAAAACATGGTCTGTTACTCGATTAGAATGAGAATTCAATACAAGCGGAAGATTCCGAACGCGAGCTATAGCGAGCATGAGGAACCACGAGTTGATCTACTATTATAATACCAAATAAATTTACTCAATGATTATAAAAAACAAACAAACATTAACAGATGTGATGCTCTAATAAGAATGTAATGAGTTGCGCGTCCAGCATGAATATATTCGAAGAGGTGATTTTACGAATGGACAAAAAACGTTCACTTTGAATAGCATTATTTTTACCTTAGGCAGATATTATCAGCGCTATTTAGCTTATTTACACAGAAGAAACTATTGTTTCTATTTCTGTTCTTATTGCTTCTAAAAATATCTACTCAAAAAAAGTTGCATTGATTTAAAAAAATTAGCTGAATTGCTAATCGCACACATTTTAAGCTAAATTTCTGATTTATTCAACTTTTTGATCATAATAAAATGGAAGAATGTAATAAAGCAGTGTGATAACCGCAGAAACCATTTTGAATCATCGTACCACTCATTATACACAATAAAATATCATATTTAGTAACACCTTAAAAATTACCCACATTTTGGAATTTTTCAATTTGATATAATTTTTTTCACAAAATTAATAGTTGTATAACTTTTCCTACTTATTACAGTTAATATCTACTATAACGAAACACAATTGTAAGTTGTATCCTGGTCTGTTATTTGCTGTAAATAGGTGATTCTTTAAAATTTACTTAAATTATAAGATTTATTTATTTTTTATGATAAAAAAATGTGAAGATATGAAGTATTTTTAATTACCTTAAAAACCCATTTCAATTTTTTGTCATAAATAGTTTTCGAGTTGTTCAATTTTTTTTTGACGGCGCGCGAAGAAATTAAAGCTTAAAATTTCGCGCGCAAAAGAAGACGAATACTTTTCTTCTGAATTTTTTTTTTTTGAAAATAGGTTTTTTATTGATATCCCTGACAGTTGTTGGGTTTTAAAAGAAAAGACATTTTTTACAAAAGGAATGGTTTTAAGGAAATAAACTAACACCCTCATTACATTACTAAGTTTTTATTTTATCTTATGTTTGTCAATTGTTCAAATAAAATTTTGTTTTTGCGTATGTGCAGACATTATTATACCAACTGGACTATTTTGTTTATTTCGGTGTTTTATGTATTTATCTTATATAAAATATTTTATTCTAAATTACTTTGTGGTGCACTACACGTATTATTGTCTATTGGTTTTATTTTATTTCATTTAATTTATACGATACCCAGCTGAATATGATGCCCGGGCTTAATATGAAAGTAAATGAATATTTTAAGATAGAATTGTCTTTGTAAAAGTTAACGACAATCTTAACTTTACATTTTTCATCGTTTGCTGCTCAAAACGTACTCGTCCCCACTTTTATTTTGTTTTAGCACGCATACCTAATATAGATTTATCCTCATACTATACAACACACAAGTTTATTTTAATACTATACAACAGGCATGGTTACAATTCTGTTTGATGTTTTATAATTATTGTGCAATAAATAGATCAACACTTTATTTACAACATCAAATTTTATAAATTATTTTTAAGAATTTAATTGTCAAAATAATTACCACACTATAGAAACCTTTTGAATCAGCAGCATTTATAATTGCGCAGCGTTAGTCAAAGAAGATAAGTTATAAACCTTTTAGAATTTGATAACTAATTCAGAAACTTAAATTCAATATTATATTAAAATTTTTATTTAAATTGCTATTTGAATTAGGTTGGAAGAATATACGCTCTTATACACTGTGTCCAAGATAAGGATTCTCACTATAGGGATCTCGGAAATGAGAAATACAAATCCGTCCCATTGAAAAACTGACTATGGCATCTTAAAATCCGTAACAAGTTGCATGACAAAGTGTTTGTATATTTGCTCTAGCATTTATAATAACGCTAGAAAAAACAAAATAGAAACTTATTTAACCGGAGTTGTATCTATTATCATTTCCGAGATTTTCATAGTAACCGCTTCGAGTACCAAATGACACGTGTTCAGAGGGCCCAAGGCCTCAAAATGGCCTAATGCGTAATAAGTACATCCCACCTATTTATCTTTTATTTGAGGACAATGAAACTAATAATTGATTTTTATTTCTTTTTGTCTTAGAAGGAGAGCCATAATAGAAATTGCTGCTCTTTAAATTTTTTTTATTTAATCTTTATTACATTTTATAAGGACACTTGATTTTTATTACACCTTTGAATTTAACCGAATAAAACAGTAGAAAGTAATAATTGCAGAATTACGAACGGAAATTAGATACACGTGTTTTGTCTTATTTGTGGCTCATCAGTGTAGAGTAGCTCAAACACAAGTCTACAAAAATCAATGGAAACAGATGTGTATTTATATAAGCTAATTTTGTTATTCTAAATAAGATTAGTTAGTTCCATAAATTTGGTAGAAATTACTTTTTAACATTAACATTAACTTTTCACCAAAAATAATATTTCTGTTTAAAACATAGATTTGTTTATATCGTAACTTCATACAAAATTGAAATCAGAATGCAAACAAGCAATTGCAAAAAAACTAATTGACCTTACACGTAAATATTTTTAATACAAAACCTTATAATTTTGTACTGTACGCGAACTGGAAAGTGCACAACTATAATTAATTTCCACTGCACTTGCAGATATTATCACGATTAATTATTAAACATGTTTTGCATTTGAATCGGTTTGTTTATGTAATAAATAACTTTTGTTTCAAAATTCTCTCTAACATTACAGTTGGTAAATTATGAAAGTATTGTGAAAACTCAATTACTGTTTCTAGATAGTACAGGGTGTCCTATTTTGATGTAATTGGAGGGTTTCAGGTATTTCGCGAATTGATAGGGAAAACCGTGGTCGGGACTCTTGGCCCAATTTTGAGACAAATTCAATGGCCTAAACAGCACTTTGATATCTCGACTAGTTTGGGAGAAACAGAGTGTTTTGCGTTTTATGTCGTTTTTTTAAAGCTTCATAACATTTTGTTTGTAAATATTTTTATTTGAACCAAAACATTTTTGTGCATTTTTATATATGCAATTCAATGGCGTACTTGAATTTATTCTAGCTTAATTTGTTTTCAAGTTACAGATTAAACATGCATTTTTAATGAAACCATAGTTGGCTATGACTTTATTAATTAGAGTTTTTTTTAGCTTTCTGAGAATATGGTTTCATATATTTATCTCTGCAAATAAGGAAATTATAAACAATTTTGGAAAAATACCTCTTGATCAAAGTCATCTATGAACTTTTGTTTACTGCCCGCATTTGTTGCTAGTTTTTGACACTTTACGCAGTTGTTTCTTATAAATAAATGGCCAAAAAGTTATTAATTTCAGCAATTAATTATTATTTTAAGCAAAGCCTTGAAATATTAAATCTAATCACATATATGTATGTTTCGGGCATTTATTTATAAAAAACAACTGGGTGAAGTGTCAAAAAACTAGCAATGAATGCGCGCAGTAAACAAAAGTTCATAGGTAACTTTGATCAAGAGGTATTTTTCCAAAAATCGTTTATAATTTCCTTATTTGTCGAGATAAATATATAAAACCATATATTTTCAGAAAGCTAAAAAAAAACTCTAATCAATAAAGTCATAGCCAACTATGGTTTCCATTAAAAAAATGCATGTTTGGTCTGTAACTCAAAAACAAATTAAGCTAGAATAAATTCAAGTACGCCATTAAATTACATATATAAAAATGCACAAAAAATGTTTTGGTTAAAATAAAAAATATTCACAAACAAAAAAGTTATGAAGTTTTAAAGAAAACGGCATAAAACGCAAAACACTCTGTGTCTTCCAAACGAGTCGAGATATCGAAGTGCTGTTTAAACAATTGAATTTGTCTTAAAAATCAGGGTTCCGATTACGGTTTTTCTCTATCAATTCGCGAAATACCTGAAACCCCTCAATTACATCGAAAATAGGACACACTGTACATGATAAGCACTTACTGCATAACCCCAAAAATTAGTTAAAAAGCTATTAATTTTTAGTAGTAACACAAAAACAATATATATTTGTTGTAATTAGTAATTAAAATAAAATAACAATATTAAAAAAAAATTTCGGTAAAATCATTTTAATCTCAAAAACTTATTAAAATTTGAAATAAACTAAAAATCAATCAGTACAGAGATAAATAATTGTTTTTATTGTTTTAACGTCTTTATTGATATTGAGTAATAATTTAACTGTAGATTCTAAATCAATTTCATTCATTGAGAAAAGGTCGTTGTTACACTTAATTCAAATAATGGCGGTAGAACAAGAAATTTTACAAAAATAGAAATTCAGCAAGTAATGTTACTTACGACGTAAAGAAGTGCGCGTGTTTATCACTCATTTATTACTGAGAGTTTTCCAATGAGTTTATATCCACTAGTAGTAAAAGATTCCCCAAATTTTAACTTTCGATAGTACGACAACTTTGTACCTCAACGTTTAAGTAGAGAAAGAAAATGATCGGTAAAATGTCCTATTTAAAATTCGCACGGAAGCAATCTTAATTGCGTAAACTACAGGCAAATTTTCTACTAGAAGCTGCTTTTATGGCAATAAAAAGTGAATTTCCATTAATAGCAAAAAAACATTAATAAATGTTTTTAAATCGCAATTAGGCATAAACTAATTCCTTGGCAATTGCAGTTTTTTGCACACATTAAGTACGTATCATTACCTCCTACTTCCCGATAGATTTACGCTACATCTCAGAAAATTACAAATCTACAAATTTTTTCTTGGAAAATTATTATCCGATCAGGTCGAGTTGGGACTCAATTTATTTGTATTTTTATCCTCTACAATTTTTTTTACACCATTAACGTTTGTTTATTACTTTTCACTCAAATAAAAACGAATGAAAAACACGTTTTTTGCATTTAAATGTTAATAAACAATATAATGGCAATTCATTTCCGGTATAAAACATAACTATAAGACACTTTATACTATTTACAATTACATGGCACAAGCGGTATCTTACTCTTATTTTTGTGAAAAATTTAATTATTATTTGCTCTATTAACTGGGGTAATAGTCTAGATCGTTAGACGTTCTACACTTCGATTCTTTCAAATCATGTAGCACCTCCCAAAAATGACGTTTGGGTTCCAACCAAAAGATTTGAATTATACGTGGGTGAGTCATTTTGAATACTATTTACCCGTCCCAAGATATTGCTCTGCATTATGTACGTCACGGTAATGCTTTGCACTTCGTACATGGGAACCACGGGAAAGTGACCTTAACCTATAAGCCACATGCATAACCGATACACGACTAATCTGAGAGTAGCGTGCAAGTTTTAGCGTTTAATTTAGTATTATTGGTTTTAAAAAAATTCCAAAGAAAGGTTCAAAAGACCACTGGAGAAAACAATTAAAAATTATATAGGAAATGGAAAATTAACGATAAACCTATAAGGAACATCACAAAAGCAAAACTAAATTTCATGGAACACTTACGTATTATAGTAGGAGCAATTCTTATGCTAGTTATTGCTTATAGAAACAGACATTGCAATTATGTTCTGTTTGAAATCTAAGCAATTATTCTAAGAATAACAAGTTCAGTAATTTGTGGCACTAAAAATAATATATTTTTATTTAGTCTTGTAACAACTTTCTCTTAAGAAGAATTTCCACATAATTATCAAACAATTTCAGAATACAAACTAAGGAAATAGAAAATTCTAAATATATTTATGCACGGATGTACTATAAATTAACATTTATACACGAATTTCTTTGTTATAAACGTCAATTTATAGCTTGTGGACTTCTTTATTCCCATGGGTTAATAATGAAACGTCAAACACAAAATGAAATTGCAATTTTGGAAATTTGGCTACCGTTGTTTAACTCTCTGTCATAGTTACGCCAGTTTACTCTTCTAAAACTACTGCCATTGCCTAATATCTAAGCAGTTGCTCATCTGTATAAAAAAGAAACTTACACTGCACATTATCTAATCAGTTGAACATGTAAACCCAAAGCAGTCAACATTCCTACATCCCGCAACATCTAAGCTGTCGGTCCTACAAATCAAATACCATTGGTGCTTTAAAGTAGCCAACATTCATTTAAGTAGTTGATTTGATTTTGAATCTAAAGAAAACAACACTACGACAAACATCCAAGAGTAGATACAGCAAATCTTGATCTTAAATCTTTTTTTATTGACCATAGCAAAAATTCTTGACCTTCCTAACCAACAAAATCTATTTCGTTAAAAACTATAAGACTCTAGTGTAATTACTAGTTGAAAGCCTGTCCTTTCTGATGGGTGGTCGGAATATGGCTTATTTAAAAAATAAGTTTCCACTATATAAGTCCAAGTCCCCTGGTGGACTCCCTGTTTTCGAACCTTCTCATTCTCTCTCGTAAATCCATGCCGATTCTAATTGTACAGTTTGCTTTGGGCTACGACCTACAAGGGCTACGGTGTCCCACCGGAAACGCCATCGATAGATTATAGGAAACTGTACATGGGAAAAATTTGAAAATTTGGAAGTATACTAACATCGACGAGGGCAGTTCCACTAAAATATTTTCAAGATAGTGGCACTTTCAGTTATACCGGAAGTATGTGTCAACTTACTTATTTTAAATAGAACACCTTATATATTATTCCATTTTTTGGACTTTGCACAAAATTCTATATACATTTTGTGTATAATGTCCTGTACCTAAGTCTAACTGTTTGGGACTTATTTTAAATTTTATGTCAAAATGACGCTTTCAGGCCTAAACAAAATTATAAAATTTTCCTATAATAATGCCTTTATTATTTAATTGGAATGGGCTTTCTTGTAGCAGGGGACCTATTTTAGTAGGCTATGTCGATATTTTGATAATAAATTAATACAGAGTAATAAAAAAAGGATTAAAATTAAATTCAAAACACGACAAAAGTCATTTTTTTTAATGCAAACACCCTGTTTTTATAATTTTATCTTATTTAGCATCAAAAATAAAGTTGACTTTGTACAAGGTTATCTATTCAAAAAATGTATGGTTTTTGAAATATAAGCAATTTAACTTTTTTGTAGCACAAATGCTATTGTATTTCTTTAGTTAGCTATGATGGCGTTAGAAAACAATTATCTGTCAAGGATATGTCAAACTGCACGCTTAAATTATACAAACTAAGGTTACTTAAATTTATTTATTATTTAAGGACAATGTGATAAAGTTTGGTCTCTAATTAATTGTTCTTTTTGTAAATCAAATAACAAGGTTATTTATCTGTACATTCGGTTTAACGAATCCAAAGTTTTGAAGTTTTCTACTATTCGTAGAAACTATTCGTAGGCTTTTGGTGATGGTTTCTGTTTTTGCGGGCATCTTACTGCAAATGTAACACATGTTCTTGATATAACTTTATCACATTGTCCATAAATAATAAATAAATTTAAGTAATCTTTGATTGTATAATTTAAGCGTCTCGGCATAATTATTAAAAATTTTAACAGTTTGACATATCCTTGACAGCTTTAGTAAACCACCAGTTTATATTTAAAACTGCTTGTCAACTATACTAAAATTAAAAAGGCCTTCAAACAAAACCGTAACACCAATGTGTTTTTTATTAGCTTCATAGGTTTTACTTCTTTTATTCATTTTTTTATTAGTAAAAACAAAATTCATTACGGCTAACTAAAATGTAGAATGTAAAAAAAGGTACAAACCTATCCTCTAAGCACTCCTGACGGACAATACTTCAATGAAATCTTCCTTTTTTGAATGTTATGAATTGAGAATCAAACATTTTTTATTCTCGCGTACTAAAAATAATCAACAAGGAATGAGATGCTGTTGTAATTCTTCATTGAGACAATAAGAATAAAAACACCATGAAAAGAATAAATGCAATCATCTATCTCATACATTTTCTTTAAATAAATTTTTTGGCCAAAAATTAAAAACCAAACAATAAAGTGTAAGCATATGCATTAGCTTGGTAGTAAAGCTATGAATTGTTTTTCTACAAATGCTGTAGTCTTTTTTTAGATTGCTTCATTCAAACGGCTTTGATCTTGTAGGTAATACTCTATATTCATCGTTTGGCCTCGCGGCAAGTTTTTATGATGCACTATTCCATGAAAATCAAAAAACACAGTGAGTATAACCATTACGTTTGGTCGTACTTACCGGGCCTTTCAGCAGTCTCCCTCACCATAGGTAATTGTTAACATTTACACACTTTGTTATACTTTATTTTATTTTTACCCAAAATTTAGTACAAATTCTATAATCTATTTCTTTTTAACCAATGATATAGGAGTAGTGTAGATACGCCTCAAAATTTTTGATTTTTACATTAACAGACATTTTTTAAAACTACAAAAAGGTAGGTATTGGTACACAATTTTTGTGAATAGAGTTGCTAAAAACTAGACAAAATATTTGCACTTTAAATACCTGTATTGTGATACAGAAACTTTGGTTAATGGGCAATTAAAAACATAGTTGCATCGGTTTAAGAGTTTAATCGGTAACACACATAATACGTCATTAAAAAAATATATCAGTAGCAATATAGAATAACCTGCTCTCTTGGTGATATTGTTACATATAATTATAAACTAATTAGCGACACAGCAAACAGGTAATTGACAAAACTCGATAGCAGCTGCTATTGAGTGACACGGATCTAGCGACACAAATTTCTTCGATCTTAAACATATGGTTATTTAGAGATAAGTTACTTAACTAGGATTACATACGTGTATCGTTTATTAAGGTGACATCAATACTTATAGTTAAGAAATGGTTAGGTATTGGTAATTGGATTGTTCAGATACACACGCTAAAATTAAAATAGCTGCAAAGCAAAACACTGATGGCGATTTAGATCGATGGCACCGTATTGAAGGAAAGCCTTTTCTGGTGTTAAGGCAAGACACCCTAAAGTCGACGGTTCCCGCTATCTTGTGTGACAAAACTCTACTCGGCACCTCCTAACAGCACAGGTTTTTTTTTAATATTACGTCCTGGTAGAGTACAAGTAAAGGTCAAGAGGTTAATCCTTCCAATTACAACAGCATAAGGCAGTAACAATTCCAAAAAACAACCCACAATTTCTGGACGTAATCAAATCTCAGCAGACATCGAGCAAAGTAATTCCAGACAATACGAACAAGCAAAGAAACTGTAATAATTAGAAAAACCCAATGCAGTAAACGGTTTCCACGTGGTGAAATAGATGTCAGCAAGCTCATCTGCAAACGTTCATTTTAAACTACATTTCGGTTTAATTTACGTTTCACAACAGGGGATCGTTATAATAACTTCGAATTAATCCATCACACGTATTTAGAATTTTCTTTCGCAGTTCCCTTTTTTACAAACGCGACTGTCTTTGTTTCCAATCCAATACAAAAGAAAGAACGTAAAACGAGTGCAATTGGATTTACACGTTGACCTTGTCCTATTAAACTCGCAGTGAAAGTAGGCAAGGCCGTAATAAGCAAGGTAACATGTATGCAGAAAAATTTTAACGTTAGAAAAATAAAAACTAGTAAACGTGAATTTTTATCGTAACAATTGTTAACTCTTTAACCCTTAGAGGGCCTTTATATAATTTCGCGGATATTGTAATTTAAAAAAAAAAAACAAAATATATTAAATTAATTAGTTTTCTCAACCAAGTTGAGCCTTCTGTAGGAGTATAAGGATGAGGGAAATCAGACAATCATCAAAAAGTTCTGCTGTTTTGCCAACGTTTCGACCGGTTTAGCCCGGTTTTTATCAAGGCATCTATTATTAAAAAAAAACGTAATTACAAAAAATACGTAAGTACATTAATTAATGACAAGTTCTTGTTACAGATTTGAAACAGTAGTAATACATAAGAAAATCCTTACCTAGCAAATAATTTGATAGTAACTTGACTAATTCGTAGATCCAATTGCACAAAGTATAACTTAATTAAAAACATACAATTAACAGGTCAATTATTAAAGATGATAATAAATAGATAATATAAAAGACACACAGTATTCTTTAGACGAACGAACGTTAAATGTTAAAATTGAATGCCAAAATAGATAAAATTCTTATATGTAAACATGCGATTATTTTTGGCCAAAAAGTTATTGATAGCAATTTTACTTGTTAATTATTATGTATAGTTAGTTATAATATTAATATTAATAATAATAATAATAATAATAATAATAAATTTATTAACGGATGCTCCATTTTACACAAAAGAAAATATACAAAGATACTAAATTACACTACTAATAACTAAATTACACTCCGAATAAAAATCGATACAGAAACACAACAAAAACACAATTTTTATACTGGCAAACATAATCTAAAAGTAATACCCTTGTTTATATGCATCTAATACTTAACAATAATCTAATAATCGTGCTCTAAAACACTCCGGGGAGGAACCAAATAAATGAAACCAATTATGTTTATTGAGGTTATTTGCTGCCGACATTATACGATATAATGGTACATTGAAAGCAAAATTTGTTTTCACCGTTTGAAGTCTGAAAACAGGCTTAGCGCGAGAATGCCCGCTTCTAACATCTACGTAAAAGTTAGTTGCTCAAGTAGAGCTCTTGAATGAACATGTCCGTTAAGTAATTTATGTAAGAAACACAGATCTGATATAAGTCTGCGATCATATAGTGTTTTGACGTTAAGGGTTTCCATAATAGCGTCGTATTGCCCTTTAACATGTAATTCGTCTCTTATACTCCATAGCCCTCAAGAACTTTTTTTGAACTTTTTCAATTTTATTCGAAGATGACAGGGTATATGGTGCCCATACAGTCGAACAATACTCTAAGTTACATCGCACAAGAGAACAACATAATGCTCTGAGACAATTAATACTTAAATTACTTGCCGTACGCCAAATACAACCCCACTTACGCAAACTTACATTACATATATTTATGACATGTGAGTTAAACTTTAATTGTCGGTCAAAAATTACACCAAGGTCTCGAACCTCATTCAATTTTGGCAGAACAAACGAATCCCCATGATAACTATGGATTATGAATGACCTCGATTTATTAAAGATATTGTGTACAGTTTGCTCTTTTCGAGCCCTTCTAGGTGGAGGTGAATGAAATAACAACTCAATATGTTGTCAACGCCGACGTTTCGCCCCCTATGCGTAGGGCTTTATCAAGAATCATAACAATAAAAGTTGATAGTCTCAATTACCATCAATTGATGGAACGTCACACACGGATTAAAAAAACAGTCCATATATATATATAAGTTGTGGCTAAAAACGATATTTAATTAAAAGACAAACAAACAAACCCAACTTGATACAAACGACAAATAACGTTATTTGTCGTTTGCATCAAGATTGGGCTTTGTTTGTTTGTCTTTAATTAAATATCGTTTTTAGCCACAACTTTATATATATATGTATGACTGTTTTTTTTAATCCGTGTGTGACGGTCCATCAATTGATGGTATGAGACTATCAACTTTTTATTGTTATGAGCCTGATAAAGCCCTACGCATAGGGGGCGAAACGTCGGCGTTGACAACATATTGAGTTGTTATTTCATTCACCTCCACCTAGAAGGTCGAAAAAGCAAACTGTACACAAAATTTATAATCTTGGAGGAATACTCACCTGAAAAGATATTGTATTACACTTTGACAAATTCAAATGTAATCTATTAATTTTACACCAAGACATTAACCTGTGCAAATCATCTTGCAGATCATAACAGTCTTCAATAGCATTTATGACCTTAAATAATTTCAAATCATCCGCAAACATCAATATTTGGCTGTGCATGACAATGCTTTGAATGTCGTTGATGAAAATGTTAAATAAAATAGGACCACAATGTGATCCTTGTGGCACACCCGAAAAACCTCTATACGACTAGACTCGTAATTATTAATTTTCACTGTTTGAAATTTATTACATATAAAAGAACTAATCCAATTAACAATACCGTCACTAAACCCATACATATTTAATTTATTAATTAGGATTGACAAGTCGACTCTGTCAAACGCCTTGGAAAAATCCGTATATATGCTATCTACTTGTTTTCCGTGTTTTAAAGCGTCAGACACAAACTGCCTATATTCGAGTAGATTCGTTAGAGTAGATCGACCTGGCATAAACCCATGCTGGCATTGGAAAATTATAAATGTAGAAATCCATCTAAGTTGTTCAGCCACTAATTTGTCTAACATTTTAGGAATGACAGATTGAATAGATACACCCCGATAATTGTTTATGTTCTGACGCTCACCTGATTTGAAAATTGGGATCGTATAACTATTTCTCCACTTAATAGGAAAGGAACTTGTCTTAAGTGATATAGAAAATAATAAATGAATTGGTTTACATAAGGAAAAAATACATTTTTTATAAAAATACTTTTTATCATATCGGGACCACAAGCTTGATTGTCCTTCAAATCATTAATTGCTTTAAACACGTCTGATACAGAAACAACAAATGAAGACTGAGCCATTACACAATCTCTAGCTATATTGTCACTCTCCACTCTCGGATATCGCTCATATACTTTTGCAAAATATTTTGCAAACAAATTCACAATGGCTTGCCCATGTTTAGCTTTCGTTCCTTTGTAATCCATTCTATCCGGAATAAAGTGATCTTCCTTTAAAGTTTTTGCATATTTCCAAAACATTTTAGGATTGACCTGAAGGCTTGCATCCATCGATTGAAGGTAGTCATTGTACAACTCATCACATAGAAGTTTACATTTAGTACGGAGCCAAGAGAACTTGGTATAATCATTGGGATTGCCAGTTTTTTATATCTAGTGTGAGCTTTTTTCTTATCTTTAATAAGATTACGTAGCCTAGGTGACATCCACTGTGGAAAATGACTAGGAAGCCTCCTAATGAAGTTATATGGAACAAATCTATCAATTCCCTCATATAAGATTTTATAAAATTTCTCTACAGCATCGTTAACATTTAGAGTATTTAGAATCAAGTCCCACTGGAAGGAGTTAAAAAAATTGTTAAGTGCTTCAACGTCAGCCAGATGGAACAAGTAACGCTTTTCCCGACTAATCAATGGCACGTAGTTTTGCATTGGCACATCGATAGCATATGCAAAATGATGAATGTTCTCCTTAAGTAATAAATTATCTGAATTCCAAACCTTAATAGATGCATGTTAGTTTTTTAAGAGGGTGGAAGGTAGTTAGTATGATTAGTTAATGTTAATATTAGATTTTTAATTTTAGAAATCAAGTTTTTGTATATATTACTTAGATTGTATGTATCGTATTTAAAACTAACGTTATCTTTGTACACGTTAATATATATCATTTCTGAAATTAATTTCTTTTGATATTCGGTTCTATATCTACAATCGTCACTGCACAAAATTAAAATTATGCCCTTCCTTGGCGTAATGGGCGGACAATCCCGTATCTTCACTTTTAGTTCTACAATTGTATTTGTGGTTGTTGATTCGGTTTTTTAATTTTTGTTTTGTCTGTCCTATATAAACCTTTTGGCATTTGATGCATGGTATTTTATATATTAATCCCGATTTATTAAAATCCTTTGTTTTATCTTTTAATTTAGTATAAATTTTGTTGTAAAGAGTGTTGTTGTAGGTAATTATTTTAAACTCATCAAGTTTTAGGTAGTTAATTAATTTTGTTGATAGTTTTTTGTATTGTTTTGTATCTGTTATCACGGTTGATTGAAATGTTTGGTTTGATATGCTGTTAGGATTTAGAATTTTATTTATCAATTTATGGGGATAGTTATTATTTTTAGAATTTTGTGATTAAGTAATCTATTAGAAGCCATCGGTTTGATATACCAGTTAGTAGATATTGGTTGGTTATCGCCTTCATTAATAATCATAATGTCAAGGAAGGGGATTTGTCCATTGTTTTCTAATTTGTGTGTGAAAATACGTATTATATTCAATGAATAATTTCAGAGTGGATTCTATGTTGGATCGTGGGATGCAAGTGATGATATCGTCTACGTAGACATATAAGAATGATATTTGATAGTTAATTCTATTAGTAACATCGGTTAATAAGTCATGCATAACAAGGTTAGCCAATATGAGATGTGCAGTTACCCATGGCTAACCCAAATACTTGTTTACGAGGGTGGTTCAAATATGATCGAGACAAACGCTGTAGATGGCGCGCATGTATGTTTCGAAGGTCGTGGCTTGAGTATGTGATACATAGATAAACAAACTTTCTAATGATGTGATAGCTAGGTCTCTTACGAACAGTATGGCATTGTTTTCGTCGGAGCACGTGTTTCACGCGTGTACTACGACCATGAGTGAACGTCAAGTGCCGACTGCCGTTGCGCAACGTATTATCATTCGTTTTTAGTGGGAGAAGACGTTAAAAACACGAATATTTTTTAGCGTTTGCAAAAGCAGTTCGGTAGTGAGTGTCTGAGTAGGGTTGCCGTGTTTAAATAGGCCAAAGCATTCAAGGATGGCTGCAGAACTGTCGGGAATGAGCCGCATGATCGTCGACCGCGAACCAGCTTCACACCACACAACATTCGCCGCGTAGAACAACTCATTTTGGAGGACCGTAGGATAAATGTTCGAGACATTTCGGCTGAAGTTGGCATTAGTATTGGTAGTGTAGAGTCTATCATCCACGAACACCTTCAATATCGCAAAATAACGGCGCGATGGGTTCCTAAACTGTTGAACTTTGAACAAAAATTCGCGATTACTGACGCGATACGAGGCGGAGGGGAACGATTTTTTAACGCAAATCTTCACTACAGACGAAATATGGGTACATTATTACACTCCCGAAACCAAGGTGTCAAGTAAAGAGTGGAGGAAGAAGAAGGAAGGGGCGCTAGTCAAAGCGAAGACAACGTGGTCCGCGGGTAAGGTAATGTGTACTGTGTTCTGGGACCGGCAGGGCGTGCTGTACGTCGATTTCCTGCGCACTCAACGTACCATCAATGCTGCATACTACTCTAACCTTCTGAAAACACAAGTGAAACCCGCTTATCGCTCGAAACGGAGGAACATTCCAACACGAAGTGCGATTCTCCTCCAGGATAACGCGCGCCCTCATACCGCGCGTCTCACGCTTGATACAATATCGAAATTGGGGTGGAAGGTACTGGAACACCCCCTTCAGTCTGGATTTATCGCCCTGCGACTACCACATGTTTGGACCATTGAAAGAGGCCCTCGGAGGTCAAAAGTTCAACACCGTCGATGAGGTAGAGGGGTTGGTGCGCACATGGCTGTCCGAGTTGCCCAAGGAATTTTTCGATACCGGCATCAAAAACTTCCGAAAAGGTGGACAAAATGTATAAATATTGAGGTGAATAACCTAGAAAAATGTGATTTTTTCTAAATTTTTTCAATAATAAATAAACGTGTTAGAGCATTTGTCTCGATCATATTTGAACCACCCTCGTATATTGGCAATCATTATAATTAAAGAAACTGGATTTAAATAAAAAATTAATCAGGTTACTAACCTAACTTAAATCTGAGGTTGTGAAGCTACAAAGCTGTGTCCAATACTTAGTAATTAGTTTTAACACTAATTCTTTTGTAATGTTAGAGAAAAGCGATGAAACATCAAACGAGATAAGGGTGCAGTTATCAGGTATATGTATATTTTTTATTTTATTTACTAGTTCATATGAATTTTTATGTTAAAGTTAAATAAATATGTTAGGTTATTCATAATGTTAGTGATGAATTTAGACAACTGTATGTAGGGGAACCTATACCTTTCAAATCTGTTGCAAGAACTTGTGATTAATTAATGTACTTGTGCATTTTTGTAATTACGTTTTCTTTTTAATAATAGATGCCTTGATAAAGACCGGACTAAACCGGTTGAAACGTTGGCAAAACAGCAGAACTTTTTGATGGTTGTCTAATTTCCCTCATCCTTATACTCCTACAGAAGGTTCAATTTGGTCGAGAAAACTAATTAATTAAAGATTAATAAGGAGTTCCCAAACAATTAAAATATATTAAGTAACAATTTAATATTGCAATTAAAAAATTATAACAAATGCTCAAAATTAGCTCCTTCAACTTCCATGCAGTGGTACAAATTTTCTTCAAATCGTCGTCTTACATTCTGCAGAATTTCAGGAGTAATCTGAAGACATTCATCGGTGATACTTTCTCTTAAATTTTCGTTGGTTTAATTGAATAAACTCTACTTTTTAATGCCCTTACAAAAAAATATCCAATGGGGTCAAGTCTGGAGATGGAGGTGGCAATTTAATACTACCTCTCCGACCCGACCAATCCATCTGTTGGGAAATTTTTCATTTAAGAACTCTCTTACTAACATTGCAAAAGGTGGTGGAATCCCGTCTTCCTGGAAAATAAGCTCGTTTTCTAAATATCTTTTCGACAATATCTGTCAACATTGGGTTAATAACATTCTCTAACATTTCCAAGTAAATTTGACCATTCAGATTTTCAGGTATAGAAATAGGTGCTACTAACCCCGTTTTCGAAAATACCCACCCAGACGTTTAGCTTTTGTGGATACTGAGAGTGAACTTGATGAAAGACGTGAAGATTCGTGTCTGACCAGTATCGACAGTTATGACGATTTACTATCCCGTTTAAAATAAAACCTAGTTTCATTGGAAAACAAATATTGAAAGTAAAGTTCAAGTTGTCAACTGCTCGTTGACTTATTATTTCACAAAACTGTTAACGACGGTCAAAATCGTCCTCGTTGAGTTTGCGTACCAAATTTATTTTGTAAAGATAAAATTTTTCCAATTTTCTTGTACTAAGTATTGGATATAGTATCTTGTATGTTTCTTGTTGCAAACATTTCCTGTCTCCAGAAATTTTCGCACTAATTCTATAACGTATTTCCGAATAAGATATTTGTCTGGATGACGTTGGTTAAAGATTATTGCTACCCTGTTAGCACAGTGATCATTTTTAAAGAATAATTTAATTATTTCAACTTTTTTGTAAGTAGTGTAACCCATCTTTGAATTAGAGAGATACAAAAGTAAACTAAACTTCATAATTTAATGTTTACTAGTTTCAAAGGCTTCTAGATCATTAGTCTGGTATTATTCTTTTAATTACAGCATCCACAAGATTATAGCATGTCCTAATTTGTTTAAAAACAGAATGCTGTGTAAAAAGTAGAGTTTTTTCAACTAAACCTACTTTTTTGGAAAGTTTAAACCAAGGGATCACTGAGAAATGCCTTTCAAAATTCTACAAAACGTAAAAAAGACATCGTTTAGAAGAAAATTTGTACCACTGCATGTAAGTTGGAGGAGTTAATTTCGACCATTTGTTATAATTTTATCAATTGCATTATTAAATTATTACTGCAATATCTTTTGTTTTTTTAAATGACAATATCCGTAAAATCATATGAGTGTTCACTAAGGGTTTTTGTACGGTTGTTCTAGTTGAATGACCAAAGGAAACTATCAACATGTGGAGTTTTTTGAAAAGAAATTTTTGTGGTCTATCCGATTTTGCACAAAAAACTGTGGGTTGCCATTTAAAACGTTTGATGTGACGTCATTTTCGTTAAAATCATAGGTAATACTAGAATGTCGACAGGCTGAAAACATGTCCCCCTCAGAAATAAAATTGACGTTTTTTTTTTAAATTATCGATGTGGCTGCAATTGGGTCTGTTTTGTTGGCGTGGACCTACCTTGTATATAGTTTTTGATGGCTAGGAAAGAAGACTTTACAACATTGTAACGGTTGTAGCTTACAAATACATAAAAGAATTGAGCTCCAATTAACGCACTAAATGCATAAAAGATCCCGAATTTATAAGAGTTATTGCAACAGTATCCGGCTTTGTCGGTAGATTTGGGGGGTCCTTAAGGAATCTGAAAAGAAATAAACTGTTACGTAACGTGGCGCCACCTGCTCAGTAATGGATAAAATAAAACCAACCAACAGGAGTACAACTTGGTTTTACTAAAAGATCTAACACGTTTAAAACAAACACAATATCAAGGAAATACATAGACAATTTAAATATAGCAAGTAACTTAAATATACTAAGAGTATATGTACGAAGTAAACGAGACTGTCGCACAAAGTTTTACGGGCGTTAGCAACAACAGTTTATTTAAACCTTGTAATTAATGTATCAAATTCAAATAAGTTCTGTAGTTACATCCCTAAATTTAAGGAGGGCGCACTAATTTAAGATTGGTTCGTACGAAAACTTGACGTACACACGTCATTTACATAACGGTGCCTTAATAGTAACTTAAACTCAGAAGTAACACGATAAACAGGTCTCGTCAACCCAAAAAGCCTTTTTTTTTTTTAACGTCGCCCCCGTTATGTACAACGTCTAGCTCTGATGGAGCCAATGTAAACAAAACCGAGTATCGGTAATCGAGTTTACCTCGACTAAAAAGAATTACTTAAGTACTAAAGTTATAAGACCGTTCGATGTCACGTGTACGTGAGCTTCTTACGCTTTGATAATGAGTAGGATAATTAAACATTAAAACTTAGCTGTGTTCTAATAGTATGCAGCTCTGAGGATACGTTCTTGCTAACGTCCGTACTGGAGTATTGGACAGCGTCCAAACGTAGTTAATTCTAGAATTTCCCTTAGGGGAGGTTTAGATTAAAAATCAGATGACAAATAGGGTACCTCGGAGTAATAGATATGCCGCATGAATGAGTCGGACGGCTTTCAGTATTCACCAGCTGTAGTCTGCTTAAGTGTAGGCGAAAGCAAGGTATTCGAACAGTTGGGTAGAACGAGGTTCCTATATAGCCATTCTAGCATCCTCAGGAATTTTTCAGGTGTAAGATAAGGTGAAAGTATGAGGTTAACACACGTGCTAGAGCAAACGTTGCAATTAACAATTAATACAACCTCGAAAGTAACCAAAAAAATAGTAAAAAAGACCCACTTACGGTGTAAATTGATCGGATTTATCTTTCCGCACTCTATTATGGTGCAATTATTAAAGCCACGTTGAAATTTCACTTGTATTTTACATGATTCATGAGCTACGGTCAACCACCCAAAAGGAAATGAAATGAAAGTGCCAAGATGTCGACTCGTCGATAGAGATAAAAATGTGACTTTTTGAAATTACTTTTCTCCTGTGGGGAAAAAATATTATTTTTCCCGGACATACATACTATATCTTATAGCGTTTTGTAATTGCAAAATGGTTATTAACATTATATGTTTTCGTTGTTTAGCAATTTAAAAAAATTATACTAATGCTACTTTTTGGGAAAAGAATTTGATTTATTTTTTGATTTCTAATTCATAAATCTCTAATATGCATCTTCGTCTACTTTCCTTGACTTTTGTGGTATCAATTTTGAAGATAATTCTTTTGCTGTATTTGTCCCTCCGCTGACAAACAAACACCTGAGCAAAAATCAATTACTTTTTCCCTTGTATAATAATAATACTAGTACAATATTACATATTACATATTATATCACAATACAATATTTAAAATGTACCATACGATTAAATTAACTAGTAATGATGTAGAACGAACAATTAACTTTTGTTTATTGTTTCACCAAAAAATAATGAATAATTAAAATAATTTTTCTTTATATTATAAAACAATTTAGTTGAAAATTGGATTGAATCGACGAAGAACATTTTTCATTTAAATATCTTTTACTATTTTTTTTTAAATACAACATAATTATTCGAACTGACATATCATAGCCAAATGTTAGGTAAAGTAGGGTACTGTCAACTGTAGAACGTAACATTTACTTTTTTGTATGCTATTCATAAATAAACGCTTTCCAGAAAATCGTTTACAGTTTATTTACAAAAACGTTTTAAAGATCTAATTGTAAATATTTTAGTATTTAGTTTTGCAACATTCATTGTTATTAGCCTGTACCCTTCATTTGTTTATACTAATTAATATTAAAATAACATATAATATTAAATATGTATCTAATATACATGCAGTACTGTGTATCCAATCAAAAGCACATGTTGATATACTGGTTATGTACTTTTATCTAGTGTAAATGTTCGTAATTAAATTAATTATAATGTACCTAAGCAACCTTCATAACTAAAGGTATAGGTATAAAAACAAGAAAAAGTACAATTAATGTCGAATTATCTAAACTACTGCATTTGAAAACCTTTCAAATTTGATTAGTAACGTTTGTAAAAATATAAAACACGCATTATTAATGGTTTCAGTATCGATTAAACAGTTTGATAATTTCAAACGTGTTACAATTAACTTAAACTGTTACTGTTATTCACAGTCAATCAACATGAAAAACACACAACAAGCAAATCTACAAAGTTTATGATCAATCCAACTTTAATTATGTCGTAAATTTATCTGAAATCAATACTAACAGCCATACAAATAACAAGAAAACCTCAAAGGATCTCTTCCTTGAAAATAAAACGATGGGGATGTTTTTCTCTATAACTTAATAGAGTTATTAATGTTTATTTGTACATTTTCTAAAAGGTCAATAATAAACAAAGACATAAAAGTTTTCGACAAGTTTAAAAATATTTCGAATCGACACGAATAATTTTCACTTCTAGAAGAAAATCACCCCACCGCCATTAATAAGAAATAGAAAAGAAATGAAAGGAACCAGTTGGGCTTAGTAATGTTATAATTCGTTGCGAACGCGTTCACGTACAAATGTTAGTGTATTAGAAATCAAAGTATGTTAACAGATGTCGTCAGTATCGATCAGCTTGATAGGTCTATCAGTTGAGCAATCACTGAGCCCCAAAGGAAATTACAAGTTACAAAACTCGCACAGCTTCCACTTCACACTGCCAAAGCAAATTATCGAGAAATTTTCTATTAGAATTTTGTATACGTCATTTTATACTAATAAATATTTTTTGACGCGTTTTAGAATTTTCAAAACAATTTATTTTCGTTCCAACATGAGTTGAATTAGAGTGGGTTAATTGAAAATACATTTTGTAGTATAAGTTTATGCAAATGAACACCGACTTACAATTAGCGTTTTAGACTATTTATGTATACTTAAATTATTAGCGATATCTATTCAGTATGCGTAGAGTGGCTTAAGAGAATTCAAATTATGCTTTCAACTCAAAATCACATGTATTAAAGAGCCAAAGTTAATGACAATTATGTATATGAATATTATCACTTTCAGCTTGTATTTTGAATACTAAAAAAGTAAAAAATTTTCTTGCGACAACAAGAACATTTTAAATAAAGGAGCGAACTAACTGAAGTTTTATTCACATACTCCTTAAACGTGAAATTCTTAAAAAAAATTAAATTAAGGTTACATTATGCTTGTATAATTGTAATATTTATCAGTGATAAATATTTCTAAGCTTGGACTAATGTTTTGGAAAATGTTAAGCATAACAAGTATCAATTAACAAGTATAATTGCAAGTAATTGTTTTATGACTTTAAAAAATATAATTTTATGTTTAAAATTAAGGAAAATATGAATATTTAAGAAATACTAATAACTATTAATTTAAAGCTAAAATACGAATAACAAGAAAAAAACGGGGTGATTGAGTAGAGAAGTACAAGGAAAAGTCAGAAAACTTAAGAAACTATAATAAAATATCTAGAAAAGTAAGATTAATGTAACTACCAAAAGTACAAAATACAAAGAAACATTTTAAAAAATGAATTAAATAGCGAAAAGTCAAAGGAAGTGTTTGGAAAACAAATAGAAATGTAAAAATAATCAACAACAAAGGAAAAGTACAGCAAATCAAAACAAACTAAGTAAAAAAGATTGCCCGAGAGTATAAAGAAATTAAAAATACCGCAGGAATAATTGAAATATCATCAGAACGTTAAAAAATGCGAGGGAAAAGGGAAAGAAAAGAATAAGAAGAATAAATTGCTGGAAGAAGAAGAGAATTCCAAACGAATGGAATACTAACCATTTGCAAAAAGTGGAATGCAAAGGTATGTAAAAATTACGCAGGCTACTCTATTATGTACAGTGCGTTTCAAGGAAAGTAATTACATTTCAAATCAAGATAACTCTGGAAGTTTAAAAGATAGAAAGATGAGACAAAAACTAACATCTAGGGGCGTTTCCAAGTTTTTTTACACATATCAAAAAACCAAAGCAAATCATCTGTCAAATTTATTAATATAACTTGTATATTTTTAAATGGAACACTTTGTATATTTTTATATTTTCCAATGCACCATTCCATTCTGAGTTCAACGATATAGCACACTTGATACTTTAACTTATGCGTTGATTATAGTTTTGTGCACAAGTATCAATCAATCAAATGTGTTTGAAAAAGAACTAAACAAGTAAGAGTATTCAACAAAAGACTTTATTTATCGTTAGTACTTATCCTGTAATTATATAAACTGTTCCACATGTTTACCGTTTTCTAATATACATTTAGTGTATACTTTCAGAATGTGATTTCTAGCAGTTATGAAAGAAGTTAATTTTGTCCCATCCTTCTATCTTCTAAACTTCCAGGGTTATCTTAATTGAAATAGGAATTAAATGGAATGGTGCATTAAAAAATCTAAAAACAAAGTGTTCCATTTAAGAATATACAAGTTATATTAATAAGTTTGACAGATGGTTCGCTTTTGATTTTCAATATGTGTAACAAAACTTGACACGCACCCTAGATGTCAGTTTTTTTCTATTCTTCTATCTTCTAAACTTCCAGAGTTATCTTAATATAAAATGTGATTATGTTCCTTGAAACGCACTGTACACTCAATAAAAAAAAATAAGCAGTAGAATTTGGCAAATTAAAAAGGCATATCTAGTTTAAGGATTAAGCTTTCCTGACCATTGCAACATTGTGTGTCAATGTGAAAGTTTATTCTTTACTGATTCATCCACATACCATAAAAGCTTTTTAGCGATTTTAATAAAACTTGAAAAATCTAAAAGTATTGTCGATAAGATATTTTGGAACTATTTTATTTAAATTGCCCGTCACTCCATTACTCTAATTCGTGTTAATACTATGCCATTTCTTAATTTGTTCTTAATTTATATTTATGCGATAAAAAAAGTAAAAAAAGTAATAATATGTGTGATCTTGTCCCTCCTCTAGGAGTTTTCAAACATTGCAATTCATTGTGTTCGATTTTTTTTGAACAATGTGAAAAATAAGGAACAGCAGTTTTCTTTAATGTTAATATGACATTATCAGACAATAATCATTGAAAAATGTGTGATATTAGCAAATTAGCTAGTTTAATTTTTCTTCAAATCTATTTATTATCATCTTGATATATTATTACTGAAAATTTAATTGCTGTTACTACACTAAAATATTTCTAAATTAAGGAATTTTGTTCTGTATTAACTTATAATACATATAAATCAACATTTTCTATTTAAATTAGGGCTTACTTTTTCGAAAATGGATTAAGTAATAACATTTGACCGGTTGTCTTTTTGGTCCGTTTTTCTAGTACTTACATCCGTTGACAATTTAGCGAGACCTGTCATGACTAAATTATGGTCTCGAGATTTTGTCAAACATATAGGTTTAACTTATTTATACAATTTGTTTGATATTCGGCTAACCACACGGTATATTGCTGTAACTTAGTACTAATTAATGAAGCATTGCAATTAAATTAATAAACATTTAATAAATTGTTTAGTAATAAGAGTAAGCACTTATAATCATTTATGACGGCAATTTAAGTAATATAATTACAAAATTATAACGACAATTACATTCTTATGTAAAAATGCCATTTGTTTATACAAAAACCATAGTTTGCTATAGGATAAATAAAAAGGAACAGAAATGCAAGTGGATAAAAAAATCGGATAAATTACGTTACTATGGTGAATCCATATGTAAGCTATGTAGAAAACATCGCGTCAATTTAAAAACTATATTGCAGGATGGGATTGTTCGAGGGATACCAAAACCAACTTAATAATATTATTCGTATAATTATGTACGTTTTCAAGTTTTACTACCGGCACCTCTTCACAACTTTTTCTTGCCACCATCTTCCTCCCGACCGTGTCTCCTACCTCGGCACCCGTCAACTTGCCGCGCTATACCGACTCGCGGGAATATTTAAAATTCAAAATATAATTCTACAGTCGGCCAACCTGACCGTATGATCGTCCTCGATCGTAATAAGTAAAATACTAACATATTAATTAAAACTAACAAAATTTAGACTAATTACAAATAGAAACAATACATAAAATGAACAATCAATTTTGAACCCATAACCGCATTTGGTCAGGGGCACAGATAGTCTCAAAAAGATCTGTGACATTTGAAAATCTTCAATGTCTCCCACCACAAATCGATCGTTGTCTAAAATTTTCCTAATCTGATACGGGCCCTTAAATTTTGGTATCAACTTTTTATTATAGCCTGCCGTCACATCTACGTTCTTAATCAGAACATAGTCACCCGTCCTATAGTCATGAACAACTTTTCGTGCTTTATTATAGGCCAACTCATTTTGCGTTACAGAATTCATGATTCTCAATAACTCCGGCAATGCATGGAAGTCTTGCATCCTTGCTTGGGACTGGAGGGTTTTGTTCTCAAATCCGTCAATAATGTAAGAGATTAGGTCATCCTCGCAAAGGCCTAATCTGTTTCCCAATTTTAGCTTGTCATGATAGTATACTGCAAATTGTTCGCTTCGTTTCCATCTGCGAGCTTCAAATTTTTTCATCAGTTGTATTTTATCCGGGCGACTTGAAAAGTGGTATTGCAATTCCATTTTTAATGTAGCCCATGGCATGCTAACATGTTCCACACGTGAATGGTACCAATCTTTTGCTATTCCAGACATCTTGCCGACTGCTAATATGTGTGTTAATTTATCTTGCACCTGATAAACGTCCTGTAAAGCATCGATTCTCCTGAGCCATGTATTTACATCCATTATATCAGCATCTCCATTGAAGTTAGGTATTAATTCTGTACCCTTTTTCTCTAGTACTCGATCGGCGCCTCCATTATTACCTTTATTATACATTAAAATAGCTTTTACTGTTTGCTGTATAACATCGTCAACAGATAATGCTCTCTCCGATTCCAATAAGTGGCTCTCATTTACTTGTGCGTCTTCGCCCCTGGTCGACATTTTGATATCACACGTGTTCTACGATTATCCTCCGTTATACCTGTAACCACTTTATTATTCGCAGATATCCCACTTCTGAACTGCAGGATGGGATTGTTCGAGGGATACCAAAACCAACTTAATAATATTATTCGTTTAATTATGTACGTTTTCAAGTTTTACTACCGGCACCTCTTCACAACTTTTTCTTGCCGCCATCTTCCTCCCGGCCGTGTCTCCTACCTCGGCACCCGTCAACTTGCCGCGCTATACCGACTCGCGGGAATATTTAAAATTTAAAATATAGTCCTACAATAATAATAATATTATTAATTTTATCGCGACTATCTTTATGATTATTAGTTATGCGGTCAGCCGGAGATATTTTTTGGGTACTAGGTGATATGCGGAGCGGTTTCGTATTATTTGTAAATACGGGGCCGGAGGATTGCTCTCAGGCGACGCAGATTTTAAATTTGAAGACACGCCCGCTATACGTTGACTCGGCGCTGTTGTTATCTGCTCACTTTCGGACTGCACTGATGTCGCAGGCTGGAGGGTGATCGGAGAGACGGCTGCGGCTGCGCTTCCTTCAGTGTTAAGAGAAGGACGACTAGCGATAACGATAGAGACGAAATCAAATCCATTTTTAATTTTTCGTGCAAATTTGCAATCATTGTATTGAGACCATCGCTGTTAACATTTCTTGTGTTAATAATTTCGGCTTTTAATAGTTGAATTTCCTTTTAAAAGTTTAATTTCTTCGACTAATACACAGTGGTCAGAATCGCATAAAACGTCACTAATACTCGAGCGTGTTCATTGAGTGGCCGACGTTGTTTTAGCACCCTTTGTTGATTTTATGCAGGAAGGGCACTCGTTTATGGATTCAACGTCGTCTTCAAATTCATACCAGCCTTTATAACGTTTAAGACAGCTGTGATAAAACCAAGAATTGCAATCTTTACACATTGCACCACAGCTAACAGCACTTTTACAGCGATAACAATTCCGCATTTTAAAATTTAGTTCAAAGAAAACATAAACAGGGTTGAACAAATGGAGTCAGTGGGTAAAACAGTGGTCACAAATCTTCACAACGAAGAGGTCTATCGTCGTTGACTTTTTAATAAACATACAATAAAAAAACTACGCTGGAAGAGGACATTTATAGGTTAGGTTGTATTGTTTATATTACATTTAAATAATTAATCTAAAACTTACACTTTTATCATTAAAATAAGAATATTCCAAATGTACAGAGCACATTTAAACAGGTCAGAAAAATTTTAAACGTCACGACACACGCGCGCACGTAAATCACGGTTTGTACTATTCGGAAAGAACTAGTAGCTCAGCACTACCAAACTCATTTATTTACGATGGGGTTACTGTTATGGGAATTGATAATACCTTGGAGTTATTTTCTGATTTCTTTGGATCAGTTTATAACCCACACACACCTATAATGTATTCCGCTTCTGACCTGAACCACATTAACTTACAACATGGCCCCGTGATTAACATCTCAAATGTGAACACCGAACTATCCAAATTAAAATCTTCTAGCTCGCTTGGCTCTGATGGCTTACCTATTATCCTACTTAAAGAATGCGCATTTGTATTAAGTAGACCCATTTGGCTTTTGTTTAATGGCTCTCTAAGAACTAGAATCGTCCCATCTAGATGGAAATATGCGCTAGTCACACCAATTCATAAAAATGGTCTCAGGAATGACGTCACCAACTATCGTCTAATTTTATCATACCATGTATAGCTAAAATAATGGCTACTTATTTATCGGGGCACCTTGGTTCCCTAATTATTGATAACCAACATGGTTTTAGATCAGGTTGCTTAACTACGACGAACTTGCTTGTTTTGGCCAGTATGTGGTGAACGCCTTGGAAAAAGTCTAATTGTAGATTCTGTTTATACTGATTTCTCCAAGGCGTTTGACACTGTTGATCATAAACTTCTACTGGAAAAGCTCAGTAGTATGGGAGTTAGAGGTGTACTGTTAAGGTGGATCAGTTCATACTTATTTGGTAGATCCCAGTCGGTACGTATTGGTAACATGGTATCGCTACCAATATCGGTGACATCCGGGGTACCCCAAGGGTCTCATCTCGGCCCTCTCTTATTCAATTTGTTTGTAAATGACATCTCTACCTGCTTTACCTGTTGCCAATACTTACTCTATGCTGACGACTTAAAAATCTTTCTTAAAATAAAATCTAATACTGATTCCCTTAACATGCAAGAAGATCTTGATAGATTTAATAATTGGTGCCGCCGTAGTAAACTTACGTTGAATATATCTAAGTGTTTCACTATATCTTTTCAAAAAAACAAAACACATATTTAAGAGATTATAAATTTGATGGTGTTTCTCTCAATAGAGTTCATAAAATTAAAGACCTAGGTGTAGTCCTCACTAGCAACTGGTCATTCTCTGAGCACATTTCCATCATTTGCTCCAAAGCCAATCAAATGCTGGGTTTTGTCAAACGGACAGCTATTTAGAAACATCCAAACTATTCTTCATCTTTATAAAAGTTTAGTAAGACCTCAACTTGAATATTGTACTGTTATATGGTCCCCGTATACAATAAAAGATGTGACGGAATTGGATCGTATTCAACATAAGTTTATAAAGCATATTTCATTTAAATTTAAATTCGATTTAGAAGGCAATTATGACGATGTCATCTACAAGTTCGGTATTCAAAACCTAGCACAAAGACGGAAAAACTTTGGCATTTTGTTTGGATATCAACTTATTAATGGGACGGTTTACTCACCCACACTTCTGGAAATGTTGGGTATTTACGTTCCTGCCAGATTAACGCGTGCACAAAACACATTTCATGTTCCTTTAATGCGAAGAGATTATGGGCGCTATTTTGGCATTGCCAGAATAATTACAAACTGCAATAAACTAAATTTTGACTTTTTTCATGATAGTATTGACTCTTTACGTCGTCGCCTTAAAAAATTAAATTAAATGTTATTTTGTACATTAAATCCGCGATTACGTGCAATTAGTTAAGTATAAAAAAAATCTATTGTATTACACTAAATTGTTAGTATTGGTATGTGCATGTTTTTTATTACTTTAAATGTTAATTTATATGTATGGCTTAGTAATTTTTACTGTTACATTCTATAGATTTAGGTTTTATTTTCATTAATTTACTTTCAAGATATTCTCTTTTCTTACTCTACGCAATATCTTAAATATATCCATATTCTTTCTTTAGATATAAGTGCCACGTATTTATTCTTAATTTTTAGTGTAACATATGTATGTACATTATTTGTAAAATGGTATTACCCGTAAATAAAGTTAAAAAACTATATGTCAACTTTATATTTGACAATTAAAATACAACAACAATGTAAGTATTGCTATAAATTAAACTAATTTGACAATTAAAATACAACAACATAGGTATTAGCTATAAATTAAACCATAATCTTTTAATTAACATTGTGTTATGCTTAAGTTAATCTGCATGCACTTTAAAATTTAAGTTATTTTTAATAAAAATGTGAAGGAATTTTTATATGCCAAATTATTTATAAAATATATAATTTTTCGAACGACTACAAAGAAAGTCAAGTCAATTTTTAGTAACAATTCCAAATTCAGAAACAATTTTACAGAAATATCAATTCAAACGTTAAATTTTATCTACGTGACAGTTTTATACATTACTTTAAACATATTACAAACTACTACTAATATTTTTATTACTACCTAGATGATGTTTAATTTATGTTTCACTAACACTTAAAAATGATAAATAATGATTCTTTGTCCTTGGCACCAAATTTATGAACCATTTTTTTTAATACTAATAACTTTTATTTTTTTTCAGGTCAGTTCATTAACAACCCCAGCGAATCCATTTGATTCAGTCCACCAATTTCATATTCTGTCAACTTCTATTACTCTTCTTATCGCATTTATTTTAAATTTGTATTTTATCTAGTATTGAATAATTTTTTCAATCTTCTTTATTTTTTCGGTTTATTTATTTATTTGACGACTTTTTTTAAATTTTTATTGTTCTAGCAATCCCACTTGATAAATTAATTTTACATGTAAAATTAAACATCATCCTATAATTCCACTATCTAAAACTACACTACTTACATATTATAAAAAAAATTAATTTGTTGCTGAAGTAAAACTTAAATTATTTCAGTATAATTGAAAAGCTAAAATATGAAATGGCATTGAAAATTTTGATCTGGAAAAGTTTCGTACCTTCTTTTCTGCACTTACTAACATCTCTCGTTAAATTGCCAATGAAGTAGGCTTTGAAATAGCTGTCAGAATATGTCGTCAAATTTTATTTTTATTTGAGTCAAATTGTTTAATTTAGATTAATCATTAAAAAATTTGTTGAGAATCCACAATGGTCAGTCGTTCGCATTGCAAAGGAGGCAAAAGTTTGCAGGCAAGTGGCAGCAAAAGTCATCAAGCGGTACAAGGAAGACTTTACCATAACACGGAAACCAGGAAATGGAGGACTAGAGGGTTTTCATTCACCAAAAAAGGTGCAAAGGCAATATCTGCGATGGTTAAGAATCCGCTGATATCGAACCGGAAATTAGCTGCAAAAGTCGACTTGTCGGAAAAGACAATTCAAAATTAAAAAAAGAGTGGATTTAAGTCCTACAAAGTTCAAACAACTCCAGATCGTAATGCGGAGAAAAACATTGAAGCCAAGAAACGAACCAGAAAGTTGAGAGCAGATTTTTTTCAAAAACGTCAATGTTGCGTGATGAAAGATGAGACTTACGTCCTCGCCGATTTTTCTCAACTACCTGGTCAGGAGTTTTATGTTTCCTGTGGACGAGGAAATGTTCCTAAGAAGTTTAGAACTAAAATAAAGTTCAAGTTTCCAAAAAAATATCTCGTTTGGCAGGCGATTTGTAGCTGCGGTGAAAGAAGCCAATCTTTCATAACAAATGGAACAATTAACTCCGATATTTACACGAAGGAGTGTCTCCAAAAAGATTGCGGCCTTTTCTGAGTAAACATAAGGTATCCACATTTTTGGCCGGATTTAGCTTCGTGCCATTACAGTAAACAGACAAAAAATGGTACAAAGAGAATCATGTCGATTTTGTACCCAGGAGGCTAACCCACCAAATTGCCCTGAGCTTCGCCCAATCGAGCGGTACTGAGCTTTGGTGAAAAGAAACTTGAAGCAGACAAAAAAGGCTACAAAATCGATTGAAAGTTTTAGAAAAATGTGGACCGTAGCGACCAAGAAAGTGTCGAGCACCACCATAAAAGCCATAATAGAGACCATTCCCGACAAGCTCAAAATTTTTTATGGTGATAAGTCTGATTGATTTTTGTTTTTTTTAAATTTTTATATAATAAATAACCTATCCAAAACTAAATTTATTTGAAAATTTATTTAGCGGTTTAAAAAGTTATGCAATGTTAATGTTTTTCGCCCTCAGTCCTTACATCTCAAAAATACAACTTATATCTTGTAATTACGACTTATAACTCTCAATTACGACTTATATCTCGTAATTACAACTTATAACTCATAATTACGACATACATCTTGTAATTACGACATACATCTTGTAATTACGACTTACAACTTGTAATTACGACTTATAGTGAGTGTTCCAAAGAAGATATTTACAAAAATTTTCTCTAACATGTCACTCCGTCATTCACTAAATCTAATAATGTGTAAAAATTTTTTTCCACGACCACTATGAAAACTTTACGTTTTATAGTCATAAACCACTAGAAAAAATTTGTCATATCTAAACGTCTGCAGAAAATCATTTCGTTACTAGTAACGGTATATATATACCCCAATTGACTGAAGTAATTGCAAAAGCTGATAACCAATCAGCTCATTTTAATTTGTTAACCTAAAAATCTGGTTAAACGACGTCTACACTTCAAATAAAAAAGTAAACTTGATAATTATCGTTTATTATTAAAAATAAAAACATGTTTGGTAGTCATTAAACCAGCTATTTTTTTTTAATTGCCAAACTGACAGTAAAATCTTAAATTACATTTTGATAAAACTTTGATACTACATACTGGTTGCGGAAAAAGTATAGTGTATTACTTGAGGATAAAATCATGTTTCATTGCTCGTGATTATTAGCGCTCGGGCTACCAGCCACGCGCAGCTAACACACACACGCATGAAAGCTGTTATTTTCTGCTTGTGTAGTACAATATACTATTTCATATGGGTAATATTGTGATGTTGTTAGGGTTTTAAAAAATAGGTTAGATTGGTATCTCGTATCTCTTGTAATACAAGGTGAAGCAATACTCTAATTCAAGAATATCTCAACATTTTTAAATAAAACACCCTGTATATTTACTGTCATTTGTTAGCGGTTGTACAAATGTTTTAAACAATATAAGGTTTGTATGGTCCATTTCATTAAGCAGAATAAGGGCATCATTAAAGCTGCAAAATAAATCAATTCCATTATGAATATGAAAATAAAACGCTCCGAGAGCTATTTTGTAAGAATATAATTTTATTTAAATGTATTTTTTTTTCATTTTAACCAATTTTGTAAACTATTGGCCATATCTTACGGAATACCCTTTATACCCGATAACCTAGTAAGACCACATATTACCGAAAAGCTTTTAAACGTAGAAATTCAAATTTGTAATTCAATACAGGGTGTTCCATTTAAAAAAAAATTAGTTAATATAGTCACACATTTGTGAAACACCCTATATAGTCAATAATATTTTTAGAATATGTTTTTAAATATTTTATCTTCTACCATAACTGCCAAATCGTCCAAGACCAAAACTTTGGGACACCCTGTATAAACCTATTTGCTCCAAACACACTTAGAGTGGATATAGAAAGCAAATATAATTGAATTTGCCAGATATAAGTAATCGCTTTAACATAACGATATATAAGTCGTAATCAGAAGATGTAAGTAGTAATTACGAGACGTAAGTCTTAATTACAAGATGTAAGTCGTAATTACGAGATATAGATTGGAATTATATTAAAATAATAATAATAATAATAATATGTTACTCTTCTACGCTTCCGTAGACTCGTGATAACTATCACCTAGGTTAATGCATTCGCATTAGGCAACTTTGTCGACAGATTAGAATATCATAGTTTGTAACGTTAGGCATGCAATTTTTGCTGAAAAGCAGAAAGGATATTAAAATAGTGATACAGTCGTACAAGCAACCTTCCATTCTACGGTGCGTGCATAATTGATTTTGTTGTGGTTGTTTTCCTCAAAATTGACAACATCCAGTAAGGGAGAAACCCTATCCTGATAATCTTAAAGGAAAATTTTGGAATTTGTGCCGAAGCTTCTGCAGGTGAAGATTACATACCAGACTTTGTTTTTTGTCCTTTTTTCCCTTTACTCTTAAATTTCGTTCTCATGCTGGAATAGTCAAGTTAAGATCAAACTGGGGAATTGTTACTGGTATCTTAACAATTAAGCTATCTGGGGGTTTTCAGTCCCGATTCTATCATAAAGGTTTGATTCTTACATTATTATGTAGGAAGTGTCGGATCTCCTCAAACAGACTTTAAACGCAAGCAGTCGAGCATTGTCAACACAAACGTAACAAAAGCAAATTTCGTGTTCTAAATTTTTTAATTTGCACTTACTTACATTACGTTGTACACTTAATAAACGTAGACACATTGCGCTGTATATTTAATATAATCGTGTTTGTCTCATGACTTTAGCTAACCTTCTGTACGAGTATTGTAAGGGTACATCATTCGAGTTGAATACACACCAAGCCAACCGCTTGCAGGCTTCATTTATTGGCACGGTTACAAGTGGATCCATTCATAATTTGTAGTGCTTTAATTTCTGTAGAGTAAATACGAACGTTTGCGTTACATTTTATAGGTTAAAAAAATTGAGATGGTACATCGTATCTGCACTTTAACTACGCGAATTAAAACAGTGCCGTATCGTATTAATTTATCTGTTATTTATCGAATCACTTGAACTATTGTGTGATATGATTACTGCAATAACTATAATTTGTATTTTATCTTAAATTCTAATTAAATACAGCCTGTTTCATTGGGAGCTGCGATTTCTTTCTTGTTGTGCTGAATAATTTTGGTTGCTTCTTTTGTGGGGTGAAAATACCTACTAGCAATTAGTTTGTCGTTAGCTTTCTCTTTTAGTTATTGGAACTTGGCCCCTTTAATAACTAACTTCTCTGGACCAGTTTCTCATTGGTCTAATTCTCACGCCAGACTGACCGGGTACATATTCTACTTTCTGATCGTAACAATTTTGATATGAAATAACTAAAATCGTGGGATGATGCAACTTGGTATTTTATAGTAAAGTTATTTTGATATTTTTATTTTAATTAGACAGAGTAGAATCGTTTTGTATAAGTCTAATTTGTAGAATGGTATTCCAATCAACATTAATGAGAGAAATCTAGTCTCTTCCAAACACGGCATTTACTTTTTTTGTAACAATGTATAAATAACCTATTTTTTTTTACCTTAAAAATGAATTTGTACTTTACATCGCTCATACGTTGCTGCTTCATGTTTACTGCATGATAAGAGTAAGTTCGATTCAAAATAAGCTTAGTGACTGTAAGTTCAACGATGCCTTTTATCACTTTAATTTCAACCCTTACACTATTATGTGCATTATTGCACAGAAATAATAATAATAAAACTAACCATAACAATAATAATAATTAATAATAATATTTTTTTTTAATTTTTATTTCATATTTGGCATTAAAACTTATACATGTCAAATCACAACTATACAAATTTATGATTAAAATAATCGTCAAAACTATAAAATACCTTATAAATAAGTAGCGCCTTAATGTATGTTTTAAATTTAGGTTCGGACAATTCCTTAACCGACACAGGAAGGCTGTTAAATAACTTCACACCATAATAGTTTTCTCCGTATCCAGTCCTCCGAAGTCGACGCTTTGGTAATAAAAGATTATCGCATCCCCTGGTCCGGTGGTCGTGTATTTGGCTGTGGCAAGAGTACATTGTCAGATTGCGAATTACATAACATAAACAAACGTATATGTAAAGAGAAGGGAGAGTTAAAATTGATAAATCCCAAAAATAAGATTTACAATCTTCTCTGTAACCGATATTTGCGATTGCATGCAAAGCGCGCCTTAGAATTTTAAAAATACGATGTCTGGAAGCCGAATGCCCCCACAAAAGGAGCCCATACGATAAATGGGACTGTAATAAAGAAAAATATGCAATCCTGAGAACTTCTACTGACAATGAATTAGACAGTTGTCTAAGCAGGTAGACGCTTTTGTTCAACTTCATGGCAAGATCACTACCATGACAGTCCCATAGGAAAGTGGAATCCAAGTTTAAACCCAAAAACTTCACTTCCGAATAGAAACCAGCCCCAATCAAATGATCATTATTTGACAGACTATAGACCACCTGTTTTGTTTTTTCTTCATTAAACGCCAATCTATTAGATGACATCCAACCTCTAACATCGTTTATTGTTGATTCCATCACAATAACGCAAGTGTCGAAAGTTGATGCAGATTTGGTTAAAACCGCGCATTGAATTACACCTGTGTTTGAATCACGCAGATTTAAATTCAGAGGCAGGTCGTTGACATTCAACAAGAACAGCAGAGGACCCAAAATCAAACCCTACGGTACACCGTGATTATTAAAAAGTGGATCCGAGTATATGCCGTTGACTCGTACTCTTTGCACCCTATCGGCGAGAAATGATCTAATTAAAAAACAACTATCTTGTTAGAAATTTGAGATACCGCATTAGTCGTTGAAAGTCCCTCACTAAAGCTGAACTGGGCGTTAGGTAGCAAATTGTGTTCAGTAAGAAACGAGGTAGTTTGTGCGTACAAGATCTTTTCTAAAATTTTGGAAAACGGCGACAGCAGAGAGATGGGTCTGAACTGGGTCACGTCGTCACAGCTATTGTGTTTCTTTGGGATAAAGATAATAGACCCCATTTTCAAACTGCTAGGGAAAGAAAAGTGCATAATACAAGCGTTAACTAATTTGGTAAACAAAGTCATGATCACATCTTAAACGTCAGATACAATTTGTAAGGAGAGTCCATCACCGTCACGAGCTCTTTTGTTACGAAAAGTAGCAAAGATATCTCTCATTTTATTAAAGGATACCTCACGAAAAGAAAAACCTTCCCGAACCTTAGAGGAAAAAGGAACGATTTCAGAAGGGTTGATTTTTGTGGAAGGCAACGACTCAAGGAGATATTCAACTAAGTCAAAAAAAAAATATTTAAACTCATTTGGTGTTAAGCTAGTCACTAGTTCGTTACCTTTAGATTTCTTGATCAGTTGCCATGCATTTTTCATTTTATTTTTACTCTTACATAGTAAGGTATCATTAAAGTTCAATTTGGTTTTTTTAAGAATATTAGCGTAATTGTGTCTATATTAATAGTAAGCTTCACGTAGATCGCTTGTACCGTGCTGTCTAAAAACCTGCTTCAAGGTTACTAGCACTTCTCTTTTACGCCTCAAGTCATTCGAAAACCAAGAAGACTGCAACCGGCCTTTAAAAGTCCTTTTTGCAATTGGAAATGAAAGTTTAAAAATATTATAAAATTCTTTAATAAAAGAATTAAAGTTCTGGTTTGCATTATTTGTCCGGGTAACAAACTGTTCCCAGTTAACCTCACTAATCTTATTAACAAAAAACGTGTCTATTGATCAATGAAAAGTAACGGCTATATAACGAAGTGACAGACGGTTTGTGCAAGTCGCTTCCAGTATTCACGAAAACGTCCAATTCAAGATGATCAGAAAATCCAAAGTCAACAGTTTCAGAACGCAAAACCAGTTTGACGTTGTTAATAAAGACATTATCAATGCAATTATGTGAACGTGTCGGTGCAGAAAACAACTTCTCAAAACCGTTACATGCAAATAAGTCAATTGTGTCAGAACTCATAGCATGAGGTAGATTAAAATTAACATTAAAGTCACCGCCTATTACAATAGTGTTGGGCTTATACTTTAATAACATATCAAACATACTAGACATTACATTTAGAAACGAGTTAAAAACGCCCGAGGAAGGGCAATAAATGGTTACAAAAACAATTTTTCTAAAATTAAAATGTACCGCACAAATTTCACACGTTCCTTCAACCGACAAGTTCGTTACAGCACTCAATGCATTATAAGAATGGTCCACAGAAGCAAATTGGAGAACACCACTGTGCAAAGCAGACTTACGACAATAAAAGGAACTTATCTTCACATTAGGTAATTTAATGCTATCTACATGTTTTACCTGTAACCAATGCTCGCTGAAACACAATACAGAGTAGTTTCTATCGACAAGCATTGCATCGAGTAAATTGAGTTTATTAGAGATAGATTGAACATTTAAAAATAATACCCTAAGTATTGATTCCTCATCAATTCCGATGCACAAACGATTAACCGAAGTATCCGATTCATTGCTACAGTGCAGGACGTCATCAGTTGTTGAATGAACGCGATTATGAATGATGTTAGTTACTTGAAGTTTAGTTCTTTTAACTTTTTTTTGAGACGCTTAAAAATCATTTTTGCGATGTCGTCTACTAAAAAATTAATATCTTGACTATAACCGCATTGAGGGTTTTCTGTCTCCCATCGGGCGTCTTTCCAGGTAAAAGTCTATCAGATACGGCAGGTTACGGATTTACCTCGGAGCGTACCAAAACCGAAAGGTATGGCTGTAAACTTGAAGTAATAACTACTGAACAACAACCCGTCGCGTCCGTTCCCCATGTTAAGGGCGGAAGCAATTTCCACCTGGTTGAAGTTATAAAAAGGATTAAAAACAAATATGAATAGCTTTAATAACAATGCCTGGGATGCGGAAGACAGCCGCGCACGAGTGGTGGAACCGCACATAATATGATAAGTTTGGCGCAGGTTTCCGTACGTACACTCATGAAATTTAAAACTTGGACACCACAATTTCTGTAAACAAAAGTTTGCACATTGTGAAGGGGGCTTAAGGGTATCATTTACAATTCTAACAGCAGGTAATCTAAGCAGGGGTTATCTTATAGAAGGACTGTAGAATGAATCATTACACTAAGCACGTTTTAGAAAATAGGTAATTTACGTTGCTTACTTAATTTTTTCTTTAAAGAATATATTTGAAGGTATCGCTAATTAAACACCATAGCTCGATTAATTATCGAATCAAAATTTTGTTTAGGAAATGTTTACAAAATAAAATTAGAAATAATTTTGATTTAAAAAACGTCTACAAGCAATAACTTTTAAATTAAATCAAAAACTAAACATGGTTATTTGGGTTGACTGATTATTACTTATTTTTAAATAAATCTAACCTACTAATTATTGTAAGTTATTAAAAAAAATCATTAAACTCTCTATTCATAATATTTAGTCCTTACAAAATGTATATTTTATGACGTTTCATTTTTTTCTGTAGTTAATATAAAAAGTGAAAATAAAAACTAAGGCAATTCTTATTGTCAACGTATATATTTAGTTTTTTGACAAGAATTTATTACATAATTATAATTAAGATACCAAGTTATAGTTTAAAATTAAATGAAAACTTTTTTTTAAATAAAGGTATTACTATATAAATAAATATAAGAAATCAATAATGGGTGTGACCTCCATTATTATTGATACATTCTTGGAGGCGTCTGCTCATTGACGCTATCAAGGTATCAATATAATTAATATTAATCGTTTCCCATGCGGTATCAATGGCTGCAATTAGTGCATTACGGTTTACTGGTATAAAATTTGGCCCTTGTTGTCTTCGGATAACAGCAAGTATTCGAGCCCAAACATTTTCGATAATGTTAAAATCTGGGCTTTTGCTGGCCAGGGTAACAGCTCCAAGTTATTTTCTCCGTATCCAATTGCGCACAACCCGCGAAGTATGAATAGGGGCGTTGTCCTTTAACAACAAAATACATTATGAAAATGTTAATTCAACAGATCCCGAACTATTTTTTGGAGAAAGTATAGTGAAATAAGAATACTTACTTGTTGGAAAATATAATCTTCGTCTGGATAAAACACTTCGACTGAAGGTTTCATAATAGTTTTCAAAATATCTAAATACGCAGCAGAATCAAGACGTCCATCGATAGCCCAACAAACTCCTGGACCCCACGCGCTAACCCAACCCCACACATTCACAGAAAAATAACCACTTCGTTTTTTAGGACATATGTGATTATTTTCGTAACGAGTTCCTTCCATTCTAAAAACTTTTAGTGGTCCATCGTTGCGGTTATTGAACGTTTTTTCGTCGCTAAAAATCACTCGATTCCAAAATTCCAAAGGTTCGTTCACATATCGCCTTGCAAATTCCAGACGACGTTTCATATTTTTGTCACTGAAAACTTCTTTTGCAGCAGCATTATACTTCTTTATTGCCATCTCCTTTACTCTTTTTTGTGCAGTTATACAGCATCCAGGAAAATGTGTATCTGCTATATCCCTAGAGTATGTAGCAAATGGTTGTTCTGTTACGTAATGAAACAACTCGAGACCTTGAGCATGTGTAGATACTTTAGGTCTACCACTCGATGGCTCTTCCAAAGTGTGTTCAAGATTCCATTTTACTCGATAATGCCCTACGGTGCTTTTGGTATATCTAACATACGTGAAATTTCACGCACGCTACGGCCCGCCGCTAATTCCAAAACAATCCGCGCTTTCAAATCAGCACCGAGATGAAGTGGCATTTTCACAACACTTGAAATTTTAAACTAAAATGGAATTTACAGTTCTTACTTTATTTATTGGTTCACACTACCCTTCTCAAACAGTAGGTAATTATTTATTTATTACATACTTTTAATGACCAATGTAACAACCCTTAGAGCAATATAACTCAAAGAAAGTAAATTAAACAAGCAAGGATATTCTATTGTTATTGAAACTTATTCATAAAGTAAAAGCCATTTCTTTATAATGCTAATGGACAGAATTTTCTTTAAGTATTAAGATTACAATAGAGGACTTATAAACTTTCGAAAATATCTAATTATAAATATTTACACTACAATTGCGCTTTTTCCTTAATCAACCCACTTCCCATTAAGTTGTAAAGCTTCGTACACACCTGAACAACAAACCGACAACATACATAACAACGAACCGAAAGTCAAGCAGAACGACAAACGATCTTTTATGATTTCCACAAACCGAACAACAAACGGAACGTTTGTGTTGTTCCTATACTTATTTTCAGTAGTTTTCAGTTCATATATATTTATTATTGAGAAGAGAAAATTGCGGAAAACAAGAAGATAGTGCTAACCAAATTTTACGCACAAAGAAGAATAAAAAATTATAGTTTACTTTGCTTTTTTTTTATTTTGGAAATTTCCCGCCCAAATGATGCTGATAGGGACATCATTTTTTTCTTGCATTCTGAAACACTGATTAATTTAAAACATTTTTCTTTTGTCAACTCTATAATATTACCTAAAACACAACAAGCCCACAAAAGGGAGGACAAAAAATAAATAATTTAATTCTCCCGCATAAGTTTGTTCGCCGCATTCGCGCGCATTTTCTTTGATATCGGAGAAAAAACCGACAAGTTGCGGGAACGCCGCAAACCGTTCGTCGAACAATCAGAACTTGCGAATCTGTTCTAAAATTCGTACGTAGCACCGTCCAAATTAATGTTCCGATTGCCGTTCGGTTCGTTGTTCTGTTTGTTTCTCGGTTTGTTGTTCATGTGTGTACGAAGCTTTACAATAAGCATATTAATATGAACTATATCTTATGAAAGGAGAGTTATGTAACTATAATTAACGACTTAACGTTACGTTAGTAGATTCCATTTACTATTTATACATATTTTCTTGTAACATTCGATAATTAACTATCGGGATATGATGACCCTATACTTCGCAGGTTGTGCGCAACTGGATACAAGCAAATAACTTGGAGCTGTTACCCTGGCCAGTAAAAATCCCAGATTTTAACATTATCGAAAATGTTTGGGCTCGAATACTTGCTGTTATCCGAAGACAACAAGGGCCCAATTTTATACCAGTAAACCGTAATGCACTATTGCAGCCATTGATACCGCATGGGAATCGATTAATATTAATTATATTGATACCTTGATAGCGTCAATGAGCAGACGCCTCAAGAATGTATCAATAATAATGGAGGTCACACCCATTATTGATTTCTTATATTTATTCATATAGTAATACCTTTATTTAAAAAAAAGTTTTATTTAATTTTAAACAATAACTTGGTATCTTAATTATAATTATGTAATAAATTCTTGTCAAAAACTAAATATATACGTTGACAATAAGAATTCCCTTAGTATTTATTTTCACTTTTTATATTAACTACAGAGAAAAATGAAACGTCATAAAATATACATTTTGTAAGGACTAAATATTATTAATAGGGCGTTTAATAATTTTTTTTTAATAACTTACAATAATTAGTAGGTTAGATTTATTTAAAAATAGGTAATAATCAATCAACCCAAATAACCATGTTTAGTTTTTTGATTTAATTTAAAAGTTATTGCTTGTAGACGTTTTTAAATCAAAATTATTTCTAATTTTATTTTGTAAACATTTCCTAAACAAAAATTTTGATTCGATAATTAATCGAGCTATGGTGTTTAATTTGCGATACCTTCAAATATATTCTATAAAAACAAAAAAATTAAGTAAGCAACGTAAATTACCTATTTTCTAAAACGTGCTTAGTGTAATGATTCATTCTACAGTCCTTCTATAAGATAACCCCTGCTGAGACTACCTGCTGTTAGAATTGTAAATGATACCCTTAAGCCCGCTTCACAATGTGCAAACTTTGTTTACAGAAATTGTGGGTCAAGTTTTAAATTTCGTGAGTGTACATATTTAATAGTTATAGCGAAACCTAACACACACAACACAACATTCAAAACACACACAGAAAAACTGACAAAATATACAGATCTCTCGGTTGAGCTGCATGGTCTTTGGAGAAAGAATAAATTATCCATTGTACCATTGATCCTTAGTTCAACCTCAGTGATACCCAAAACAATACTCTAAAACAAAGAAACACTCAATCTACTTCGACATATATATAGACAACCTAAGAAAGTAGTCATTATTAACATACAGTTAGAAAGTTCCTCAACACAGCCATCACAACACATCACCACACAAAACACGGAACTAATACAATCAATAGCACAAGGTAACGTAAATAACTTTAACCTAACAACTTTTTGACCTCGGCCCGAACAGCTATGTAATTCCGGTATAAACCGTAAATAAAAACAATAATTAATATGATAATAATAGTAATAATGGTAAGTGTCTTTATTTAAATGCAATTAGATAGTAATGTTACATTTTTTTATGCCTACTGAAGCGCTACTCTATCACTTCACCTCAGCATACGAGATGAAGAAAGAATGGAGAAAAAAGGGTAGGTGAAAAAATACAAATGGAAAACGTATACAGAGTGATTTTAATAGATGTGTAAAATATTCAAACTGGTTACAGATATCATTAAATAAAAGCAAAATAACTTAACTTGTCTTATGCAAAGATTGATGTTTTAGGGGAACCATAGTTATTTTGGTTGAGAACCACTGAAGCATTTTGGTGATTTTAAAATTTAAACAGATTATTAACGCTCGGTTGTTACGACAACTTTCTGCAACAATTACTTCATAACAACAAACATTTCTATCCGACAAACCAATTGGAATTCTAAACAAGCATTTTATTTTAAACTAAAAATGAGAACAAATGATTAATGAAATTGCAGTCACCAAGCATTTTGTAGTTTTTTTTTTGCCGAGTTTACGGCATTTTAAAAATCGTAAATTTGAAATAAACTATTTGAAAATATTTTAAAAATTAATGTAGATCATTTTGCGTTAATCGTTTATATAGATATACATAATCTCATGAAAAAAGAAAATATCGATAAGTAAACGAACTAAAACTATCAATTATCATTTTGTCTGCGATAAATTTGTAATAAACTTTGTGTAAACGCCAGACCGCTTTTTTAATGAAAACAGAACATACACATACAAAAGGTTGATTAATTCAGTTGTTAGAGTGTCGTGCTAATAACGTAAAGGTCGTGGGTTTGATTCCCTCACGGGCTTATTTTATTTTTATGTAGAAATTAGGGCTAAAAATAAACGGAGTGATCAGCTGATCGACTTCACAAATCAAACGCGTATTAATATACATATACATTAACAATGGGAAATCAGAAACTGAAAATACTACACGTCAAATAGTGCCTATTGGGGCAAACATGCCTTATCAGACAGTTAATATTTTCAACTTTGTCGACAGATGTGTAAAAACAGTTACATAAGTCGGTTCTTCGCTAATTATAGCCAATTAAGTGATAAGAACAATAACAATCTAGAATCTCCAGTTTTAAGTTAGGAAGAGGTTGTACAATAGCAAACAAACACTGAGAATCACTAGACAGCTGTTTCGTTCTTTTGGGAATCTTCAGGAATGAGAGAAGTTTAGTGTAAGTTTACTATTGCGTGTTGTCGAATATATTCCCTATTGGAAGGCACATCATATTCAAAGAATAAGTTTTGCGATTTCGTGTTAACGATAACAAACGTAAATGCATTTGTATTAAGCGACTTTGTTGACAGATGTGTAAAAACAGTTACATGAGTCGATCCTCCTATAATTATAGCCAACTAAGTGATAGCAAAAATTAATATTTCGAATTGCGTGCTGACTGTTAAGTCAATTTTTCTCGAAAACGGTTCGAGATATCGATATGAAACCTAAATACATTACAACGTTTAACACCCTTTATTTTCAAAAATATTAACTTTTGGTAAAGCATGTTTACGCCATTGGACACCATTTGACGTGTAGTATCTCAAATTTTTTGAATTTCCCATTGCTGATGAATCACCCTGTATAGGATGTAACATAAATATATGTATATAGCGATGTTATAAGTTTATTAGGTTAGATGACCGACATGACCAACACGTACGGCTGGTGCTGGTATTTTGTTTTGATATATTTGTTTAAAAACACGCGACAAAATTTTTGTTAAATGGAGTAACATTTTTATTTTGTGTTTTTTCTTATTATATTAGTTATTAAGAGATTTGTTTAAAATGTATTTTTATATTAAATAAGTAATATTGTAAAACCGTTTAACACAAAAAGGTGGCAGAGAGGGTAACAATAATAGGGGATGGAAGACATTTTGCTGAAAGGCGAAAAAAGGAAAAATGAATTAATGGTGCAAAATTGTTTTAACAAGATAACAAAACCGTTAATCCTAATAAAATTATAATAATAAAATGATATTCGTAATTAATAGACATGTTTTGTGATAAGTGATTAAGTGTTAATCGTATAAAATGCATTTGTTTTTTGATGAGCTGCAATAACTAACTGATCTTCCGGTGATTCCTAAATCAAAACAATATTAGTGATTATCATGGTAAACAATGAGTTAAAGGAACAACAAATAAAGGACAACTTACCTACAACAACGAATATCCCTGCATCATAATCCATTTCTATTACTTATGCAACCTGACGTCATCGCAACGGGTCTCATCGCATACCCGATAAACAACAAACACAATAAACAAATTTAAAAAAATAAAAGATATCTTGCAATTGCATAAATCATGAGGCTACAAGAACACCACAATATATTTAAGATATTGTAAATAATTTGCTACAAAAAATAACGCGTAACTGTGAATTCAAATATGTGAATGAGATACCTCTTTGACGTCCCACTACTACTGGAAAAGGTAAAGTATCAATATATTTTTGGTTTGTTATGCATTAACTAAGTCAAGGGCGCCCAAACTTGAACTGCTGGCAATATACCTCAATATTGTTAGACTACTTTCGATTGACTCTGAGAGGCTGCAAGTACGTGTGATTTAGGGTTGTCGTGTAGGTAGGGTGTATTGTGGTATAGATAGATATTAGTTTTCCGCACAATATGCATTATTTTAGTCAAGGTTTGGGATAGGTTTAGTTAGGTTTTTCTCTAAAATATAAATGAAAATAAAAATAAAGGGGGTTTAACATAAAAAAAATTTCCTTAAAGCCTCCTCTGAAGAGTTACATCTTCCCTCGTACTGTTGCATTTGATAAAAATAAGTTGACTTTGAATTTTGTTTTCATAACAGTCATAATTGATTGTTGTAAATATTACGTTTGTTTGGTGGTCTTTGAGTAAATTACCTTTTGTGTTTACCTAAAAAACAATATGGTAGGAGAACATTTTTTAAATAATGAAAAATTTGACATACTGACGTGTTACATTTTGTGTCAACGTAATTGTTCTGAAGCCGAAAGAATGTTTTTAAACAAATATCCAGAAAGGCGTCAATCTAACAAAAGAATATTTCGCAGATTAGCAGTTAATCTAAAAGAATGTGGTGCGTTCCAAAAACCTATAAAATTTTGCAAAAAACCTTGCAATGAAGAAAGAGCCAATACTGTTTTATTAGCTGTAACGGAAAATCCAGAGGTTTCTACTTGGAACAAAGAGGCAACTGGCATAGCCCATTCGACAGCTCATTACGTCCTAAAGAAGGATAAAGTACATCCATATAAATTTAGAATCTGCCAAGGACTTCGACCAGGTGACCCAGAAAGACGTAGAATATTCTGCGAATGGTATACACGTCAATGTCAAGACAATAAATATTTTCCGAATAAAATAATATGGTCCGATGAAAGCAGAGTTAATAATAACGGAATTGTTAATCGTAGAAATGCTCATTATTGGGCAAGAGAAAATCCACGGTTGTACAAAACGACCAAACACCAACACCGTTTCGGATTTAATATGTGGGCTGCTATATTTGGTACTCGAATTATAGGTCCTTTCATTTACCACGAATCCTTAAATTCTGAACGATACCAAATTTTACTCCAAAATAAATTAGAGATAGCTTTGAATGATTTGTCTATCCAAGAAGTTCAAGGTTGTTGGTTTATGCAGGACGGTGCACCAGCACATAATTCTAGAGTTGTCAGAGAATACTTGTCAGTTAGATTTCCACAAAGATGTATTGGGACTTATGCAAATGTACGGTGGCCAGCCCGTTCTCCAGATATAACACCTTTGGATTTTTTCTTTGGGGATAATTAAAACTTACATTTATGGAAACGATATTGAAAACGAAGAAATGTTACAAAGATTAGTTTTCGAAGCGTGTGCTAGTATTACTCCTCAAGTGTTGAGGAATGTGTTAAATGCTACAGTTAGAAGATGCTATTTATGTTTGGAGAATAACGGGAATTTTTTGAACATCTTTTGTGAGTTTATAAACCTTTAAAAATAAATTTGTTTTCATTTGTCTATTATTTAAAATTACAAAACATATTTTTATTATAATTTTACGGTTTTCTAATGTTTCGGTACTGTACGTTTTCGATATTTTACATTGAATATTAATTTTCATCCGAAACGTCTCAAAAATATAAAGTGTGACATATCGTTGAATTCAGTAACAAGGAGAGAATTAAATATAGCAAAAAATATTTTTTCGTGTATTTAAAAAAATAAAGTTGATGATGGACGCAGAAAACACGAAACTTAAGATCCATAATCGACTACGTCATTGTAAGACAAAAGACAAGAATTGACGTGCACGATGTCAAAGTATGCAGAGGTCCGACCTGCGGTAGCAATCACTATCTCTTAAAGACAATTATGACCATCCCCCCTTGGAATAATGGCCGATATACAGAACCGGCAGGTGCAGAACCAGTCCCGTCCAGTAAACCAGTACGGTATTACTTAGACAGTTTGGACAATGAAAGCACACGAACACTTTACAAAAGCCGTCTGGACCAAAAGTTGGAAAAATTCTGTACATTACAACGAACACAAAATACACAGCAACACTACGAAGACATAAAAGAGTGTATAGATGCCGCCGCCAGAGAAGCGCTTGGTGAACATGAGAAAGGTCAAAGACAACAGAACCCATATTGGTGGGATAAAGAAATCGAAAAGAAAATAGTGGGAAAAAGACAGAAATATCAGAAGTACCTAACAACAAATAAAGATGAGGATAGAGAAAGCTACAAGAAAGCCCAAAAAGAAGTAAGGAAAAACATAATAAAAAACAAAACGATCGCTGGGAAAGAAACTGCAACAGAATCAACACATACCTTGGTGGACGGAAAAGTACGGAAAGTTGGAGATTATTAAAAAGTCTACGTACCCACAGGAAAGGAGATATCATATCCCCAATATCAATGGAAAACTGGGAGAAACATTTTGAGGATCTGCTTACCAAGAAAAAGAACTGAGTTCATTAGTGCGAACACTAATAAGAATGGTGCTATTAATATTGTTTCATCTCCAGTACGAGTAACGCACAGCGAAGTCAAAAAAAGTATGCAGTTCGCTTAAAAATGTAAAGCCCCTGGTCCCGGAAATATTCCGGCAGAATTAATAAAACATGGCACCAACTTGCTCTAGACGCACCTTACAATGATATTACAAAAACTGCATTGACGGAAGTGAAATCCCTAATGAATGGCAAATATCCCTTATATCCACGATACATAAAAAGGGAAGCCGAGATTCACGTGAAAACTATAGAGGACTGTCAGTGACTGGTACAATGAGCAGAATATATGGCAAGATCTTAAAAAACAAAATTGAGACAGAGTATGCGGATATGGAAGCTGAAGAACAGGCTAGTTTTAGAGCTGGTCGCTCAACAGTAGATCACCTATACTGCCTCACTCAGGTCATTGAAAAAAGGGCCGTGGATCAAGAGATCCATTTACTTTATGTTGATCTTCAAAAGGCCTATGACAGTGTTCCACTTAGCAAACTTTGGACAGCGTTAAAACAAACCAATATAAATCATGACATAGTAAAAGCAGTAGAAAGACTGTATGAGAAATCCACAGCAAAAGTGAAAATAGGCAACAATGTCAGCAAGGGATTCACCGTTACAAAAGGTCTGAAACAAAGATGTTACCTGTCTCCTACTCTTTTTAAAATATATTTAGAGCAAGCTCTCAAAGTCTGGAAACGGAAGTGTTATGCCATGGGAATCCCCTTAACAATAATAACATATACACAATGTGCTTCGCAGATGACCAGATCGTATTAGCACAGGACCATGATGACTTGGCATATATGGCTAGAAAACTTATAGAAGAGTACAAAAAACGGGGTCTGCAAGTTAACATCAAGAAGACGGAGTGTATGTGTATTGGTGGAACACCAGAGCCTATAGTGTTAGAAAATAACCACACCATTCAACACTGCACAGAGTATAAATACCTGGGTCTGAAGATAACAGAGGATGGAACTCTAGATAAAGCCATTGAGGAACGCAACATACAAGGAAGAAGGGCTATTGGCATGCTAAATGGAGTATTGTGGGACCAAACAATATCCAAGGGTAATAAACATCACATCTACAACACAATTATAAAGAGCATAGTAACGTATGGAAGTGATGTATGGCCTCTAAAAAAAGTGCAGAAAAGACACTGCTAGCAACCGAGATGGTCTTCTGGCGACGAGCTGCAGGTAAATCAAGGCTAGAAAAAATTCCGAATACCAGGATTCGGGAAATAATGGGAGCCGGGAATACATTGGTGGACGATGTGAGGCCGAAACAGCTAATATGGTATGGCCATGTACAAAGAATGAACGATGATAGGTTACCTAAGCAAATATTAGGCTGGTCACCTCAAGGAATAAGAAAGAGAGGAAGACCAAGAAAAAGTTGGCGAGAGGGTGTTGAAACTGAAATTAGGGAAAGGGATCTAGACGTAGACCTGTGGAGAGACAGGGACGGATGGCGGTTGGGTGTCGGAAGACGTCGTAGAACGTTGTAAACCGATCTATATATATATATATATATACCCGCTAAGGTCGGCCACCGGCTATATCTCGGAAACTATTTGTCCTACAACTGTCGGAAAAAATCTTGATTAGTAAAGTGGCTACGAGAAATTACTGGAAAATATTTTTGAGCTTCTAAGTGCACTGCTAGGGGCGTATTTGCGAATCAAAATTTAATAAATCCGAATTACTTCAAATATGAACAGTGAAGATAAGACAATTGGAAAGGTTTGAGATTCTCATGTTTACACTCTACTAATTATTTATTTAACATTTTGGCCTATCTCGTCAAATAAGAGGAGGGGGGAGGATTAAATCTTATTACAGAAAAGTTCGATAACGTCAGACTACCTTAACCGTTATCGACGAACATTGTCTTATTGGAATGCTAGTGGGTAGCCGACTAATTGTCTGTAACAACGCCGAAGATTTTGTTCAAGACCGAACCGCTAGATGGCGTGCATTGTCGGCTTTAGTCGTTTACCTAATTCTTCATGAAAAATTAAATGGAAGGCTAATGTTTTCATTTGCTCATCTTACTACGAATGAAATTACCTAAAATATGGCAAAAACCGCAAGTCTCTACCTTTTTTCAAAATAAAGTTATGAACAAAAATAGGTTAAACAATTAATTTTCCTAATAAAATTCTAAAAATATTCGGATATTTTACATATTACATAAAACTAACCCCTTAATCCAAACGTAAAAAATAACGTAACTTTGAAGTCGCAGCTTATGTAAGGTAAAATAACATAACATACCCTTTAATAATAAGTAAGCCGTGAAAAATAAACAAATTAATTTGTCAATGTTTAGCTGTCATTAGTTTTCGCTGGTAAAATACAATACTTGTTTTGCGATTTTGTGCCGTTGTAATTAAAAACTGTGTAAACAATTTGACCATTATGTCGTACACTATTGCTGAAGCTTATGACATGTTAGCAGTGTATTTTGTAAGTTTGGAAAACGCAGTTATTGCCGCGCGAGTACGCGGTAAGACATCCGGAGAGGCGACATTTTTCACGGAGGGTTTTAGGCGTTTGTCAAGACGTCTGCGAGAAACTGGACAAGTGTTGCCGATACCAGCTCAACATAGAATTCGGAGATCACGAAGTGCAGATAATATTATCAACGTGCTTGCTTATGTGGAAGCTTATCCTAAACGTAGTATAAGGGATGTAGAGAGAGATCTGAGACTTCCTCGATCGATTATTCACAGAATTTTAATCGAAGGAAAATTACATGCATATCATGTTGAACTGCATCAAGCACTCGCACTACCTGATTTTGACCAACGGTTAGATTTCTGCCACTGGATGCTTCAAATGGACAGAGAAAATCCCAATTTTTTGCTCAAATTTTATGGACAGACGAGGCTACGTTCACTAGCAGAGGTCAAGTCAACTTGCACAATAGCCATTACTGGTCGGCAAGTAATCCCCATTGGATGATTGCAATTGATAACCAAAATATATTCAGTGTAAATGTATGGTGCGGCATTATCGAAAATAAAATTATTGTTTTTGTTTTTGACGAGACTCTGAACGGAGTAAGGTATTTAGAATTTCTAAGAAACTCTTTAGCAATTCTGTTGGAGGAGGTAACTTTATATACTCGTGTAAACATGTGGTTTCAACACGATGGTTGCCCTGCCCATTATGCTGCAAACGTGAGGGATTATTTAAATATTCAGTTTCCGAATAAATGGATAGGGCGGGGTAGTTTATTTTCCTGGCCACCCAGATCCCCTGATTTAAGCGTGTTAGACTTTTATTTATGGGGACGACTAAAGGATATTGTCTACCAGACCCGGCCAACCACACGCGAAGACATGATTCATAGAATCCACAATGCGATTGCATCGATTTCTGTGGCAGAAATTGAAGCTGCTGTTTTGGAACCAGACGAAGACTTCGAAGTTGCATCAACAACAACGGTGGTATTTTTGAACATTTGCTGAATTAAAACTAAAAATTTTGATATTTGTAAGATAAATATGAATTATTTGGAATTTCACTAGGAAAGTAAAAATTTAACCTATTTTTGTTCATAACTTTATTTTGAAAAAAGGTAGAGACTTGCGGTTTGCGCCATATTTTAGGTAATTTCATTGGTAGTAAGATGAGCAAATGAAAACATTAGCCTTTCATTTAATTTTTCATGGAAAATTAGGTAACCGGCCAAAGCCGCCAATGCCCGCCATCTGGCGGTTTGGTCTTGAATAAAATCTTCGGTGTTATTACTGAAAATTAGGCGGCTGCCTATTAGCATTCCAATAAGACAATGTTAGTCGATAACGGTTAAGGTAGTCGGACGTTATCGAACTTTTTCTCCAATAAGATTTAACCCTTCCCCACCCCTTATTTGACGAAATAGGGAAAAATGTTAAATAAATAATTTGTAGAGTGTTAACCGGAGAATCCCAAAACGTTCCAATTGTCTTATCTTCACTGTTCATATTTGAAGTAATTCGGATTTATTAAATTTTGATTCGCAAATACGCCCCTAGCAGTGCACTTAGAAGCTCAAAAATATTTTCCAGTAATTTCTCGTAGCAACTTTACTAATCAAGATTTTTTTCCGACAGTTGTAAGACAAATAGTTCCCGAGATATAGCCGGTGGCCGACCTTAACGGGACACCCGGTATATATATATATATAAGTTGATGATGGTTGCTAACAAACAAAACGGTGTATCAAAAATTGGATAAAACCATTATGTAGAGCAAGAAAAGTGCCAATGAAAATGTGTTATTCTTTTTCTTGATATCTCTTCAAATAAGGTCAGAAAAAAATAATAACGAAAATCAAAAAACTAAATTTTTTTCAAATATCTCAAAGACTAAAAGAGATATCCGAGTTCTTCAAAAACTATAAATACATCCCCTCAAGTGCGCAACTTTTGTTCTATTTAACCGACCTTCCATCTCTTACCGTTTCCGATCCTATTGTGGGCATCCTTATGTTGGCCACGTTGTATATCTCTGGCGGAGAGTCTTTCCCTTCAGAGGAATGATTGTAAAAAACTCTTCCTTAGCCGACATGTCATTGAATACCATCCGAATAAAAATACAAACCTGGTCAGTGTCTGTCATATCGGTGGATTTGTCGAACTGTAAAGAAAAGTATGTACACTCTATGATATCATGTTTTAGTTTATCTGCCATATCCCGACTCATGACTTCAATACGCCTTGTGACGGTCGGACAAGATAACTGAAGTTCTTTAATAGCAGACATAATTTCTGTTTTATTTTAAAATCTCCAAATAAAGTCTCACCCGCTTCAATAAATGCTTCCTTTACAACCGATGGCTTTTGATTGTTTGGCTGGTCTTGTGAACATGGTTTGTTCTTTTTTCAAACTAGATATCAAATCACGTATTTTTCGTTTTTTCAATTCACTTTGTGGCAGAAAATCCTTTTCATAGTTTTTATGAACCGTTTTATGATGCCTCTCTAAGTTACCATGCTTAGATATTGCAACTGACGCACGACAAATGAGACAAATGCACTTATCCCTCACCATACAAAAAAAAATTCTTTCTCCCAATTGTTATTAAAATGATAAGTTTTACATTTCTTCGGTGCACTCATTTTGTACTATTTGACAATCAACTTTGCATCGACATAGTATAGCCTTGAAGTTAGATTTCAGACTGACTCAAATTCCTGCAAACGCAAAATTTATATCGGCGTGAACGAAGTCTCGAATGTTCCTGTCAAACGGGCCCCCTGAAATTTCTAGAAAAAGCGGCAGATAGTGTCGCACTTTGATCTGTACCACCGTGACACGTGCGGCTCGCGTCAAGGTCGCCGCCATTCGCGGCCCGGACCTCAAAGCGATACCGCGTCCAACCACGTGCGGTGTACACCTGCAAGACGACATTAAAATTATTTACCATTATTATTTCCTAACTAGTTTGTGTTATTTATATTCGTATTTAATACAATATCCAAAAGTACTTGCGGGTGTACCGACATTATCTAATTAAGCGAATGTGCTATACCTACTTACTAAATTTTTTCTTCTCGAGATCTACTCAAAAAGTACTAGTCAAACGCGATTGACCGTTTGAGCACCCCTGATCTAAGTGAACCTCACGGTTTTAAACTATTTTAGAATGACTTAGCTCAGCTGGTTTTAAACTATCCACCGCGTTTGTACTAAAGCTTTTTCGATCTTAATCACCCCGACCACCTTCAATACAGGTGTAGACTTGACAAGAGTTTCGTCTCAAGTTGTTGCAAATCGATATGCACATTCAATTATCAGATAAAACGTCAAAGTGTTACGCAATGCTATAAGTAGTAATAATAGTAATTAATAATCGCAAAATTGGCTTCCTATAAAAGAATTGCCACTCAATTCAAATCTAGTGCATTAACTTAAGAAAAAAACATTTTTGAATAATTAGTAATGTATTAAAATTATCAATACCATCTAGGTATGTATAATTTATACGAAACCTGATCTCCTGATTTATGAAATTTAACAATGGTTCAATTTTAATTTATGAATTTAGTGTAATTAAAACGCATTAGAATTAAATAAAACCACTATATAGTAAATATTGCTCAATCAATAGAATCAATTAAGATTATGTTTGATTTGTGCTTGTAAACAAGATAACATGTATGTTTTTATTTTTTTTTGTTTTGATTTGGTAATGATTTAGTGTTAACTATGTACATAATATATGCAACATTGTAAAATTAAATAGAAAGCTTTATCATAAATTAAAGTCTCTATTAAAATTTAATTTCGTAACAATGTAATCACATTTTGATTTTTTAATTTCTACATAATATCTATATTTAAAAGATATAACAAGCGACTAGTAAAACAATTTAGTAGAACATAATTTTAATTTGCTTTCTTTCTACGTTGAAATGTGAGTTTTAGCAATTGCTTAGAAAATCGTTACATTTAAGTACCTAAAAATTATGCACTGTTCTTGCATAAACCAAACAGTGCAAAATGCCAAACGACTTACAAAATGCAGCGGACTGTAAATTTACACAGGCATTAGCACTTTATTTGAATACTGCACTTTCATGGGAGTTCTATAAATGTCCGCTACAAGATTTAAATTGCACACATTGTATCCAACAAGTGAATTTATTGTTATTTTTATTATTTCACTTTTTTTAATAGATACTTATTTAAACAAAAACTATAACAAATGAAAATTGGAAAATTAAATAAAAACTTTATAATCAGTTACTTTGTAAAATATTGTAAAATTTATAATGTAAATAATTCTATATGATCGGTGAAATTAAGACAATAAATAAAAGTAATGTACATACATTTTTACGAAAAACATGAAATTTTAGTTGTAAAAAAAGAATACAATGCATTAGCAAAAGATATATGCATCTCTATCTATGTAATAACATTCTAGAACTGGCAACGTTATAAACGTCCTTTCTTATATTTGAAAAAAGACTTTTCCACGTTCGAATTACTTCCATTCTCATTTCCGTTGCGTGCTTTTTATTGTAAAAATAGAATATTAGATGCTTAATATTAAGGATCGTAAATTACGGCTCATTAATAACTGCGTGATCTAAATTCCATTATCCTACAAATAAATTATTTATTTTCAACCCACGACTCATGTTTTTATAATGTATTGAAATAAATTAATAGAAACCGTATATATAAATGCAAATAAATTTTTTTTGAAATATTTTTCTTAACAAATAAATTTCTATCAGAAAATTTAAATTGTTAATGTTACGATATAATTGACTGTAGTTTTAATTTATACATTTATGTATATATTTACAACAATTGGTATTGTGTGTGTGTACACTTGTACATTACATCAAAAAATAGTTTATATTCAAAACGGTCGCATTTATGCTTATCAAAATCAACGCTTGCGAACTTGCGCTTATAAAACTTAAGGTAAGAATTCATACAATATTTTCAAACAATGAATAAAATAATTATTACTCAAATATTAAACCTATCAACAAAGGTAAGTATTATTAAATAATATAACAAACAAAAAATAATTGTGGTAAACATACTTCAGGCACGTATTAAATAAATAATCAAAAATTATTTCTCAATTAATCAAAATTAAATAAATTATAATTTGTTGTCCTGTTGAGGCAGCATGCATAGTTTTTAGTGATAGGTCGCTTTAAAAAACCGTATGGGGTTTTTACAGTCACTACTCTTACTAGCTTATCTTCACCAGAATCTATTTTGGAAATTTTTCCAGTCGACCATTTACATGGAGGCAGATTATCTACTTTGATCAAAACCGTTGAATCGATTTTAATGTTACTCGTATTTGTAGATGACAATTTATTTCTTCTTTACAAAGTTTGATAAAATTGTTTTGACCATGCTGTTTAGAAACTTTAGTACATTTGTTGCACTAATTCGTATCTTGATAATTGATTAACTTTAATATGTTTCAGATCTGAATCCGGTATCATCGTTAATGCATTTCCAGTCAAAAAATGAGATGGAGTAAGAGGTAAGGTGTCATTGGGATTTGAAGACATTGAATACATTGATCTGGAATTAACACCGCTTCAATTTGCACTATAACAATATACAATTTTTCAAATGTAAAGTAAGTATTACCAATTACTTGTGTGAAATTACAACTTTTCACTGCCGCTTCCCATATGCCTCCGAAATGAGGAGCATATGGAGGATTAAATTGCCACTTAATGTTGTCAGTTGCACATATATCCCTAATTTTATAATTTTCTTTGTGTAAAAAACGATACAATTTTAATTCTTTGTTAGCTCCTACGAAGTTTTTTCCATTATCAGACAATAACAATGAAGGTTTTCCTCTTCGCAAAGAAAATTTCTTTCTTAAAGCAGATACAAAAGATTCTGTTGTAAGATCACTTACACAATCTAAATAAACTGCTTTACTCAATAAACATATAAAGATATAAATATGACATTATAACAGTTTTGAATTTTTTTCTTTTTTTATTGTTAATACAGATAGGACCTGCATAGTTTACTCCGGTATTTTAAAATAGACGTGCAACTAATAATCTTTTTTTTTTTGGCAAATGAGCCATCATGTTACTCATTAATCTTGGTTTGAATTTAAAACACGTTAAACAATTTTTAACTGTAGTTTTAGCTAAGCGCATTTCCGAAATGGGCCAATATTTTTGTCTTACACTTGCTAATAACAATTGAGGTCCAGCATGTAATAACCTCTTGTGTTTATTTTTCTTAATTAAAATTGTAAGCTTATGCTTACTATCTAGCACAATTGGTTGTATTGTATTGTATTCTAGGTTTGAATATTTTAAACGTACACCAATCCTTAATAATTTTAGTTTATCAAGAAATGGAGCTAATAGAGCAGTTCAATATTTTTTTTATAAATAACTATTTTCTTTAAGTTTTTTTTTAATTTCTTTTGCAAAGCATTCACTTTGAGCTAATTTACTTAAGGAATTTAAACCATTGTTTAATTTATCCACAGTGAGTTCTTTAATCTTTCTTGGTTTATTTTTTAATTTGCTGTATTGTTATTTTAAAATCTTATACAAAAACTAACCACTTTTTTAAATTTTTTTTTTTAAATTGGAAAACACAGAAAAAATATTAAAATTCTTTGTTGTTACTGTTATGCATGAAACATTGTCTCCACATCTTGGAGAAACGCTTGATCAAATTCTTGCATTTTCTTTTAGCCATTAGGGACTTCTCCACCATAAATCACAATTTTGTATTTTATTTAAAAATTTACCCTTTGTTGCAATATCTGCTGGATTGAATTTTGTATTTACATAATTCCATACATGATTATTGATCAAATCTTTGATAAATATAATTCTAGAAGCAACATATCTTATTAACCTATTATCTTTTGAATTGATCCAACCTAGTAACACTTGTGAATCAGTCCACAACATACATTTAATTTTAAAGAATCTATTACTTTTGTAATCAATTTTAATAATAAAACTCCACCAAGTAATTCTAATTTTGGAATTGTTAATTTTGGTTTTAAAGGTGAAAGTTTACATTTACCTACAACTAAATTAACAAACACCTGTTTTGGCCTTTACAAATAATGTGCCTATCTATATTGTTAAATTGTTTAACAACGGTAAAGTTTTTTTGAATATTATTTATACCTGCTCAATTTTATCACGTACCTTTTTATCCCAATCTAGTTTTAAAGACCAAATTGCTTGTATTAATTTTTTTGAAATTATAATGCATAGACAGAGAATACCTAAAGGGTCGTGCAAACTTGAGACTTTGGATAGAATCAGTCTTTTAGTAACTACATTGTCATTATTTACATGTTTAATGCAATAAAAAAATTTATCTGAATTGGGTTTTCAACACATTCCTAACGTTTTAACAGAATCATCATTATTAAAAACTAAATTTGAATCTGAAGCATTACTGAAGTTTTGTTTTAAAATATTGTTATTATTTGACGACCATTTTCTTAACCAAAACCCTAAGTTACTTAGTATGCTTAAAATTTGTTTGCAAATTGTTATTACTTTTTCATTTATTGATTTGACCGAATCTTTTACATTATTTAGTTCAAAAATTGATTTAGTATGATTCTGAACTAAAATCCTTTTATTATTGAATCACGTACATATTAACTCCCACGCTAATAAATCATTTTCTGCAACAAGTTCTATAGATTAAATGACAATAAGTGCATCACCACTTTATGGCGCTCTTAAATAATGAAATGTTTGACTATTAATTATATTGTCATTATTATGGATAAGTGATTCAAACAGATCTTTGAACTCTAACCATTCATTGTAACCACCATTGAATTTTCGTAAATCTATAATTGGCAATTTTATTTGTTAATGTGGCATCATCTCATTCTTTACTTCATAATTCAATAAATTAGTCTTTAAATTTGAATATTTATTTATCAACGTTTTTTTCTGTTTCCATACCTTGCGACAAGGTATTTACAAAACTATTACGAAGTTCATATTCGCTATTTATTTTTCATCATCTACTTTGCATTTGATTTCTACCTAAATACTTTCAAATTCATCCACTAGATTTTGAAGTGTTTTAAATCTTAATATTAATTCATTTAAATTCAATTCAAGATTAACATTCTTTTCAAGGTTACTTTTAACCTGTCAAATAATTTATAAAATTTGTTAATTTAGACTTAATTGCACTTTCTTCTATTCCAAGAAGTAATTTCAGTATTACTTTCAGTGGTCATGATTAAATTTGACATCAAATTTTTACACAAATTGTCGATACCTACTAATCTTCATTAGAAAATTTCAAAATTATTAAATGATTTGCATATACGAAATAATCTTAGCTAATACAAAATAAATTAAATTATTAAATAATGAGTGCAATGAAATAATCTTCGTTTACACAAAATATTAAAATTATTAAATACATTCTCAATAGTAAATCATTCTACTATTATTATAATCAATGTGAATAGTTTGTCTTCGCGCGATAATGCTTTATCTTTTACGTACATACATATATTATGTACAAATGACAATACCAAAATTCACTGCAATTTAAATTGTTTATAATTGAATTGCAATTAAAAATGCTAATTCTTGTTGATTGCGGCTGAATTAAATAAAAGGAATAAAGGAACTGGCTTACTTGCATTAATGCCTATCAGCAACGACTCAAACCATTCGTATGGATTTTCTTATACCATAATATTCTTTAGCCAAAGACCTATCAATTATTATCCGGCTTGATTGACCAATTTGTTACGATATAATGGACTGTACCACACTCGGAGAGAGTCTCATTTGATAAATTTGCATCAAACTTTAGATTTGCGTTGATGTATGTAGATAACTGGTTAAATTTCCTATCTGTGCATTTTCATTTCCCAGAATTTTTGTTGATACTTTTCGTTTGATTACAATCGAACTTTCAGGATATCCCTTAACTACCGTGTTCGACTTACACCCATCATGCCGCTTTATTGTTAAAAATCTGTGCCGCATTGGCAAGAACTTGATCTTTAGCAGCAATGTCCAGTATAATGTTTCGTATGTTCTAACTTTAAAAAGAAAGCAATTTTCATTGGCGTTCTGCCGATTGTATTAATGCCTAAGGGCTGTACGATACATTTACCTTTTCGATAGCCCAAACAACACAGAATTTATATTTCCTCTTTACTTTGGTTAGCTTCAGTTGGAAAAGAAATAGTCTAGGGTTCGTACAATATACAGGATGACCCAGGGATGTGTAATTGATTTATAACTCTTTTGTTATTGAATATTAAGTAATCACACTTATGCAACACCTGTTATATTTTTATTATGTACAGAGTGTTCCTATAGACGGTGGTAAACGAAAGGTGTTTTGTTTAAATGAAACACTGTATATTTTTACATATAGGTAATTAGTTTTAACATACAAAAATTATGGGACTTTGTACATAAAAATGGAGTTATCAAACTTTTAGTTACAAAAAAAGACTTACATTTGACAGATCACTGCCCATGGATATTTTTCGACAAACTAACCACAGAAAAATTAAATTTTGTAATTAAGTATTTTATATGCTTCCCACTGATATGCGGTGAGTATGGTGAAATCTGCATCGTTAATGACATTTTCCAAAATAATTATTTTAGTATGAAGAAGTTGTTTATTTTTGCAAATAGGCTCCTGTCAACAAATATCTTAAGTGAAATGACAATTAATTTGATGACAGTGCAATTACTTACATTGCTATTTTTGTATACTTTTTCTCGGCGTTAAAATAAATTTTACACACCAAGAATTAGTCAATATGGTTTACTGTATTGGTGAAGCCTATCAAAATGTTCTGTTAGTCAGCAGAATATACCATCGAAATGTATCCCGATGCAAAAGTACCCAAGTCATTTCACCTTGTATATATATTTACAAACTTAGAAAGCAATGTTGACAAAATGGTACGGTTTAATTTTATAAACCAAGTAAAACGTGTGTCGTGAGCAATATGTTACACAGAATATAAATCTAGAAAACGTATGTCGCGATTGATACGTAGCGACAAAAGTGTTTAACAAATTGTTACCAAATTAAAATTACACAAATATTGGCAATGCGTTAAAAGATTTTCAATAACAATTGGTTAAGTTATATTCGTCTAAACCTACCGTAAGTATTAGTTCTTTTTTTTCTTTGTACAAATTTTAAATGCCACGTGGAATCTTTTTAGACATAACGTTACGTTACCTACTTGCTGCGTTTTGTTCCGTATCCGGAGAACTTTCTGGGGTGCTCGAGTGGCCGATTAAGACATTCCTTTTTTTACAAAGTATTGCGCCACGGGTAGCGGCATCAGACAGCTGCAGAAAATTGGTGGATACCACGTCTACCAGCTAAGGGGTGGTTATGTTTTGTGACTTAAACGAGGAAGCCTAACGCCTTCCAGTTCTTTTCCAACACCTTCCCCAAGAAAAATTCTGTGTGCACAATTTAGAAACTGTCGATCTCGTCGTTAACTGAAAAATCCTGCTCTCGGGACTTAGTTCACATAATACAGCTAAGTTTTAGTGTTTAAGTATCTTATCTATTGCTAATGCGCGTGAAGCTCATGTACCGGGTGGTCAACTAAGAATGGACGCCGGCTATATCTCGGGAATTATAAATCTGACAATATCGAAAAAAAAATATTTAATAAGTAAATCAACTACGTGAAATTGCGGGAAATTATTTTCAAGTTTGTAAGATGGCCGCTAGGGGGAGAAACTGTTATGGCCGATTATAAAATTGGCTCTTTCTCCAAAAATGTGCAAATATAAATATATTTTAAATTTTGCCGTAGTAAAGACTGCAAAATTTCAGATTTTTTTTGTTTAGGGTATTTTACTCTGTCTTAGAAAATGTAGTAGTGGGGGAACGTCAAACATGTTTTAATTCAAATGCAAATAACTCCGGTATAAGTTAACGGAATTGAACAAACTAGGTATCGTTTAAAAGAGTTCTTCTTACTTAATAATATGCAGTATAAAGATAGTCCGAATAAATTTTGACGTGATAGCTAGAGGGCGCCGTTTAACATTACAACAATTATTGCGCCTTATCATGAGATTTTTAAATAGCACTCTATGTATCTTTTTACACAGTTAAGGACAAAATTCCTAAACAGTCGGGGCAAACCGCAACTTTCTATTTTTTTTCAAACCGAAGTTATCAATAAAACAAATGTTTGACCGCTGACTATGCAACATCTATTACATATTTTACTTAAAAAATGAATTTAAATTAATTGAAACCATTTAATTAATGCCGCCCTAAATGTTCAAACAGTCGTTCATCGTTTTCGATGCATTTAAGCATCCGACAATGTATGCAAAAGAAGAGAATAAAATGGTAAATAATAATCAGTTCTTAGCGAAGGCACCCGTCATAATATTAGTAGGCTATGAAACAAAATTGGAAACATTACGTCAAAATATTGTTGCTATTTTTCAATGCTTGTTCTCGATTTTGTTATTGCGTGTGATTGTTTGAGTTTTTCGTGTAGTTTGAGTTTACTTGTCGTTGTTTGTGTTACGTTACTGTTAGTTTGTTAGTTTTTCTTGTCGTTTTTTGTGTTACGTTGGTGTTGTTAGTATTAGTATTAGATAGTCTTAGTGCTGTGCTGTTAAGTGTTACAAAATGCTTTATACCAACGAAGAGTTATTTGACATGATAGGTGTCTATTTTGAGTGCATGAGAAATGCTACAGTGGTTGACAGAGTATATGCGCAGCAATATCTCGATAGACGGCACCCGAGTAAAAAGGTTTTTCTGCGAGTTATCCATTGTTTACAAACAACGGGAAGCGTCCATGTTCCCGTATTTCGTAGACAACACAGGAGACGTACCGAAGAGAACATTATTAATGTTTTAGCTTATGTGCAGTTTAATCCACACCTAAGTACTAGAAGTATTGCACAGGATCTGGGAGTAACTCGATCTACCGTTCAAAACATTCTCAAAGAGCACAGGTAAACAAATCTTTAATGTTGAAACTCTGCTGCAAATTTACAAAGGTTTACTTAATACTTATCCTATTGTTGAATCAGTAGTGATCATCTCACATCTTTCAGGTTACATCCATATCACTTAGTCCTGCATAAGGCATTGATTGCTGCAGATTTTGGTCGAAGACTAGACCATTGCCACTGGCTCTTGGGTATGATGGCAGACGATCCCCAAATTCTATCACGTATATTGTGGACAGATGAGGCCACGTTTTATAGTAATGGCAGTGTAAATGTCCATAATATGCACTATTGGTCAAGAACGAATCTGCACTGGATGCAAGAAGTTCAGCACTAAGGGCGTTGGTCTGTAAATTGTTGGGCAGGCATTCTAGAAGGGCAAATTATTGGTCCATTTTTTTTTAATAACCAACTAAATGGCCACAATTACCTACAGTTTTTAACAGAGCAATTGCCGATTCTGTTAGAGGAAGTGCTCCTAGAAATTCGAAGACGAATGCTGTTCCAGCACGATGGCTGTCTAGCCCACTTTGCAGTGAATGTTTGTCAATATTTAGATGCCAACTACCCTGGTAGATGGATAGAACGGGGCAGCATTTTTCCATGGCCGGCTAGATCACCGGATTTAACATACCTGGATTTTTATTTATGGGGTCAAGTAAAAGATATAGTTTTTGCAACCGGATCCACAACCCGTGATAACATGATTGGACAAATAAGGGACTGTATGCAAACTATTTCAGTAGCTGAACTAGAGAGTGCAGTTTGGTCTACGAGGGGAAAGGATGCTTAAATGCATCGAAAACATTGGACGGCAGTTTGAACATTTAGGACGGCATTCATTAAATTATTTCAACTAATTTAAATTTGTTTTACGCGTAAAATATGTAAATAGTCAGCGGTCTATCATTTGTTTTATTAATATCTTCGGTTTCAAAAAAGATAGGAAGTTGCGGTTTGCACCGATTATTTAGCAATTTTATCCTCTATTTAACTGTGTAAAAAGATACATAGGATGCTATTTAAAATTCTCATGATAATGGGCAATGATTGTTGTAATGTTAAACAGCGCCCTCTAGCTATCACGTCAAAATTTATTCAAACTATCTTTAAACTGCATATAACTAAGTTGAGTAAGGGCTCTTTTATACAATACCTAGTTTGTTCAATTCCGTTAACTTATACCGGAGTTATTTGCATTTAAATAAAAAACATGTTTGACGTTCCCTCACCACTACATTTTATAAGAGCAATATTTAAAATATATTTTATAAGCATATTTTTGGAGAAAGAACCAATTATATGTGTAACAGTTTTACCTCTGCTAGCAAAATCTTAAGAGCCTACACTACCTTGCCAACATAAAGTAAGTTCCCATTTAATTCAATGTAATCGGCTTGGCATCATAATTGCAATACTATTTATTTTTTCTTAAATTTGTTTTCAGGAATAAGATGCTTAACAATTAATCTACAGATTGTCCGAACAGTTTTTTCTCTACAATGTTTAATAAAATCAATATCAACAAATTAATTGTATAAGTGTTTTTAATTAAGTATTTAGAAAAATCTTTCGAAGGATATGTACCATTTTTTTTCTCGTTTTTACGAAGTAAAATAAAAAAAAATTAATTAATTACGAATTAAGTAATGATGCCGCGCGATTACATTGAATTAAATGGGAACTTACTTTGTGTTGGCATGGTAGTGTAGGCTCTTAAGAGCTGGGGAACAGTACAACAATCCGTATTTCAAATCTAAACTAAGTACTATGTGTTTGACGATAACTACTCGAGCTAACAAAAATACCCAATAAAGTATTAATAAATTATTTATTATGCATGGCACTTTTTGGGCAATAAGATAATTAATAAATATTTTACTGGCACTGAGAATATTTTTTAACGTAGGAATTGTATTGAATTCAACGCACGGACGAGCAATCTTGCAGTTCGTTCCGTTAAAGAAATATCTGCGTATAAATGAGTGTTCGACAGATAACGGCGATAATCGCTAATTCGTAAAAATCACACAGATTAATAGCCAATTATTAGTTTCGAAAGATCAACAAATATTAATACTAATTCTGTAATTACCTTATATGCCCAAAAGAAAAGCAATTAAAATTATTTAAGACAAAATGCTTGATAAGGCACATGCACTAAACGTGAGTCAACAATTAAAGCGTTACAACTGTAGCACTCAAAAAACAAATAATTAATAATTAACATATAATTACTTACAAATTTTTGACTAACGTCTACACACTAGCACGAATGGTCGTCGTCTCCCTCCCGCTACGCGGAGCTAAAATTTTAACAACGTAAAATAAATGCAGTGTCGTACCACACCGATAAAAATAAGGAACGGAACGTTACATATGATCGGTCATAACAGTTTCGCCCCCTAGCGGCCATCTTTCAAACTTAAAGATAATTTTTCGCGATTTCTCGTAGCCAATTTACCTATTAAATTTTTTTTTCAATGTTGTCAGATTTATAATTCCCGAGATATAGCCAGCGTCCATTCTTAGTTGGCCACCCGGTGCATACGTCATAAAACGGTTTTAATGTTTAATTTTAAGTAAAACCCTATTTGGTGGTACACTCACCAACCGAGAGAATTTAATCGGCTCAATACGGGCTTGTGCGATTCAATTTTAACGGTTGTCACAAAGTCAAAAGGCCTTTTGGGTTTGCGGGAGATACTTACCTCGTTAGATAAGTTATTTTAAGCGTCAGTGCCGTTGCATGTTTGACCCGATAAATTACCGTGTGTAAATGGTATATGTTCACCAAGTGTTCTTATCAGATAATACTCAATTGAAACGTTAACACTACGAATTGTGTTGCTGAAACTTATCTGTAAATCCGGTGCGTTATTCGTATAGATTGTTTGTGATTAAGCGAGACAACTGTTTAAAGATACGTGAGGACATCCGACAGTCTTTCTCCTTTCTCACTCTCCGACTTTCTTAAGGACCCCCCTTCCCCCCATTCTACGACAACGCCGGGAAGCTGCTGTTCTACCTAAACAACTTATGTCTACTAATCTAATACGCTACACTGATTCGTACTTCCTTTTATTTATTTTTTTTTAGTTTTATCTAGAGCCACCGTTTATTTGTAAATCTCAACCGTTACAAAAATAAACAGTAATTTTTATACGAAACTTAAACTGTTACAAAAAATATAAATAATCGGCAATTGTCGGTCACCCTGTATATGGGTCGGATGGTTACTTTGGAGACTGGTCGTTTATTGAATTTTGCAAAGGTGACTTTAAACTACCTGTGAATTAAACTTTAGTGAATCCTCTTTTAATTGCTCTAGCAATTGTTTTATGTTGATTTGTGTGCAATGGATCTTATACAAGTAAGACGTAGTACGAAATTGGGAACTTTATTGGATTGTATGGGTCAATTTTTAATTGAATACTTCTTCAGCCCCCTTGCTTACATAATCCTCCACAACTGTATTTTAATTATATTTCTTTGGACGTTTACGATAAAAGTGTAGTTCTTGTGCGACGAACGTTAAGTTCGTATTCGAACACTTTTTTAACATGGTAAGTAGTTGATTGTTGCTGGAATATAATAAATAATTGTGTAGGAGGAGTTTTTGGATTTGGTAGTTAAATCCTGTGTAAGGGAGAAGATAATTAGTACGGTGATGTAGACACTACCGATACGTTCAGCCAAGTCCTTACACCCAGAAAACGGAGTATTATAGAATTAGTAACGGCAAATGCTGCGAAACAACCATAATTACTTCACTGCTTTGGGGTTTAGAAAAGAAACAAGGGTAAATGCTGAAAAACAAATTTAATTATTTAAAAACTTTGCGGTTTAGAAAACAGAAAAATTTGTTGTATGGAATTGTCTTGGAGGAAAAAAATTTAATTACTTGCTCCAGACTACCACGTAACAGAGAGAAATAGTAGTAGCAGATATATAAAGTGCAAGAGCAATTTAACGGGTAATTATTTTTAGGATAGTCAAGAAAATTAACACGATTCGAAAACGGATTGCGGAATACGAAGGAAGATGTTATAAGACCGGAACTCAGAACGAGTAAGTGTCTTTTTGGCCCGTGGTCAATAATTATTTATCGTCGTTCTCAAAATTTTAGCGGAGAGAACGGTAGGAAAATGGTAGGAGAATTGTCACGCTTACAAAGTAAGAAGGTTGACGTCACATAAATTTACTTGTCACCACCATCTTCTGACGTTCGTTACAATGTTATCAGATCAAAAATTTAGAACCGTTGTTAAAGATAAAAGCAGGACATTTTGATTTTTTAATCATGGTTTTCTACAGAAATCAGTTCTTGCATCTATTCTTCTAATGTATATGTTTCTGATCCTCCATCTTCAGAATGTCAAAATTTCAAAACATGGTTTCTTGTTTTAATTTAAGTAATAAGAGAAAATAGTAGAAAACTAAATACTATCTTTAATAATACAAAGTTAAACCCATAATTTTAACCGAGTTTATCTGGGGAAAATTAAGATGCGTTTATAATTTGCGAAGAACAATTAGGAAAATTAGCGAATGCACTAGTTTATATACAATCAACAGCAGAATATTGTGCTCCTGTTTGGATGAATGGTTGTTATATAAAAAAAATAGATGCACAATTAAATTGTACCATGCGCATAATTAGAGGAACCATTAATTCTATACTCCTCACGATTGAATTCCTGTTTTTGGTAATATTACTCTATCAAAATTTGAAGAAAAGTTGCGTTAAAACAAGAATTGGATAAATGCCAACTTAACAAAAACAATGTGGAATGACACTGAGAGTCCTTCATGAAAAGCCTTAAAATCTAAGTTTGTATGATTACAAGACTACTAAGTACGGCTTTTTCTGAAGTTGAAGGATGAAGAAAATTATAATCTGGAGTTGATGACAAGGAAGTTAAAGAAACGAATGGGAATATGTATTCTAGTGGATTACTTTACATATACAAAAAATATGTTTTAACTATGAAACATTTTTTAAATTTGTAATTTCAGGTCTGTGAGTCCTTTCTTAAGTAAAAGAATTAGTGAAATTTAATTAATTTTACACAAAAGTTTTTTTTATAAGAAATTTTTTACAATTTGATTTTATTTGTCATACGATACATGTATAAAGAGTTCAATTTAAACATAACAAAAGAAATAAGTTTTTATAACTGACCTTGTATCGATGTAAAATTCGACACCTACGTGTCAATCTTCATTGTTTTCTAATCGTTGGAAGCACCAATTAATTTTGTTGTACCGGTTGAGTAATTACTTGTTGTAACATTTTTTACTTTTTATTGTCGAAGAAATAGAATATTTTATTTTATTTAACCGTTGACCGTTTTGCGTTGCATTTAAAACTCAATGCGTGTTGCTTTTTTGATTCTCAAAATACAAAATCTTTCATCGCGTTTGGACTTGAATTACCCTTCTTTCACTTTCCTCACTTCAAACGTTAGATTTTTTAAATATTTTTTTCACTTCGACTTTCACATAAAGATTGTCTCGTCTCACTCTTTAACCTTGCAGCCTTCAAACTCTTTTGCTATGTTTTTCACACACAGTTATTTTTATCACGGAAATTTTGATACACTTTTTACCAGCGTTTATCATTTTATCACTACAAAAAACTTACTTATTACCTTTGTTTCTTTAATTAAACAGAAATTAATCTTTTATGTACAAATCAAATTATTCTGATTAGTAGTAATTAATTATGGTTTATAAAATTTAGAATGGCTTTTAGAAAACTCTTAACTACAAATTAAATTAAATTTTACTTCTTATTTAAATGTAAACTTTCATTCTAAATTTTATTAATTTATTTCTTGTTTAAACATAATTTTTGTTTATTTATTCAAAAATAACTTTTCCACTGCAGTATGTTGCTCTAAATATAAAAGTTAATAACTAATTAGTTAATATATTTTAAATGATTTGTAGTAATCATTAATCATCTATTTTTATTATACTATTACTATATTCCAGTGGTGGAATAAAGAACTTTTCCACTAGTAGATAAAGTGCCGGTTAATAATTTTCTTAAATGTGAATTGTTTTGTCGTTCTCTTCCCCGACTACAAGTTTAAATTCTAATTCAACCGAAACGTATAAAAGTGTTGAAAAATTATGCAGTTAAGCTAGTAAAATTTCAAAACAGAAAAGTTTCCTAGAAATTTAAAGGGAATGGGAAACGATTTGTAAATTAAATACTTTGCAGAAATTGAAAGTAAAATAGTTTTTTTTCTAATTTCCCTCAAATAGAACTGCTGAAGAAATAAAAATGTTTAATTAATGTTTGGGAAGGTTCGAACTCAAGTAACCATTGGATCACGAAAAATCAACAAACCGATAACAGACTTATTATTAATTTAAGCCATCCTTTTTGAGTAAGGAAGAAATGCCAATACGATATGTCTGTAGAAATAAAATTGCATAAGTAATGCGTAAAACTTAAAATACAAAAATACTAAAACATAAACCAACTACTAGTTGTTATAAATTAGAGTGTTCCAGTTAATAAATTTAACAACAGTGAAATAGTAAGTTTGACAAACATCTACACAAAAACTTTATAAAAATATTTTACCTAAAGCAACTACCTACTTTTTGTTTGTTTAACGGTAATTTCTTTCCGTTTGTGTTTATGTTAGAAATTATTAAAAGAAAAAGCGGCACTTTTGTTTACAGAAATAAAAGCAAAACAATTACATTTAAAAGAGTAATTACGTCTAGTCACGCTTCCATTAGTCTAGAGATCTAATGTTGTTTTTAAGTACATTTTATTTTTCAAATAATATTTACAGTTAGATTGTAAATTTGTTAATGTAAGAAAAATATATGTATGTAATTACAAACAGGTAATTTAAAACCTGAGATTTTCTTTGTAAATAAAACATCTTAAAAAAGGACATTGATATGTGCAACTAAGTGGATACTAAATTAACAGAACCATCAAATACACGTGCATATCCTTTACTGAAAAAAAGTATTCATCATTTTAAAAAGGGTCTACATAAATTAGACATAAATAATTTTACTCGTTTAATTCACTGAAAAATTTACGTTTTCCTTAAGCATTATAATTTTAAATTTCTTTCAAAAAACTTGCGTAGGTATTTACGCGTAGCCATTCCTGTCCAAATGGTAAAATAATGTCATAATCATAACATAGTTTTTTGAAGTGAGCAGTATACAATTGTGATATTTTACGATTTTTCTGATAAAAAAAATTAAATTAGGTTGTTAGTCGAAGATATTGCATAACAGAAAAGAATTACCAAGAGGCTTAAAATTTAATTTACTGTCTTCCTAGAGCTTTATCCAATTACTTCATTGATAAAGTCGGTATTAGATTTAATTATTTTCTTGAATTTGTACGTTAATAAAAATTTATGGAAAAATATTCGACATCATATTTTTTTCTTTTATATGCACGACCTTATATCAAAGTGGTAGTGGTCAGGCCGTAACGTTTAAATCTACTTTATATGCGGACTAGAGTTTGGAACCATTGTATTTTAAAAATGTAAAATCCGAGCATCTCAGCTCATCTTAACCATCTTAGAGTAGTTCATTTTATATTCAAGCAGGGATATTTGCTTTACTCTATTTGATCTAAGTTACTCTTTTTTCGTACTTATTCACAGTAACATGTATTGAGAGAAAATTTGTGTTTAAAATCTCTTATTTGTGAAACTTGAGATTTGTAAGCTTTACATGTCTATAAAAGCTTGCAAATAAATTCTGCCTTAATTTAATGCACACAAAAATTTTGAGAGATATAAGTACTAAAAAAAATTGCAAAATTGTGTTTGGCCTAATTAAAAATTGGAATTTTTGCATTTATCTCACTTATTTAAAAATAATTTTTTATTTTCAAATTTCAAATAAACTTCTCATGCATTTTAAGATTACAACAATTCATTCAAGTAATTTGAAAGTAAAGAAAGAAATATCATTCACCGATAATATTTAAAAAGCAATAATAACATGTGGCAAAGCTAAATAAAAAAAACCACAAACCATACTTGATGAAGAACCAAAATTAAAAGATAAAGAAACCTTATTTAAAAAAAAGAAAACAAACATCTTAAAAATACAGTACTAAATTTTAAAAAAAGCAAAAGTTATTTTTCATAGTGCCGCGTACTTGGGTGACAAATAAAAGAAAAATTGTTACAGAATTTCGTCACATTTTCGTACGTAAAAGCAAAAGTTGATAATAGGTGGGTCCCAATAGTCTCGCTACAGTATTGTGTAGTATCGGTGTGGTCTCAATCTGTCATACCGCAGCCCCGTAATTCTAACCAATAAATGTAGGGTAGTAATTTTTAAAAGTCGAGATATAAGATATTACATTAAACAAACCTGATTGAATACTAAATTAAATTGTTTAACTAAGTACTCGGCGCATATAGTTCTAATAACACATTCTTACATTTTTTATTAAAGAGGCATTTTTGTAACACGACATTATTTTCCTCGCTAGTGAGGAAAACGAATTTTCTCACTATTTGTAGAGAAGAAACGTCCGTTTTCTAAATGGAAAAATAATATTTTCTTTACTCGGTTTAATTGAATATAAAAAAATAATTAAAAAAAAACAAAACTATTATTATAATTCGAGTCATAAGATTGAAATAATCCAGTTAAATATAATTAAATCTGAATAAAATATTAATGTTCATACAACCTAATTAAACGATAAATAAAGAGAAGTAAAAGTAAAACAATTGCCTAAAATTCTAGTGTCAGAAAACGAGAAAGAAATAATAATACGTTAAGGCACAGAAATGGGGCAGGAGTAAATTTGACCGTGCATATATTTTATCTCTTCGAAGTTGTAAGGCCCTTCAACTTGATACAAAATAAGAAAATTAAAGTAGTATTTTGCTTTTATTGCCGTGTTTAGTCAACAGTTCCACATTCACTTACGTTCCCGTTAGCGTAGACTGCGCCACTACTAGTCGTTACTAATACACACGGTCATATAAAACAAGTCAATCCATGTTTGTAGTGTTGGTATAAGCAAAATAATTAGTTTTAATGTGATTATTTTTAATCATTTTTAATTTAATGTCGTTATCAATTTAATTTGTAATGTTCTCACACCAATTGATGCAGTTCCAACAAAAGTGAAGAACTTTATAGTAACTTTGAAAAGTTTTTTTCCACTTTAAAACAAGTTGGGATTAAGGTAATAAAGAAAATTAATTTGGTTTTATCATCCCGTAAAATATTTAAGGAACAACAATCTTTCCGCTAAGATTTTTAATGCACTACGAAATTTATATTCACACTTCTGGGGTCAATTGCAAAGAAGATGACTGTACTATTTTATAATGTTAAGAGATGTGTTAAAGGTATATTTGTATTTTAAAGTTACTTACAAATACGTTTATTTTTCATTTTTAACCAATTGAAAAGGAAATCATTTCATTCCACGATTCTCAGCAATTTAAAGAACTACTGGGAATAATTTTAGCATACTTTTAATTGTACGACGATCTCCTTTATGGTTGTGTATTTTTTTGTAGTTTACCAACTTATTTGGATGTTCTTATAGAAGATATTCAAAGGTGGTGGTTTAGAGCTATTGGTTTAAGAAAACAACATGTTCATTATTAATGAAACGTCAGCGGAGTAATGAAAATGTGATTTTTTAACCACCAGCTTTAAACATATCCTATAAGAAAGATAATATAGTTTCATAACTGTATAGGTACTAATACAACTTAAATCGTAAAACATTTTTGTAATACATTATGTAGATTTACGAAGATATCATTCATTTTACAAATACTTTGTAAACTACCTAATGCTAACATTTATTTTGTATAAATAAAAATTATATTTTTGGATTAAAACCATGTCAACCATTTCTTCTTGAGTTGGGAGCATTTTAGTAACGTTTGATCAGTCAATTCTCAAATGCCAATCAAAAAAATTTTTCTTTCCATAAAGTATCTAAAAAAAATACGTAAAGGTAGAACAGGCCTTTGTCTGTTCCTCAATACAATATCTACCCGCCTCACACAGGGCCAGATTGCCAATTTACGATGACAATAATATAATTTTGTGATGTATAGAAACTTAAAAAATATATTTTATTTAGCTTCTTCAATAAACTAACAATACAATTATAAGGCAATCAAGCTCACTAAAGCAACACAAAACCATGTAAGAGCAAGCTTTGTGCTCTTTTGTTCTCGCACGGAAAACGTGAGTCATTTGCGCCGAAACATTTACGAGTAATCACGCGTATTTTATGAGCCCGTGTTTAATAAATTGTGTTTTTAGGATGGAGAGGGAACTGTCAGGTGTGCATTGATTATTATTATTGATTATTTTTAATTGTTTTTATAAATCTAGCAGTAATATAATTTTACGTCAAAGACTAATTTAGTACAAAATTTTTAAATTATTTTGAGTTTACATAAGTTTAATAAAAGTTCCACACAGTACCGTTATATTCTATACTTTTTTAGAAACTAGAGCCCATGAGAATTTAAAATAAGCAAAGAACCCGTCCCCATGTGTGCCGGTTTGTTAAATTGAGTTTATTATTTTTAGGAGTTGCGTCAACCCCGTTCTAAAACATAGGAAATTGTGTAGAAATTAGCTGTTTATATTGTTAAGAAATGAAGATTTTTTTGGTTTTTCGTCATCCAAGTGTAATGAACGATTAATAGAATACATAGTAGACAAGTTTACTATAGTTAACCCATCTCAGACTTTATTAAAATAGTTAAAGAGGCCGTTAAAGTGTTTGTAACAAAACTTTTAGCTAGATGGCGTGAATGTAAATATATGTTTAACCGGTTTAATCATAAGAATGCCAATTTGATTAGTGAAGGATTTAATCTCCATGAGATACAATTAACGACTACACAACAATCTACTTATTCGGAAAAAAAGCGAGGTAGACCAAGAAAATCGTTTGAAACCAGTTCTGAACACAGCAAAAAGAGGAAACTCAAATCACTAGTGTCGAATCTTACCCCTGAAAAACTTTGTTTAGCGACTGAAACTAGTCTGGTAAAATCGGGAAAAAAAAAGACAGCTCATGTTTTAAAACTTGCGTTAAGTTCAATCCCGAAAAGGTTAAAAAAAATTGAACAGGCTCATTCATCGTATTCTGTAAATGTTGTGCAGTATAGTGCTGAAGAAGCTTTAGGTCTCATAGTGGACCTTAATTTAACCAAAAAGAAATATGAGACGATGCGTCTAAGTGCAAAAAAAAGAGCCAGTGTTATCCGTTGAATTTGACACTTACTGAGAATGAAGCTGGGGTGCCGTTACAAGATCTTTTAGACCACACCATACAGAAACTGGTGCAGGTACAGTTATAAGTCATTTTATCAAACATAGACGAGAATAAAAACACCCTGGAAGTCTATTATAAGTGGGGCCTAGACGGTAGTGGAGGGCACAGTATATACAAGCAAAATTTTTAAACAATTATTCTGTGTACGCTGACTCCAACATAATATTATGTACGATTGTGCCTCTGGAATTGTCGGAAATGAGAGAAAGAAGCAAAAATAATTTATTAAAAAAACTTAACTCCCTCTTCCACAAGATACTGTCGTCCAATTTCATTTAAATTAAAAAAAAATGATCAAAACACTAAAGAAGCATACCACGATACTGCGCAGCAAATAAGGGAGTTGCAGCCCACAACCATTCCTCTAAGAGACAGAACGCTACATTTTAAACATATTCATATTTGTACAATGGTAGATGGCAAGACAGTAAATATTATAACAAAAACTAAAAGTACACAAGCGTGTAACGTTTGTAAAGCCACACCCTTACATATAAACGACTTACAAAATATCAAGAAAAGAGAATGTAGCAAAGACCCATACAAATTTGGCCTCTCAATTTTACATACTCATCTCCGATGCTTCGAGTACTTATTGAATATATCCTATAAATTGAAGTTGCAGCAATGGCAAGCAAGAGGCAAAGAAGCAGAAGAAAAAGTGAAAGAGCGAAAAAATATTATCTGCAATGATTTTTATAGAGAAATGGGATTTGTTGTTGACCAACCAAAACAAGAAGGGGGTAATAGTAACAATGGAAACACAGCAAGAAATTTTTTTAAAAACTCGATACAGGTTTCTCAAATCACAGGTGTGCCCAAAAAGTTGATTGAAAGATTTGCAAATATTTTGTGTATCATCTCTTGTGGACATATTGCATTACCACAGCTGAAATGGCAATCAATCTATATGAATGGTACAAAATGAGTGCAAGTGTACATAAACTTTTAATTCACGGTGCTGACATTATTAAATCTCTGGCACTGCCTGTAGGGCAACTATTAGAAGATGTTACAAAAATCATAAGAAATTGCGACAATATCACTCTAGAAAAATGTTCAGAATAAACACCAACACTGATATTCTCTATTGGCTGTTTATATCTTCGAATCCTGTCATTCTAGTCTCCGAGAAAAACCCAAGAAACGAAAACAGATATTTAATGACATGGCGCTATTAGCAACAGAACAAATTGGTTTATTTTTGGAATTTGGATTCAAACCAGCCTGCTGAAGAAATTCTCAACCATCTCTACCCACTAAACTGCACGTGGCACCAGAACTTAATTAGTCAACCTAAAATTGAAACTTGCAACTATAAAACTATAAACTATAAATCTTTAAACTATAAAATAAAATTGTTACATGTTCTTGTGTGTGGACACGCTTCTGTAACGGTTTTTGGAAATCGGCACAATCAAATTCACAACCACCGTTTAAACGGAAAGTTTTTACTGTATGTTCCGCAGTTTTACAGTAATTCAAAAATGTTTCTGGATGCCTAGCTACTTCCGATTATTCTTTCAAGAAAAACATATGAACAAAACGCAAAAAGTCATCTTTGAAGATCACGTAAGAACAAATGGAATTTTTTCTAAAAAAGCAAAATGTTGCTAATTTGCAGTCATATGATGTGTTGTACCAGAATCCACAAGCCAAGAATCATCTGAAACAAAATTTGCGCAAACTTTTGAACCAGTAGCAAAAAAGGTACAGAATTCAAATTTTTATTAGTATTGCATTTAGTTTAATCAGATGACACTGCTTTCTGCCATGCGAAAATGCGTTTTCGACAATTTTCAACCATATGACCAAATTTTTTAGAATATTACTTTTCTTTCTTTTCAATAGTTGAATAATTTGTTGACAGTTTTTTCTAATTCTTTGAAATATTTTAATTCTGCGTAGACAGCACTAGCACTATTCTGTTCTTTCCATTAATTTTTCTCGTAATGTCTGCTAGGGGTATTTCGGGAATCCAATCTTCCACTTCAGATTCTTTCACATATACAATACTTTCATTATCATCATCACCATTACTGTTTGAAAAAAAGAACGAAGTTTCCTTTTTCTTTGCCTTACCATTCTTTCTTTTCTTATTTTTTGGTTCTTGCAGAAACTGTAGGTAAGCCTAGTAATATACACTTGAAACATAAATTCTGTTTTTTTAATTTATTGATTTATCTATGTATTATTTTATTGTGAGAAAAGTGCTGCTCACGTTTGTTTAAACGTAATAGTGGAACGTGTGTATCAAGTACTTCGTAGAACTTATCATAAAATTATGAACAAACATAATCCTCGTCTAAGTAATACTCTATAAAAGACTAATCAATGCTAAGTAAAGCGGCATATAAAATAGTACAATCGGTTTTTTTTTAAATTACACGATTTTTTGTTCTCAGGGATAGTAAATCTTAAGGGAGATTTGGAATATTCATTGTGATACAAGTGCTGGATGATTCACTGATCAAAACAATTAGAGGAACGCTACGAAATATGAAAATATTTTTTCATTGGATAAAGGTACAAACATGAAATTAATAAAGTACATTATTTGTGGTTATTTATTTATTTATTTATTTATTGCTCATGTCAGTAAAAACAAATGAATAACGCTGACAATTAACTTTTCAAATAATTCCGCTATGTAAGCAATTATTTTTCAAAGTTAAACACTCGTTATATAGAGTTAGTATCGTGTATGGCCTCCACGACATTTAATGACAGTTTGGCACCTTTGTGGCATGCTTCCAATAAGATTCTGGATTTCCTCTTGCGGGATATTTTCCCATTACTCCTTCAGAGTATCTCCAAATTGCTGCAGAGTTTATTGGGCTTGATGTCGGTTCCTGACCTTCCTGTCTAAAAGATCTTACAAGTGTTCAATAGGGTTGAGGTCTAGGCTGACCGCTGGCCACTCCATTACCTCAATTTCATTCCTCCTCCCTGGTGACAGCCGCAGAATGTGCCCTGGCATTATCCTGCATAAACAGAAATCCAAGGCCTACTCCAATGGCAGCAGGTACTACATGCTCTTTTAGAACGTGCTCCAATATACCGGACAGCATTCAATCGCCGGGGAACAAATACAAAGTCCGTACGATTGTTGTACATAACTCCGGCCCACACCCCACACCATTATGGAACCTCCTCCAAATCTATCAATTTCCTGTACAGCCTCTGCAGAAAATCTTTCTCCTGGCCGTCCCCACACCCTCAATCGACCATCACAACGTGTAAAACGATACCTAGATTCGTCCGAAAAGAGCACAGACTTCCACTGGTTCAGGTTCCAATCACCATGGTTTTCAGCATACGTACGTCTTGCTGCCTTATGCCCATTTGTTAATCGTGGTTTCTTATTTGGCTTTTTTGGACAAATATTCTCTTTCTTTAATCTGTTCCTTATGGTTGGGTCTGAAACCTGTATTTCGGAAGCCATATGAAAGTCATTCTGCAGGTCTTTTGCAGTTTTGTTACGCTGTCGAAGAGCAGAAAGAACAACGTATCTGTCATTCTGGGAGCTTGTTTTAAATTTACGGCCTTGGCCACGTCTTCTACAATACTGACCTGTCTCTCTGTGCCTGTTGCGTAACTTGGACACCACGGAAGGAGAAACCTTAAGCTCCCTAGCCACTTGTCGCAGAGATTGACCTTGTCGTAAAAGATGTAGAGCATGATACACTTCAAACTCATTGAAATGCCTCATTTTGTCAGAGACTTTAATAAACAACGCAATAATCAACATTCGTCACTATAGCAATATTAGGAAACTTATCAATTAGAAGTGGCCAGTGCCTTCCAAAATAAAAAATTTTTCTATATTTGTTATTTGAGGGAATTTCTCTGTATTTAGGCCATGAATCTTTAAAATTTGTATCCAATTATAAAATTAATGATTCAATTTACATATTGTCCAACTTTAAAAAACAATTACTTATTCAATTTATTACATGTGTTCCCCTAATTGTATTGTGCAGTGTATTTATCCTCAGTAATTATTGCAAATAGGAGTCTTTAAAAACTTGATAATCAACATTAGAAAAATCTAAGTCTAAAGTTCTATTCATCGTATTGACTTCATTATTATATTGATTGTGGCCTAAAAAAGTACAATAGTTTTTAAGGATAGTAGATGAATTATCTGAAGATTGATTGCTAGAAAGAGGTATGTCAAAATCACCTAAAATAATAATTTTGTTGTCGATAACAAAATCAAGAGCGCTAAATTTTTAAAGAAGTTTCCAAAGAAGATGAGGGTAGCTCTGGCGGTATGTAAACAACAAATATACTAATTGTTAGACAGTTTAACAAAAGTCTGACACCGATAATATCAATCGTCAGAACACATTGATGTAACACAGGTAGATTTAGCATCTGTGACCTATTGTTTTGCACGTTACTATTATTTACTGCTAATCAAACGCCACCACTTCTGTTAACACCAGACGAATAGAATTTTCTGTCTTTTCTAAGTACAGAATAATTTGAATAAAATAGTTCGGTATTAGACACAGAATTACTCAACAATGTATCTGTAAAGCAGACAAGAGAGTACCTTGTAGCGCAAACACCGTTGAAAACTTGATATACTTTAGTTTTGAATCCTCTAACATTCTGATAGTATACTTCCATAGATTTGTATTGATAAGATAGCAGATTATTACTAATTAATTAAGAATTGAAAACTGTGGTTGTTATAAAGAAAGAGATAAAGCGTCATGTTTTAATTTAGTTACGTTTTCTTTGTTGACATGGCAGTTAGAGTGATCCCAAGCATCATGATTAACCGGAATACTTTGGTTGATTCTTAAATTGATGTTAGCGCAGTTGTTACAGCACAATTCTTTAGAGGTGCAATTTTTGAGTCCATGTTCTTCAGCACATAGAGGACATCTAATGGTATTTTTACAATTTTTAGACGAGTGATGGTAACCGTTGCAATTAAAGCACCTTAGTACGTCAATGGCATCATACACCTTGCACTAATTGAAACTAATTAAAACAAAACCAGCTTCCATTAATTTTTGATAAGCAAGAAGATCTACTTGAAAAACTGCTTCAACAAACTCTGACTTTTTTCTTGTTGTACCATGTTTCAATTCTTTGCAGGAAAACTCGTTAATTATTAAGTTAGCGTTTTGTTTAAATAAATATCGACATAATTGAAAATCGTACATGTCTTGTGAACCACAAACAATTTTAACTCGACGCTTAAAAAGTTCAGCAATTTTTATGTAGTAGTTGTTTGTAAGATTATACATTTTTTGTTTAGTAAATCCATTAAGTCAGAATTGAGAGATGTAATGGTAGTAGATTATTGTTGCATTCTTTACATTTCTATTTCAAACCACAATTTGATTTGAGAAGTGATAATAAATCAATAGGTAATTTCACACATAAAAAGTGATACGAGTTTTTGCTGGAGCCACTGCAAGACAAAAATACATTGTGAGTAAACTATTTCATAATATCTATCTACTATTAATAGAATTGTTTGATTGCGTGCATTTTTGTAAAAAAATCAAATTCAAATTGATTGTTCCAAGCCGTGTACGCAGATGCGTCTTAACAAAGAATTAAACAAAAATGTTGTTACTTTAAGAAATATAAAAAATAAAATATATTTTACCTGAGAGTAATGTAATAGTTTTAAATTTTACGTATTCAATTTTAGGCACTTTTAGGTGGTTTCTAGGTACTCATAAACAAAGACGATCAATCAAAACGATCTTATGCCCTTATTCACGCAAATAAATCCTAAATCAATGCTGCAAAGAGCTTATAAAAATATTCACGTACCATAAAGATTAAAAACTTATAATAAGATGTTGAAAAACTTACATACGTCATTGCGACATAATCAAATTGACACATAATGATCTTCTTTCAAATATTGATAAATTTCTATGCACTTTAATTCCTAATATAGTGATGCTATTGAAGCATAAGTTTTTCTTCTTTTTAAAAAAAAAACATTGATTGATCTTGCTAGGACACCTTTAGGATCCAAGCACGGTAGAACTTTAGAACCTAGTATAGACGTTTTTAGTAAACATTTACTATGCTACTTAATGTTTACATATCAGCAAAATTATGTATACTAAGTGACATAGAAAGAAGAACACCCAGTAATAATGAATTTATTTGAACAATTTTTGGTATACTAGTGTATACGAATTAGATTAGTAAACGATCACAATTTGATAAAAATTAAACTGTTAACTTCTTCAAAAAACTTAATAATGTGTTGCTCCACCACGATGTCTTGTGCACTCATTAACATGTCTGGGCATACTTCTAATAGGGTGATCGATTTTTTCTTGAGGTATCTCATCCCATGCTATCTGTAACTGATGCTGCAAAGCCGCTAGAGTTTGTGCAGGGTGAGGTAAATTGAGTGATCTTCTTCTCATAATATCCCAGACGTGATTGATGGGCGAAAGATCGGGAGATCTTGATGGCCAAGGCAACAAAGCAATTTGATTGACCTCAAAATGAGCCAAAGAAACCCTAGCAACATGAAGTTGTGCGTTGTCTTGTTGGAATGTGTTTTAGGGATGGTCAGAACGTAAGGTACAATATGGGGGTCTACGACCTCCTAGATGTAGCGCGCAGCGGTCATGTTACCTCTAATAAAGACCAAAGGTGACCTACTTCCAATAGCAATAGCTCCCCATACCATAACTCCAATTGGGGATCTTGTCTTTCACCGCGCACGACCGTCATGCATACCCAAACAGAATCTGAATTCATCACTAAAGACAATTGAATTCCATTCTTGGTCCCAATTTGCCCGTTCTCTACACCACGCTAGACGATAACGTCGATGCTCTGGAGTCAGTGGTAGCACAAAAAGGAGATGGTATGAAAAGAACCCAAAGGTTTTTATCCGTCTATAAACGGTTCGCATCCCAATCGGTCTTCCATGTTCTTCAAACCACTGGTCCGCAATCGCCCGTGTAGAAGAGAAGCGGTCCCGTAAAGCCAATAGTCTAAGACGGCGATCTTCGCGTTCTGTGGTTCTTCGACGACGTCCTGTACCTCTCGCTCTTTGTGTACGGCCCTATTGGTTCCATGCCCGAACACAGACTGCCACAGTGTTTAAACTCCGTTGCGTTCTAGCGGCTATATCTCTCATAGACAAACCAGCTTCACGCAATCCCACAATTCTACCCCTATCAAACTCGCTTAATTGCAGAAAATTATGGCGTTTTTGCACTGGAGGCATTGTGATTGAATTAAAAAAGCTCTTTGAAATGCAATTTAAATCGCTTAAATGACAACTGTACTTACAAATACTTAATTTATTGTTTTAGGGCTACTTAATCGTAAGTGTTTTTGAATGAGGTTAACAAAACAATTGCTAGGGCAATATGGCTGAAAAACTGATCGTTTTTTGTCTTAATATAAACAAATATATTCCCAAAAAAATTTACAAAATATTCATTATTACTGGGTGTTCTTCTTTCTTTGTCATTTAGTATATATTATTAATTAATAAAACTTGAAGCAATTAAATATTGATGTTTTTATTAAAATCAATATTCAATTGTTTCATTAATTTTAATATGTAAAAACAAATAAAAATTGACTATCCTTTCTGGTATATATTTGGATGTAAGTAAGTTTCACCATTTATAGTATCATGTTATTCCTTTTGCAAGCTTATCATAATCCTTAATATTTTCTTAGTAAAAATAGAAGGTCTCTCCAGTGACTTGGGGTACTTCTTATTTAGTACTATTATTGTGTCAGTCAAATTATGCGTTTAAGAGGTATTATCGCTTACGAATCTAAAAAATCTGAAGTTCGGCAATATATTGTATTCTCTGTCCTGATTATCTGTTTTTCCATTATTTTTTTTGTTATTTCTTTAACCTACTACTACTACTAACCGGTCCATTATATGTCGTCATGCAATGGCTGTGCTGTTATATTTTATGTTCTTATTTACTTTCTATAATGTTAAAACATTTAATTAATATTATTACATATAAATACTAAGGTGGGTAAGAGTTGGCATGTTTAGGTTTTAGTAATTTTCTTAATCCTTGAAGAAAATGCTTTACCAAGACCAACCAATCCATTATTGCACACGGTTTCGTCACCACACTATACAGGTTTATACTGATCTTCTGGTGCACCATAATAACACTTACATCACAATACAATATTTATAATGTACCATAGGAATAAATAAATTAATGGCTTACTGCAGTTAAACAATATTTTGTAATCTGAGTCCTAATTATCTGTTTTCCCATTATTTTGTTTGTTATTTCTTTATCTTACTATTTTATCTCGTTATTGTTGTGGCTGGCACTTGAACCAATCCATTATACATGGTCATGTAATGGCATTCTAATTATTATTATTATTGTTAACAAAGTTTAAAGAAGGGTTTGTAAACATTCATAATTTAACGGATAAAGCTATATTATAGATTGCGAATCTAAAAAACATTTGAAGTTTAGCAATATATTGTATTCTCTGTCCTGATTAACTGTTTTTCAATTATTTTTTTTTGCTATTTTTTTTACTTTTTTATCATTGTGGTGACTGGCGCTTAGATCGGTTGTGGTGGCTGTGTTGTTATATTTTAGGTTCTTATTTAACTTTTATAATGTTTACATACTTAATTAATATTATTACATATGAATACTAAAGTGGGTAAGGGTTGACATGTTTATGTTGTAGTGGTTTTCTTAAAACTTGAAGCAAATGCTTTGCCAAGACGAATCAATCTACAATTGCACATGGTTTTGTCACCACACTATGCAGGTTTATATTGATGTTCTGGGGCACCATACATAACACTCACATCACAATACAATATTTAAAATGTACCTTACGAATAATTATATCGTTATATTGAATGTTCTTATTTACCTTTTTAATTAATATTAGTAGTACTACATATTAAGGTTAATCCAGGTTGACATGTTTAGGTTTCTGTTGTTTGGTTTATATTGATCTTCTGGGGCACCATACATTACACTTATACCAAAATACAATAACGAAATATAATTGTGTATCATATAAATAAATAAGTAAAATGATTTTTAATGATTGGTAATTAGACTGCTTGAAGGAGAAGCACCATTAACTATTCATTTGTTTAATCCGGCAACGTTTTGTGTCCCGGAATAAACAATTGAATGGTTTATGGTGCTCCTCCTTCAAGAAGTCCAATTACTAATCATTAGTTATATTAAGGAGGAAATAATTACTTAACATCAAAATGATTTTTCTTAAACAGGCATCTTTCTGATACTGATACTATATCTATCAAGATTTTTTTTTCTATGTCAAATTGTCTTGCTATATTGAGTGAAGAACTATAAAATCCAGCATTTAATGCATGTATCTACTGATTTTTCTAGTGTCTCTACTTCCTGGTTCCATTTCCATCATGAAAAGTTTTTGACAGTTTTAACCAGTTCTAATAGATCTTAAAGTAGATAGAAAAAATGATCAGTGTTGATTTCAACATCCGTTTTGGTCCAAAACGTTTTGCTACCAACACGTTCATAAGCTTTTTAATCACTTCTAATATAAATTAATACACTTATTAACTGCATTTTCAAATTAAAACTTAAAACGGCATTTAAATTTTGATTTGATATTTAATTCATTTCTTTGAATTGTTTCATTTATTATTTTAGTATGTTTTATTTCTTCAGCAAAAGATTGATTATCCTATTGAAACAGAAATTCTTAGCGTATTTCATAAGCAATAAACTCGGTAAAAACAATACATTTAAAGTTTATGTTAAAATTTATTGTTGTCGCAACACTAAATATTTACGTAAGAATATGAAAAAATAAATATTTTTTTTATAAATAGATAAGAAAAATAAAGTTTTATTGATTCTTTGTTGAGAATAACATCTACTGCCATGTTATTCTATTTGATTGTTACGACATCGTATAAAAAACTAAGTACAAACGTAAAAATAAAAAAATTTATCTACTATCGTAAAAGTACATTTAAAATTTATTATTTTACATAATAAGAAAAATATTATTATAAAAAGTTTAGTAAATTTATATGCAGGTATGATACTTATTAGTTGTTTTCTCTAATTAGATTTAAAAGTATGAAATTACCGTAATTTAGTTGTTAAAGTTTTGTGCATTAAGTATGATAATAGCATGCAAATAATACAAAATAAATTGTTATAAAAGCTAAACTATAAAAATTGGAAAAGCATTGTGTGAAATCTTATTGAATAGAGTCCTTTACGCTACTTACACTTTAAATTTCAATAATATATTACCTTTAAGTGCAGTTATATTTTAAATGACACTGCAATTCAATTGTTTACCGTAACTTTTATTTAGAGCTTTTGTTGTAAATGTAGAAAGAGGAATTACCTACACTGTTACATAAAAAGTGAAATAGTCGCAAAATAAAATAGCAATTAATATATTATAACTTATTCGATAGTATACGGAAACTGGGTTATAGTTATTTAATATCGTCAATAATTTATGATTGTAAAAAGGGGTAACTGAACTAATTACAAGGTTCATATTATTTTTATGGCAATTTGATTTAAGTACAAAATTAAGTAATTAGTTTCTATAGTATAAAACAAAAACAAAAATTTTATTAGTATTACCACCAAGGCACCAAGGAAAAAATACCATGCGTTCGTAAACGATTGAAAAGTGTTTAAAGTTGGCGCTCACCCATTATTTTTTTTTAAATTGGTACTAAGTGGAGTCGCATAAAAATTTTTTTAGCAGCTGTACAATTTGTTTTGTATTTTATGTACACAAGTAAATTCTTTTTCACTTACCAATAAAAACACAGTTACAGTTGTAATAATCCTTCAATTATTTCACAAAAACTTTTTATAAACTATTGTCTCTCGTGTAAGAAACCGACAATTTATTATTATAAATTTGCAGCCGAGATAAGAATTATCTCACAACTTAAATTTTAATATCTTCGGAATCGTCGTGCCCAACCGCCCCACTTAGTATCACCTCCCGTGCAGCTTTGGCCCACTCTTCAGTTAGTGATAACGTCACTTTTATAAGTGTGATTGCGATGCCAAGAAGGCACTCTTCCTTTGAGCTCTCTTAAAAATTTTCGGAGAATACCGAGCTCCTTAGCAACCGTCAGAATCATGTCCGGAAAACCGCACTAAAGCTTTGCTTTACAATATACTGTACTTATTCTTCTTACTTCAGTAACTAATATACTACTCTAAAAATGTGATTAAATTCCGTCTCGTTTAGACATAGGTCTCAGTAGTTATTTTCATTAACCGTATTTTCAAAGCCCACCTCTACTGCTGATTAGCATTTGGTACGGATTTGGTAAGGATTGTGGCAAAACCGTATTAACCACTTAAAACCCACCTATAAAACCATTGTTATTAATCCGTTCTCTTACAGCTTATTTATCACCGAACCCCTACAGTGCAGTTGATTAATTTGGTAGTACTGGCAAAAGGTGTGTCACCGTTCTCTTACAGCTTATTTATCACCGAACCCCTACAGTGCAGTTGATTAATTTGGTAGTACTGGCAAAAGGTGTGTCAAAATTACTCCGCTTACTTTAATTACAGCCGCAGTCAGACCGCCACCAAAACCGAAAACTTATTGTGCATAGACCGCTCGCATACAAGGCTTCATCGTACTTGTATTCATACAAGAAATAACTATGAAATATATAAAATACGTACAAGAATAATTATGGGAAACTTATAGCTAATAATAGTTTAAAATTTAAAAATTTATCAATACTATAAAAGGCATTGCATAGCAAAAAGTATTTGATGTTATTTTTAAAAACAGTGGTTGATGTTATATTTTTAATGTGTACCGGAAGCTTGTTAAACATTTTAGCACCTATGTAGTAGGGATTTTTTTCATATAGTACTAACCGATTAATGTCGTACTGTATATTATTACTAAATCTAGTCTTGTATGAGTGGTATTGGTTTAACTTATTAAGTTTGTTTTTGTTAGTCAAGATTTCTAAGATATAAATACTTGGAAATGTCATTATTTTCTTTTCTTTAAATACATTTACACACGATTCGTTCCATTTTAAACCAAACATACATATTATACACCGTTTTTGTAAAACAAACAAACGCCTTGCTGAGCTACTATTACCCCAAAAAATAATACCATATCAAAGTATTGACTCTATGTGTGAATGATAAAAAATAACTGCAGTTTCCGTGTCAATAATTTGTTGTAGTCTTCTTAAGACATAGCAATAATTACACGTTTTTGTAAAGACCTAGTCCACATGGACTTTAAAAGTTAAACACAAGTCAAGATGGATACCAAGTAATTTAAAACTTGAAACTTGCTTAAGACTTTTGTTATTTACATATATTAAAGGACTACTTTCGTACTGGTTTGCCGTTGTAAAAAATTGCATTGTGAACGTTTTTGCTGTTGCTTAAGCATTCAAGGACTTTTTCTAAATCTGTTTTTAGATTATTAACAAAATTTAACCCAGAAGATAATAATGTTATTACATCAGCAAATCCTACAAATTTGTTTAGGCCTATATCAATTAGGTCATTTATGTAAATTAAAAATAGTAATGGACCTAAAACACTGCCTTGTGGTACTCCAATATTAACATCTAGAGAATCAGAATTTGCTCCTTGAAACGTAACAAATTGTTTTCTATTGGACAGATAGGACTTAATCAGATCATATCATTTTCCACGTATACCAAAAGCCTGTAGTTTTAGTAATAGAATTTCATGGTTGACACAATCGAATGCTTTTGATAAATCAAGGTATAACGCCATTATCTTTACATTTTGATCTAAGTTTTTATATCGTCGCCCTAGTAGTGAAAGGTTCTAATCCACTGACCACACATTTTGAGAAAAAAGCATTTTAAATTTCTGCGTTTCACTTTTTGCATTTTTCCCCATACATTTAGTAAAATAAAGCTTCGCATGCTCAAACTTTAATATATCACTAAAAAAATGATTACACAACAATGTTTGAAAAAATCCAGATGTTACATTAAATAATACTAATATTTTTGGCTTATAACTATTCGCTAATACTAATTATACCAAATTTAACGCAAACTTTCTGGTTTAGAACTATTTTATGAGTTTATGAAAAAAAATTTAGTTACTCCATCTCTTCATCTGATGATTCTACAACAATTTCTTCGGTGAACTTTGTAGCTTTGTTTTTTTCTATTGGTAGAGCATTTTTATAAAGTGGTTTGATCTTATTTTCTTTTAAAGTGCTAGCAGTTCGTGTGGTTATTTTTGTAATAGTAATAGATTTAAACTCAAGGTTAGAAAGCCTTTCTTTATAAAAAATGCGTGTCGGATCTTCTTTCCTGTATTGTAACCATTTTATTTTCAACCAACTGACACTTCCACCATCTTCGTTTTGTTTCGGTTTATAATCACCGTAGAAGAAAACTCCTTGAAGTTTAAAAAGTCTGTAAAGTTAAGCTCAACCACTTTATAAAATGGTTTTTTGTTTTTGCCGTACGTGTAACGGTAAACCAACATTCAGGAGTAAAAACATCGATTTTGCTGCCTCTGGTTTCAATACTGGAGTGAACGCTGTCACACTCCATTTCAGAGTGGCCTGATTCCATAAATTTTTGATTAATGGTGTTAATAGGCAAAATTGTAACTGCTCTGAGAAACATTGCTGCATTTATCCAATTTCTGTTTTGTCCAGAAGCAGTGTCTGAATAAAACGTTACGTCTTTAATGCAAGGAGCAAGATCTGACAAAAGTTTCTATAGGCAAGTTGCAATTTCTGAAGATCCTTTTGATCCTATGCCTTCGTGCCACATATAATTTATAGCCTCAGAAACACCTAGGTTATAACCAGTAAAATTGAAAGTTTTTAATTTTTTGGAGTAATAAAGTTTACCAACATTAAGCGAAGGGGTGACGAGGATCTTTTCCATGTCCATCGTGAAACAGGCAAATGTATTATCTGTTTTTGATCTTAGTTTATCATGATCTTTTTGGTCTCTAGCCTCTTGCTTTCTGACAATATGTAGGTCATATTCTTCTTGTAAAGCTAATTTTCCATCATCTTCTAAACAATTGAATTTTGTGCAAAAATCACACTGATCTTTTTGGACGATGAAATCCAAGGTTAAATTCCGTTACAAAGATGTGTCTGTAATAGCTAAATTTTTCAGGGATCACGTTAAGTTCTTTGCAATAATGCTTATAATCGTCGTACAATCTGGTTTCAGATAAACCAGATGGAAGGTAGTTCCGTCTTGAAGTGCTTCTACAATAATGAGATGCAACTACAGGGATGGACTTAATATGATCTCTGATCACATTTTTACCACTTCGGATTTTTTCTGAGGAGGACATTTCTTCCCACGCATGTCTGGTTTTATTGAGCCAGTGTCACTAAGTTTAGTGATGGCAGTTTTAACTGTTCTACTAGAAATATTAAGGGTAGCTAGAAACATTTTTGGCATACTTGCCGGGACACTTGGTTGGCAGTTAATTTATAAACGTATGTTTTAGCTCGTCTTTCATTATTTTCACTATAGCACTGTTTTTCGGAATACAGGTAACATGTTTTACAATGTAATTCCATCTTAACTGCTGTGTTTTCAACTGAAGAAAGCTCGCAAAAATATCTTCTCTTTGTTGTTTTGTGAAGAATTGTTGACATTTATAGTGACAATGACATTCAATATCGACTACACTTTTAGCAGGCTTAAGTTTCCCTTTTTGAGTATAGTACTCTTTTCCATCTAATCTTAAGTTTTTTTGAGCATTTCGCTTCCATGACGCGGAGTTTCTCTGCTTTTTTCGACTAAGCTTTTTGTCTACAGTTTGTGACGAAGACTGTATATCATTGTTGCCCTGTTCATTATTACTCTCAACATCAGAATCAAGTTCTGTTCTTGGTTTTTTGGTTTTAAGAGATTGGTTATCGGAGTCTGAAAATTCTTCAAAGTCACTATTGGATGGTTTATAGCTCGAATCATCATCTCTGTCAAAATCCTCAACATCACTTCCAGAACAAACTGTAGCATAACTTGTTAACGATTTTTTCATAGATTTATCTTCGAGCATTTTGTTTGCATCTAAAAATAAAGAAAAAAATACTTGAGTTCATCATTATCTTTTATGTAAAATGCATTGTAATTGTAATTACTTTGCAAATTTAACTATAAGGTTCCAGATTTTTAGTTTAAAAGATCATGGTTTTGGAAATTTTTAATGTTTTAATCTTAAAATGTAAAGTTAAAAAGCAAATATTTTATTACCGTACTCACCAGTTGTACTATTATGTTGTACTTCAAGTAATGCAATTTCTTCATCACAATTGCTTGCGCTGACAGAAACTGAAGAAGGTTCATTTATTTCGGTTTCATCTACAATAGACAAAGATGATCATACACACATCAACACCCACGAAAGTTTCCTTTAACTGATTTCCTTCACACATTATCAGAAAGAAGTTTCAAAAATAGTACAATACAACCAACCAAAATAATCATTTTTAAGTGAGTTGTTTTTACATAACCTAACTTCCAGTATCAGCTGATTTTCACAAGATGCATGCGTTTTATTTAGTAGATAATTACTGAAAACTTACCTAAAGCTACCGGGGTCAAAGTTGCATAAACCAGCTTATTACAATCACCGGTTGTATTAGTTCTTTCTTTTTTTAGTGCTAATTCAACTAATAATCTGCCTCTCGAATTCATTATTGCACTTTACAGCACCAACCTGCACAACAATACAATGCTATCTAATAGTTGTTTGAAGCTCAAGCTTGTATAAAAATGCCTGTCTAGACTTGCATAATGTGGTTTAGGACTATTCACTTGTACGCAATACAACCATAAGCGAAGACGTATTGCGGTAGTGAAAAGGTCTAAGTTGCTTAAGACTATTTGCTACAGCAAATTGTTGATTAGAACTTTTAGCCAATATTCTATAAATAGCCACAAACTGTATCAGTGACTTAGATTTGTTCACTAATATAAAATTTTGAGTTTTTAACAAGTGTTAAAAGGTATAACCCGAAAATGAAATATTTGTGGATTAGAACCTTTCACTACTAGGGCGACGATATATGTAATGTAATATTGAGGCTAAGGCAGTTATGGTTGATTTGTGTTTTGTGAAACTATGTTGTTGTTCAATTAGAATGTTATGTTTGTTAAGAAATTTGACTAGTCTAACAGCTATAGTTTTTTCAATAATTTTTGAGAAAATTGATAATATGGCTATTGGCCTATAGTTTGTGAGTTTTTCTGTATTCCCCTTTTTATAAATAAGGGTTATTTTTGTGATTTTAAATAAATTGGGGAATGTACCTTGTATAAAACAGTCATTAATTATGTTACATAGAACACCAACGATAAACTTAGTACTACGTTTTATAATTTTACGTTTTATAATTTTAGAGGGAATTTCATCTTATCCACACAAATTTGTGTTCTTTAAATTTTGAATAATGGTTGTTAGATCGGTTTCTGTCACTGGTGTTAAAAATAAAGTTTTATTTATCTGGATTTTTTGTGCATGTAAAATATTGTAATTTTTATTGCTATGAGTCTTAGGTTTTGTTAATTGTCTAGGAACGTCAATAAAGAAATTATTAAATGCATTTGCAATTTGCTGTGGGTTTTTGACAAAAAATTGTTAACTCTTATGGTAGATTCAATTTTATTAGTATTTTCCCCAGTGTTCTTATTTATAATTTGCCAAACGGATCTTTGTTTCTTATTAGAATTTAATATAAGTCTTTTATTGTGTATCTTTTTTTGCATTTTGTAATAACTTTTTATAGATGCTTTTATATTTTTTGTAGTAATCTGCAGTGATAATGCCGTTGTTTTTCAGGATGAATAAAGTTTTTAGTTTTTTACTTGATACAAAAACACTCTTTGTAAGCCATGATTTGTGGTTGTTTCGAGTACAGTTACATTTTTTGATAGTTTTAAAGGAGATATTAAAATAATAATTAAATGTGTTGGTAAAAGTACAAATTTGATCATCTACATTTTGCGAGTTTTCAACATCTATACATGACTCCCACAATAGATATTTTAAAAAGTATTGATATTATTGGTTGAAAAGGATTGATATGAATAGTTTTTTTTAATGTTGTGTTGTAGACAGGAAAACAAAATTGTCCATTATGAATTAGTGAGTCATTAATTATGTCAGTATTAGAATTTATGAATATGTAGTCTAGGCAAGTATTCGTTTTATTGGTTATTCTTGTAGGTTCATTAAACACTGACTTCAAACAAAAGCAATTCATAAGATCTAACAATTTAGTTAGATTTGAGTTTTTTTTTCCTAGCACATCTACATTAATATCACCATATAAAATAATGTTTGTATATTTCTTATTGCATATTTTGAATAAACATGATTCTAGTGTGCTAATAAATTTTCCAAAATTACCTTTCGGAGATCTGTAGACACAGAAAATGCATATGTAGTTAATTTTTACTTTTATTTCTATAGCGGATAGTTCGATATCTATTTCATCACTAAGTTCAGCAATATTTTTAAGTTCTTCAAAATTCTATATACTATTACACATAATTAGAGTTCCTTCTTTTTGATTAGTTAGTCTACAGAATTTACTACTAAGGTTGTAATTATTATAATTCACTAAGTTAGTTTGAAAATTTGTCATATGTGTCTCACTGATACAAAACACATTGATGTCTTCTTGTTGTAAAAATAACTCGAAAAGTTCAAGTTTATTTGTCAGGCTTTCTGAGTTTTGGTGCACTACACTAAAGACTGCTACTAATTGTGACGTTTTTAGAATTTGTTTTATATGATTGCTATGATTCACTATAACTTGTTTTTCTTGTGCAAAGTTAATTTGCTTGATATAAACTGGACATTTGTTATCCTTTGAAGAGCGATTTGTACAATAAATCGTTTTAAAGTTTTTGTTATGGTTTATACATATACATTTTTCTTCTTTTGATTTACATTCATTCAGTTTATGATTTAGGGTACAAATTGGGAAGATGTCTAACTCGTTCTTGCAAGTTTTGACAGTGTGGTTGAAACCAGAACACTTGAAGCACCTTAAAATGTTATAGGATTCAGAAATAAACCATCTAGTCCATCCAACGTAAATATTTCTAGTCTTCATGATTTTATTAAATAAATTAGGATTGACTTCAGCAATTACATCTTCATGGTTTTTAGATTTTAATCGTCGAATGATTTTAAAATGTAATTTAGTGTTCTTGTCAAATTCATTTTGTTTGATTATATTATTTTTTAATTCTTCATCAGTGTGATTGTTTAATTCGATCTTATGTATTTTAATTTTAGGATTAAATTTGGTTGGAATAATAACTTCAGCAGACTCTCCAATGCATTTTTCTAAATTTTCTTTAACTGTCTGTAGGCATTTTTCGCTAGAGCAATTTAAAAGTAATTGACCATTTTGTGTTTCATTTAAGTTGTTTATACCAGAGTCGATGACCGCTGTACTTACTTGATTTTTAAATTCTTTGATATCGTAACCTTGTTTTGGTTTTATCAATATAATGGACGTGGTTTTTCTTGTTGTTTGTTTACGAGTACCTCGCTATATTTCAATATTAAATTTGAGACTTTGGACGACATCTGGTGGTTTGAAGGTGAAGGTGTTGAGTCTTTGTAATTTTTATCTACTTCGTTTAATCGCATTTTTAGTAATTTGTTTACCTCTTTTAATTCATTATTTAATTGATATAAAAGATTTAACTCACGTTTGTCTTTTTGATTAGGATCCTCATGCTGTTCCTCATCATCAATGTCAACTTGCAATGTTTCTATATTACCGATCGATTTGCATGTTTTACATACCCAAGTATTTTTGTTCATATCTATTAATTTCGCAATAATTTCAAAACACTTAACACCCGATCGAAAATTGCTTTTACAAAATTCACACAGCTTCGAATTTCGCGTATTTGGTGTAATTGACGTTGTTGACGTCGACTGATCTTCACCAGCCGGTATGCTTCTCAACCTCTCAACCGTTTTTTGTTAGTTAAGTTTTGTTATATAATTGAAAAATTTTGATGAGTTCACAAAACGGGACTTTTCATGGGTGCGTTCACAATAGCATATCTTTTCTAAAATCATTAAATTAAAAATAATTTCATTAAAATTACAAAGTACGATCGACGAAAAATTTGTGTAACTAATGGCCGTATGCACCAAAATAATTTAAACTTAAGTGACGTTTAAAAACAATCATTGCTATGGTATCTAAGTTTTAAGCATCGCTTAAGTTTAAGCTTGGTTTAAGCTGTGTTAGTGCATACGGCCATAACTCTTTAATTAAACGGCGATTAACAATCTAAAACATTAACGCGCTCGCTTCGCTCCGCGTTAAAATATCTTGATTGTTAATGGCCCTTACTAATACACTTGTGTCTTAAATAACTATTAGCCCAAATTTCTTGTTTAACATAATTTATCTAATAATGTAATATTCGCAAATCAATTAAAATTTTAAAAATGTGTACTTCAGAGTTCACGTGTTACACTTGCGCCGAACTGATAATAAAAAAGTTATCTGACCTCTGTTTCCACAATCAGGAACGGTGTTTGCATTTACTGACTTATTGATAATATGATTTTCAGAAACCAAAATGTGAAAAGACGGCTCCTGTATAATTTCGCCTTTCCAGCGGAAGCCCTTGATCAGGTGTGGATGTGTATAACTTCCCGATAAAGTAATTGTACCACCAAATAATTAGATAATGCAAAGAAATAAGACCCAGTAATTAACCAATACAAAAAGAATTTGACTTACTTGAAGATTTAATTTAAAAAATGAATTTTTATTTTACCAAAATGATAATTGTGTTTAAGAAATTTTAATTCCAATATTTTAATTATGGTATTATAGTTTTCTTATTATTCAATTATTATCTATTATCTCTGTGGTAACTAACGTGTAGAGCAAAAATTGTATCACGGACCTTGTGCATTTTCAATTTTAATCAAAATGGTCATTGAAACGTTGATTGTGGTAATTAGGCGTTTTTAAGTTTATTAACATTCAAAATTTACGTTACTTTATTTTTTAACTTTTGACACAGGATCGCATTAATTAAAAAATCTGTTTACACGTTTAACCTCAAGTGCGTTATATTTAAAAATGTCACACATTTCTACATTTTCTTTATATTTCCTCTTATAATGATGTAATTCTGCACATTTTAATAGTGTCGTACGGTTAAGATATTTTAGCATTTCTCACAATTTATATGGTCTAAAAAACCTCGTAATTATTACCTGTTCTCTAATCCTCTAAAGTTTAATCTGTTTAGTTTTGCAGCGCTTATGGAATCGGTTATTGTCTTTAAAAACCACCACTTTGTGCCCATTCCTTTTTTCATTTTTCAAAGCTTGGTTTTTATTGTGAATACAAAACAAGAGGTAACTTTACGCTATAACGTGAACCGCGTAAAGGCAGGGAGTATATGAGGAGTGGACGGATAGGTCGGTATTCTTTCTAAGATCGGCTTAAGAAGGTTGCTGCTGCCTCACATCCTAATTTTGATTTATGGTAGTGCTAACATAAACCTGTGTTGCACTATATAATTAACTTTTTGCACTATTAATGTGTTTTTGCACTAATGCAAAAACGTAAAACTTTTGGCACACTAATTGCTACAAATAGTTTCCAGTTCTTAATTGTAGATCCCATGTAATCATTTGCTTTATTGTTTCATTATCTTCACGCATTTGGTCTAATATTTGTACAACATCATTTAAAGATTTATTTTGATAAACAGACATTTTATTGTAGATACCATTTGAATTAGTTAATGGTATAACCGGTGGCATAACTTTCGTTTTATTCAAACATTAAACTATTCAAATTTGGTTGTTGAAATTTTCTAATAGAAGTGTGATTGTATGACTGATACTTCAATTTAATCAGATTCAGTATTGTCACTGTCCATGTCACTAATCGCGTTGTTGGCATCTTCATAGGATCTTAAACATCTTCTTTTAACTGGATAGATCATTCTAAACCAAGTAGTCGAAGGTATAGTATTGCAATCTTTTTGCATTTGAAGCAATTTTTTTTTATTTCCTTTCGGCCAATAAAGAAATTGGTTTACAACCCACATACTTGGAGCTATTGACAGTTATATTTGGTAATTCTGTTTGTACAACCAACCATTCCTTATTCATTTCTAAAACTTTTGAGTAAAATAAATAAAACGTGATGTTTTCAGTTCAAAGTTAGCAGCAAGTATAAGTTTTTAAAAAGCCTAACATATACGGCTTATTTAAAGATAAAAATTGGTTTAATAGAAGCTTATTAATAGGTCTACAAGCGCGTTAGAAAGGCATACAAAAACCTCAATTAAGTCGCTATAATACCGCAAAAGACAACTTACAATAAGGAATTTTTAGTTTTTTAAGCGTTATTGTAAGCTTAAAAGGAGAACGTGGCTTTTTAGAGAATGCAATATTACCCTTGGAAATGCTACTAAAGCCTTAATAATTCTATGTTGTGATGTCAACTGTTCAGTGAGTGACGTCATTGTTCAGAGTGTCTTTTACATTCTCATCAAATTCATTTTATTTTGCACATATTATTAAACATTTTTTGTAAAGTTGGATTATTATTCCATGATTCTAACGTAAATACCATGTGTTTTCATTATAATTAAAAAATAGTGAACATACGGATTATCGGTCCATATATTATCACTACTGCCTTGTTATTTTTAATCCCCTGTCATTATACGTAGTCTTTAATTTGTTTCTACAACGACCGTTTTTCAATCATTTGTTAACTTTAATTGTAGGTTCACTGTTACGGTGATAATTGTTATCACAATTGTCTCCTTAGAAATTAACCGAAAGTTAATCCTAATAAGAGATTGAAAAAACTGTCCTTTTTATGTGTATTTAGACACAATCATAGAAAAGTATAGTATTCTACCCATAGGTACATAATACATACGAGGATATAATGAAAAATTCTTAGCCTACTATAGAACCAAACAATATTTCAATGTCAAAATATTTTATTACTCAACATATTCTCCTCTTAATTGGATACATTTATTACAGCGAACCTGCAACGTCTCTAGACCTTTCAAAAAAAATGTTTCTTCTTGCTCTGCAAACCAGACCTCCACAGCTTCTATTACCTCCTTGTTGGAAGAAAATGTACGACCTTTTAAACTTTTTTTCAGTTGAGGTGATAGTCGGACGGAGCCAAATCGGGTGAATAAGGGGGGTGTTCTAGTAATTCAAACCCTAAATCACGAATTTTTTGCATGGCAACATGAGATTTGTGTGCAGGGGCGTTGTCCTGCAAAAACAAAACACCTTTGGATAGCTTTCCGCGTCTTTTCTTTTTAATATTTTCCCGTAGAGTGGTCAGTAATGTCGAATAATAATCTCCAGTTATTGTTCTACCCTTATCCAAAAAATCAATTATGATTACTCCATGGCAAACCCAAAAAACTGAAGCAAGAACTTTTCCAGCAGATTTTTGGACACGAAACTCCTTAGGTTTTGGAGAACCAGAGTGTCGCCATTCCATCGATTGTTGCTTTGTTTCTGGATCATAGAAATGTACCCACGTCTCATCCATAGTAACAATTCGGTTTAAGATGTCTACATCGTTTTCAAATCGAGCACAGATCGAATGCAATGCTTTTATCCTTGCACGTTTTTTGTCAACATTCAAACATTTGTTGATCCATTTTACAGCAATTTTTCTCATGTCCAAATTGACGTGAACCATATGCTGAATGCGTTCGTATGAAATATTCAGTGCTTCAGATATCCGTTTTAGCCCAATTCGACGGTCTGATAAAATCATGTCATGAACTGCATCGATATTTTCGGGGACTGACACAGAAACTGGCCTATTATAATAGACCTTTATAAGGGTTATGTGTTTTTCTAAAAGTTTTATATTAAAATTTTAGTTAACCAAGTCAATATTTAAGGTTGTGACAATAAGGTGAACTATTTTCTTTTTATGAAATCCACCTAATTAAGGCATAAATTAATCTAATCCCACTAGGCGCAAATAGAATCATACTTTAAGATTTAATTTTACGACAATAAGGGAATATTTCCAATATTTAAATATATCACATTGTAGCTACATTTATGGGCTTTGTCACTAAAACGCCTAATTTGCGATTAGTACTTTTTTCTTAAATTGTAGGTCTAAATGCTGTCCATTAAAATTTCCGTCAAATCGTACATCAATTTGCAGTCATTTTGTGGTGGTTCCTGCAATAAATAAATTTTTAATTTGTCTACTATCTATCGGAGGGCACTATTTATTGAAAAAAAATTCCCGCAACTTTGTTTATCACTGTAATTATTGCATCAACAGTATTACAATACAAATTAGTGCCAACACCATCAAGGTCAAGAGTAGAATTTTGTACTTATCGTTGTTCATTGACGGCAAGTTGTAAAGTTTTCTTACTAGATCATTATATTTTTATTCAATTGTAATTATTATTATTTTGCTGCATTCGTGAGGTGCTTTAGGTGATATGAGGGAGGAAACGTAAATCGGAATACCATTTACATTCCAGCTGTTCTCAAAAAAGATACATAAAATCTAAAATGATGAGAGTGAATTGGAAAAGAAAAGTTGAACTAAGTTGTAAGATAACGTTATATGTATTTATTGAGTTATAACCACCATTTTTTTACAGAATTGAAACATTAAAACAAGTGACAATTTGTTGAAAATTAGAAAAATAGCTTACATCGAACCGTAATAGCCATACAAATTTCGAATCGATATTTTTTGTCGTTCTCCAGAAACTTTTAATGAATCATGACTGTGAATCACCCTGTATATACAGAATATCGCAAAATATGTGTTCCAGGTTTAAAGGGTTTACACAGAGGTTTAGGTCAAAATCACTTCGTAAAAATCACTCTGGTTAATACCATTCCGGTCAAAACCACTCCATGAAAAATAACATTACCACTTCAAGCGAAAACACTTCCATTACAAACCGCTTTAGTAGAAATAACTCGTATGAATAATCACTCTATGATATACCACTTTTCTCTTGCTATTTTTGATAATTATAGTTAGCAATGCGTTACTATAAAATAATGACATTTGAAAATGCTTTAGCAACGATATAAAACGTGAAAAACAAGTTTGTTTTTGAAATTGTTATTATGTATGTAATTTTATAAACAAAGAAATTGTAATAACTGTAACCTACCAACCAACACCGTTGACCTCCGAGAAAGTATACGAAGAAATCCAGTAACACAAAAAATGTAATAGGTACCTATTTATTATAATGTAGTTCAATTACAGTGTTTTATGTTTTGTTAAATATTACAATATGCCAAAACATTTTCGGTTAGTAGCTGTCAACACCGTGTCATTTTGGCGTATATTAAAATACGTGTTTGCGTTTAAAAGACCTATAAAATCCTTCGAAATAAGATGTAAAAGAGTACTGCAACGGATTATTTACGTATTTCAGCATAAGAATTATTGTACTGATTTCAGTGTCATAAGTATAATGTGATATTCCCAACAGTTAGTAACTTCTGTTGTCTAGCAATGTGACAAAATAATTGTCAATTATTAAAAACGCGACACAGAATGGGATATGGTTGAAGTCAAAAATTATCTCAAGTGCCAGTCGGTAGAGCGTTTTTAGGTTGACAGTTTTTTAATCAAAATAGATTTAAATTTAAACAACACAAATTTACTCTTTAAAATACAAATCTCGAGTGTAATTCGGCGGGACAATTTAATGAATACAAAAATTAGTACATGTCACGCTATTTATTTTGGATACGTATAAATTTTAATTTGAATAAACTGTCACATTAGCAACTTTAAATATCAATTTTTTTGTAGATATCCACGAAGTGGGCCTTTTTTAGGAGAGAGAATCGGTTGCTCAATTAAAACCAGGGTTTTTCATTAAACGAACGTTTCGGCCAACTTGGTGACCTTTTTCAAGGTATCTTTATTAAGACAAAACAAATTAATTTTGCACAAATGTTTAAAAGACCAATCAATTGATAAAAATTACAAAAATTGGTTATATAAAACATTGTTAACAAAATTGATTATAGTAAAATGTCACAGATAATTAATGATCGTAAAATTTAAATGAATCTACTTGACTAGAAAGAAGAAATATAAGTAACAAGAAGGCTTACCAGAAAAAATTGGGTTCTAAAGAGTAAGTTCATTGATTACCATACAGATCTGAGGGTTACTAAATCTTTTTTTTAAATATCAATAGAGACCGCGATAATTGATTAAAAAAACCTAAGTGAAAAAATCACTAATGCGTTTATCGTTGGAAAACTTGCAGGTAAATTTTGTTGATGTCGAAGTGACAATTACACTGCACTATATGCGATTTCTTATAGATGAATTAAATTGTTCTATTGAAAATTAACGAACTAATAAATAATAGTATATTATGCTACTAGGAGTAGAACGCATTCTTTTGTGTTGAGCGAAGGTATTGCGGCCGAAGCGCAGCTGAGGCCGCAAAATACTTTGCGAAACACAAAAGGCGTTCGACTCCGTGTAGCATATACTATTTTTCTTCAAGCGTAAAAATCCAAATTCTTGAAGTAATTGAGGTGGTTTTAGAATGAATAGGCAACAGCGTTAACTCAACTTTACAACTGTCAAACATGACTGTCAAACAACATTATTTTTGTTGTGTGTATTAACACGGTTTGTAAAAGGAAAATTTTTGTATTAATTTGTAGAGTAAGAAAGAAAGCTATAATTATTTAACAATACAACAATAATAATAATTAACTCTTATTTCAGATGAAAACTTAAAACAAACATTCTTTTGTAGTAACTATATAGTGGAAAAAAATACCTATTTCTTATTTATAGTAATATTAAAGGTACAATTTTGTAATGTCGAGTTAATAATATTTAATCCACTACTTGCTGTTTTAGAACTGACATTGACGTCATTATAGTCGTGATGGATTTCATATTCACTTGACTGGGATATGCTCGATGTTGCGGTGGAAGTACTAGGCCTGTTAAGATCACCTGATGTTACGGTAGATGTGTTACCTTCATCGCACCCTAATATTCTATTGGCAATTTCACGTTTGTTTGAAAGGGAGTCTTCGATGTATCCCTCAGCTACATTGTTAGATTTCCATCCACCGTGTCTTTTTAGAGTGGTAATGTCTCCACCATTGTCAACTAACAATGTAGCTGAGGTTCGTCGCAGTGTATGACCAGTGTATTCCTCTGGATTAGGTAGTTTTAAAAAAATTGCCATTTGTTTTGGTATACCTGAAATTTTATGTATCCCCATAACGACACGGTGGCATCTACCATTTTGGTATTTTAAAAAGAATCTTGTTATGTTGATGTCATTAGGTCGAAGTGTCATATATTGTCTACATAAATTTAAATAAAAATCTCCAACTATGGTAAATGTCCGTGACTTATTCGTTTTAGTATTAGGAATTTTTACTAGTATTATACGTTCCAGGTCTTTGATATCCTGTATTCTTAAATTGACTAGTTCGTCGCAACGACATGCCCCACTAACTCCGAATATTAATACGATCTAAGAAAATAGTATCTACTTTAGCGATTGAAAAAGTTATATTTGAAATTACCTTCATGGCCAAATATTCATTGTTTGGCGCATTTTGTAAAAAGTTATTAAAATGTTCTTTTGAGAAAACTTTTGCTTTTTTGGTTGATACCCATCAGCTTGGCGCTTCAAGAAGGAAATTAATTTTGCGTAATTTTTAAGTTTATGTCATGTTTAATATTTAATTGGCACTTTAGCATGGAATATTGTGCCCATAATGACGAACTTTTCATAGTTTCCGCCAAATGGGAAAAATACGCTAACATAACATTTTCTGTGTAATTGATTATATTATTTTCTTGCGCCCATTTCAAAAATTTATTGTAAGCAAAATCATATATTTTGCGCGATTTGTTGGGGATCAAATTTTCAACTAAGGCATCGGTGATTTGTTTTATTTTAGGTGGAGTTCCTTCAATTTGCGACATTTTTAAAAGTTTAAATTTTAAATGGCGTTTCTGCTTAAAAGTGCTAATACCTCTACCGGCAAACTAAGTTACTAATTGAGCGTAAAATAATAATATTATTGTACGCCGTAAAATAATGTAGTCGTTCTATATATTCAATGCGGTATATTAAAATTCATATTTTAACACGCTTGAAGAAAAAATATCTTAAATGAATAGTAGTATTTTTATTTCTTTGTTGTAGTTGTTTATCCTAGTATTATAAAATCGTAATTATACAGTGAGGACGAAAAGTCAGCCCCCCTTAACTTTTGTCCATTTTTATTTAAAAGCTCAAATTAACACAGTGTACACAAAAATTGAGTTCTTTCATATGGTACTCATTACAAATGTGACAGCTCAAAATTGTTTGAGTAGGTTTCATAACCTCAAAAATCTTAAATTAGAGTAGGGGTCGAGTGGGGTTTGAAACGAAAGCTTATTTAAATTTGCATACAACTGTGAAGTTTTGGAGTAAAATCTTAAAACGCTTTAAAATAAAATGAAAAACGCCATGCCGGTAAAAGCATTAGTGTCAAGTAATATTATTGTTGTTTCTATAGAAACTACTTTAAACAGAACAAAAAAGTAAGGTTGACATCAGAAAACTAACTAAAACTATTATTAAAGCAGATGCTCGAAGCGACCGCTTGCGACTCCAAGACAATGATACAACCTTTTTTCAGTTTCTCTACGTACATTCCTTAAAACTTCATCATTAATTTGTCTGCATTGATCAGTTATTCTAAAACGCAACTCTTCTATTGTTTGCACTTCAGTTTTGTAAATTTTTGACTTTAAATAACCCCATAAAAAAAATCTAATGGGGTTAAATCGGGTGATCGGGCAGGCCACTCTAAAAAACCTCTTCGACCAATCCACCGGTTTGGGAAATTATTATCGAGATAGTCTCTTACATTTAAATAATAATGAGCGGGAGCTCCATCCTGTTGAAAGATAATATCCTAAAAAAATTATGATAAATTGAGAATTAACCATGTTGATAGCTAGTTACTCTATGGAATTCTGGATTTTCTTGAGCGATTTCTTGTATTCTTGGAAATATTTGCCTTTCTAATAATTGGAGATAAATTTCCCCAGTCAAATTTCCTTCCAGAAAATACGGACCACTGATATGTCTCCCCCATTATCCCACACCAAACATTCACCTTTTGAGGGTACTGAGTGCTAGTAACCCTAAACTGATGAGGATTAGTGTCCGACCAGTACCTCACATTTTGCCTGTTAACTTCTCCATTTAGAAAAAATGTACATTCATCAGAAAAACATATGCGGCCCAAATAATCAGGTTCTTCTTTTATGTTATTTATTATCTGTTCGCAAAACTCCATTCGTCTGTCAGGATCATCTTCATTAATTTCATGTACAAATTTAAGTTTGTACGCATGAAACTTGTTTTTTTAAATACTTTTTAACTGTACTCTTACAACTACCTTGCTGCTCCGCAATATAATTTGTGGTGGCAGTGGGATTTTCAACAGCACTCGCCAAAATATTCAATTGCAATTATTCGGAAATAGAAGGACGACCTGAACGTTTTTATGCGAAACGCTACCAGATTCCATGAATTTTGACAATAGTTTCCTGTAATATCTGCGATCGATTTGACGGTCAGGAAACCTAGCATTATACAAGCGGACTGCCTGATGAAAATTTCGATTTGCTTCTCCGAAGATTATAATGGCTTCAACTTTTCTATTAATTCTCTTTGCATAGTTAAGAATTCTAATAACAAGATACGAATGATACTTGTTTGACGTTTTAAACTACGTTTAAATATGTACTTCTCAAACTAAGCTGTCTTAAATATTGACCGTTCATATGGTTACCAATGTTGCCATGGATATGGAATAGGAGCAAGCCTGCTTATTTAATTTACTAAGCCGAAAACTCTTTAAAGTTTTCTTGTTGCCAGCTACCGATAAGTTGATTATTTTGCTTTTAAACACCATAGCTGTATGCAAATTTAAATAAGCTTTCGTTTGAGATCCCACTCGACCCCTACTCCAATTTAAGATTTTTGAGGTTATAAAACCTACTCAAACAATTTTGAGCTGTCACATTTGTAATGAATACAATATGAAAGAACTCAATTTTTTGTGTACACTGTGTTAATTTGAGCTTTTTAAATTCAAATGGACAAAAGTTAAGGGGGGGGGCTGACTTTTCGTCCTCACTGTATACTCAATAAAATAAATCTTGTAGAAGCGTTATTGTTTTTCGTTATTACGGTTATATAAACCAAAATAAATTTAAAAAAATTTGAACTTTTCTGTACTTACTATACCGAAGAATACAAATCAAGAACGGACTAAAAGTAGTGTACAACATATAAGAACCGAAACACGTCTCGTCGTTCGCATTGCATTTTGAACCTCATTGAAAGAGAAAAAATAAAAATAAATGTCGCTTTATATTTATAAAAAAACTTGTACAAAACATCTCTCAATATAATTATAGCAGATTGCTGATGTAGGAAAAGTATCAGTAAATGAATATTTTGTTATGCAACAATATTGAAATATGTTACTTCTAAATTTAAATCTTAAAGGATTTTATATTTTTTTTATACAATGTAAAATAAAGGTACAGATTTGTAGAAATACATTTTTGTAATTGCTACCTATTTATCAATAACTAAAATTTCAATTAACAGGTTTTACTAATTACATAATTTGTTAAACAACGAAAAACGTAGTTTAAATATGACTTGACGTTTTAACATTGGCGTTAATTAAAAACTGAAAACTATGTGAAATTTTTAATTACGCCATCTGAACACGAATTTGATTATAATTTAAGCAATGTCCGCTATTATACAAATCGCTAAAAACTTTATGAGCAGCCTTAAGGGGGCAAACTTACATGTTATTTTACCATAAGGCGTAACGTTAGTTAAAATCGCGTATAACGTAATGGTTTACCTTCAAATTCATGCCAAGTATAAATCAATCTTTTATTAACATGACTGTTAATAATTAAGTGAGCAAAGCTTGCAATTTGTTTAAAAGTAAACAAATAGTCGAAGTTCGCGTTGTGAGTGACAAATTTCTTATTGTAATTGAGACAAAACCAGTGGCTCAATTTGTTGGTGCTTGTAACATGTTTGAGATATTGCTATCTAGGCGACGTAAGTCTTTTGAGAATATTCTAAAAGTAAAATGCAACTGTTATTAATGAACACGTATTATTGCACATTAGTGTAATGTAAATTGTAGTAAAAAAAGTTGTCAAGAGATAGCGCTTGTGCCTGTAAATTTTAGATGATTTTCTCCGAATATCAAAAATACTTTCAGTTTTACCACGTAAAATCATTGGTTAAAACCATTATATTTTCTCCCTGTTTTAGAGTAGCATTTCATGAATAGCACCTTTGTTTTCTAATTGATATAATTCAATTTAGGTACACTCATGAAATTTAAAACTTGGACACCACAATTTCTGTAAACAAAAGTTTGCACATTGTGAAGCGGGCTTAAGGGTATCATTTACAATTCTAACAGCAGGTAGTCTCAGCAGGGATTATCTTATAGAAGGACTGTAGAATGAATCATTACACTAAGCACGTTTTAGAAAATAGGTAATTTACGTTGCTTACTTAATTTTTTTCTTTAAAGAATATGTTTGAAGGTATCGCTAATTAAACACCATAGCTCGATTAATTATCGAATCAAAATTTTGTTTAGGAAATGTTTACAAAATAAAATTAGAAATAATTTTGATTTAAAAAACGTCTACAAGCAATAACTTTTAAATTAAATCAAAAACTAAACATGGTTATTTGGGTTGACTGATTATTACTTATTTTTAAATAAATCTAACCTACTAATTATTGTAAGTTATTAAAAAAATCATTAAACTCTCTATTCATAATATTTAGTCCTTACAAAATGTATATTTTATGACGTTTCATTTTTTCTGTAGTTAATATAAAAGTGAAAATAAAAACTAAGGCAATTCTTATTGTCAACGTATATATTTAGTTTTTGACAAGAATTTATTACATAATTATAATTAAGATACCAAGTTATAGTTTAAAATTAAATTAAAATATTTTTTTGTAAATAAAGGTATTACTATATAAATAAATATAAGATTAGTTTGTGATGTAATATTAGAAACACAAATTTATATCATATCAAATTTATGACAACTTAAAACCCAAGAACGTGTATGTTATTGCTAAGTAATTATTAAGAAAAAAGCGCAATTGCAGTGTAAATAATTTATAATTAGATATTTTCGAAAGTTTATAAGTCCTCTATTGTAATCTTAATACTTAAAAGAAAATCCTTTCCATTAGCATTATAAAGAAATGGCTTTTACTTTATGAATAAGTTTCAATAACAATAGAATATCCTTGCTGGTTTAATTTACTTCCTTTGAGTCATATTGCTCTAAGGGTTGTTACATTGGTCATTAGAAGTATGTAATAAATAAACAATTACCTACTGTTTGAGAAGGGGTAGTGTGAACCAATAAATCAAGTAAGAAATGTAAATTATATTTTAGTTTAAAATTTCAAGTGTTGTGAAAATGCCACCTCATCTCGGTGCTGATTTGAAAGCGCGGATTGTTTCGGAATTAGCGGCGGGCCGTAGCGTGCGTGAAATTTCACGTATGTTAGATATACCAAAAAGCACCGTAGGGCATTACCGAGTAAAATGGAATCTTGAACACACTTTGGAAAGAGCCATCGGAAGTGGTAGACCTAAAGTATCTACACGTGCTCAAGATCTCGAGTTGTTTCATTACGTAACAGAACAACCATTTGCTACATACTCCAGGGCTATAGCAGATACACATTTTCCCGGATGCCGTATAACTGCACAAAAAGATTAAAGGAGATGGGAATAAAGAAGTATAATGCTGCTGCGAAAGAAGTTCTCAGTGACGAAAATATGAGACGTCGTCTGGAATTTGCAAGGCGATATGTGAACGAACCTTTGGAATTTTGGAATCGAGTGATTTTTAGCGACGAAAAAACGTTCAATAGCCGCAACGATGGACCACTAAAAGTTTTTAGAATGGAAGGAACTCGTTACGAAAATAATCACATATGTCCTAAAAAACGAAGTGGTTATTTTTCTGTGAATGTGTGGGGTTGGGTTAGCGCGCGGGGTCCAGGAGTTTGTTGGGCTATCGATGGACGTCTTGATTCTGCTGCGTATTTAGATATTTTGGAAACTATTATGAAACCTTCAGTCGAAGTGTTTTATCCAGACGAAGATTATATTTTCCAACAAGTAAGTATTCTTATTTCACTATACTTTCTCCAAAAAATAGTTCGGGATCTGTTGAATTAACATTTTCATAATGTATTTTTGTTGTTAAAGGACAACGCCCCTATTCATACTTCGCGGGTTGTGCGCAATTGGATACGAGAAAATAACTTGGAGCTGTTACCCTGGCCAGCAAAAAGCCCAGATTTTAACATTATCGAAAATGTTTGGGCTCGAATACTTGCTGTTATCCGAAGACAACAAGGGCCAAATTTTATACCAGTAAACCGTAATGCACTAATTGCAGCCATTGATACCGCATGGGAAACGATTAATATTAATTATATTGATACCTTGATAGCGTCAATGAGCAGACGCCTCCAAGAATGTATCAATAATAATGGAGGTCACACCCATTATTGATTTCTTATATTTATTTATATAGTAATACCTTTATTTAAAAAAAAGTTTTCATTTAATTTTAAACTATAACTTGGTATCTTAATTATAATTATGTAATAAATTCTTGTCAAAAAACTAAATATATACGTTGACAATAAGAATTGCCTTAGTTTTTATTTATTTTAATTTAAAAGTTATTGCTTGTAGACGTTTTTTAAATCAAAATTATTTCTAATTTTATTTTGTAAACATTTCCTAAACAAAATTTTGATTCGATAATTAATCGAGCTATGGTGTTTAATTAGCGATACCTTCAAATATATTCTTTAAAGAAAAAAATTAAGTAAGCAACGTAAATTACCTATTTTCTAAAACGTGCTTAGTGTAATGATTCATTCTACAGTCCTTCTATAAGATAACTCCTGCTGAGACTACCTGCTGTTAGAATTGTAAATGATATCCTTAAGCCCGCTTCACAATGTGCAAACTTTTGTTTACAGAAATTGTGGTGTCCAAGTTTTAAATTTCATGAGTGTACGTGTATTATCTGTATATTATTATGTCGTAAAAGAGGCTTATCATTCTCGGAGATTGTCATAGCCCTAAATCGCAAATTTTTTTAGTCGAATTGCAAATTCTGGATGAGACGATATGGATATTCATTTCACCAATGAACAATAAACTACACTTCGCTAGTTAAATCGCCACCTCATATAAATTACATTTGTAGTAACCTACTAGAGAACAAATTTTAGTACTCGTTTTTTTGTGGTACTAGGTAATTTGGGCGAAGTAGCGTTCACCTATACGAAGTCACTGTTAACAATAACAGTATTGTTCATGCTATTTAAGTTTCATCCAACTAAATAACTAATTTTAATTTATGTTTTTCTGATAAAGAATAATAACACGTAATCGCGATTAATCTTGTTTCATGTTTTTGTGATAATCCCGTGGTAGTTTTTACTTTCAAGCCGTATTTATTTATTTCGACCTTCAATTATAATACAAACAAAACGTATTTATTCTGGAACAAGTGGCTTCCTCTATTTGAATGAACGTCCATGTTACCAAAATTGGTTTCCACTAGTATAGCACCGCATTTAAGCGGCATTTTTTGAATGCATGTGCCATGTCTTTGCAATCAGGATCAATTGACGCAAGTGACATCTGTTGATAGTAAATTAAAGTAAATTCAATCGCTTGCCCCCTTAACTTACTGATTTACAATTGAATTCTCTCCTATTACAATACTACAGTATTAAAAAAAAAACTTTAAAATTTTATTTTAAAAAAATACATATCAAATTCAATTATTATTAACTAATATCATTATTAAAAAACCTAATTTGTAGCATTAAATTAATTAATTTAACTTACGTTTTTTACACAGCATTCATTTACGGATTTCTTTTTTAAATCGTAAACGAAAGTAAATCTTACACTATTTCTGAAACGTACAGATCACGAATTTTCACTTAAGTTTTTATAAGGTTAGTAAAGAAAGGATATCGTCTGGATTTTTTTCCGAGTAAGAATCGTTTATCCACTACTTCAACAAACTCAATCAATCACGTTATTACGATATTATTTGCGAAACTTTTTTTGCACAGTTTGTTTAATTTTCATTAACACAATTCGCCTAAAAATTGTAGAATAAAACCTTTGAGTTTTTATTTGTAATATAGTTTTTTTCAAAATTTAATTTTTCTTTCCAAGATATTAACAAAGCTTAAAATATTTACTTACTTTACTTGGTTCATGGAAAAAGCAATTTATTTTGTTCATAAAAATCAAGTCTTAATTAAACACCAAAAGCTCCCTGTCGAAAAATCAAATTGATGTTTGTGAATAACGTTTAATTTTAAACAAATGGAACTGCATTTATTTGAATGAGCTTAACTCTCGTATGTTTCCAACTCATATCAATACACATCACGTCAGTATTGATTCCTATGCTGACCACGGCCGAAATGGAATCCTGAATTCTTCTGATAAATAAATAAGTACCACCTGGCGTTTCGAAATTCGCTCTAATCTGTAATGTAGATAACAAAACTTCTCAAATAAATTCTATCTCATTTGAACTTGTAATACAATAGAAAAGGTACTTATTAATTAATTAATTTTTGATGCATTACACTTTGGAACGCAATTAAGAGTTTGGAATGCGTTCAAAATTGAAGGAAAAACTCGGCAGAGTTTTCTTACAAATGAATTTGAAAAGTTCTTTATAGTACGAAAGAACATGACATTACACCAATTTCAATTCTCGGAATTTTAATTTTAAGACCGGAATCAAATAAAGTTTCATTGCTTGAGTAAAACAAAGTAAACGCGAAACTTTTATTTTTTGAGCATATTAATCATATGTTTAGTTTCCGGTTTAAATTAAATGGAGAATGACATAGATATATTTATTTTAAGCTATTAAAATCAAACGACATTGTTCAAAAATCTTTAGATACCAATTAATGTTTGTTACATTTTACGTCAGTTTAAATATTTAGATAAGCAAATTATTAGATTTAATATTATAAGTTGAAAATGTGCAATCATTTGCAACAAGACGTTTTCTTAACATCAGCGAAACGGCCTGTAAAGTCACTTGAATTTATTTTTGCAGTTGATAGTATTTTAACGTTTTTTCAGTCGTCAATTTCGTTCTCGGCGAACAAATTAAAATTTAAAATTGATTTCGATGTTTGATTTTAATTAAACGGATTTATTGTGCGTACAATAAGAATTTTCGCCACGCATCTTTTCGTTTTCTACTCACAATATATACTTGTGCTTTCTACTTTGTTTTCGACACTAAAGTTTGTAGTAGGTTTATATTGGGTAATTTATTGGTCGTTTGTGTCAATCTCGGTCGACGTAGTATTTACGGTTCTTCAAAGATATTTGTGAAATGTTAACAATGCTTTCTGTTTTTCTTCAATCGGTTAATTTCATGTTTTATTATAATTAAATGTATTGCTTTTATTTTTGTTTTACTTTTTAAGTGTAGTTTATTCATCGGTATTTTCGTTTTTTAACAATTTATTTAAATGATGTATGTTTTGAGTTAAAAATGCTTTGCAAGTCATCTGTATAATAAAATCAACGATAATTACAATACAAGGATGTATTGATATCTAGTTAGCCTAAACCAGTTCCTTGCATAAACAAAATATTGCGTTACCATAGCAACAAACAATAATTTATTAGAAGTGTCAGTGTAAAGTTTGACGTCAAAAAAGTAAACCAGAGTCACGCAATAAATTAAATGAAAAAAGATGTCCACCGAAATTGTGAAAATCAAAAAATTGGAGTATCGAGCCATCATCAAGTACCTGTATTTAAAAGGGTTAAGAGGTAAGCAGATTTACGATTATATGCTTAAAACCCTTGGTGATCAATGTCCTTCGTATGCGACCGTCAAAAATTAGAATGCAAGCTTCAAAAGAGATAAATTTTCCATTGAAGATGATGACCGATCGGGAAGGCCAGTTTCTGTGTCAGTTCCCGAAAATATCGATGCAGTTCATGACATGATTTTATCAGACCGTCGAATTGGGCTAAAACGGATATCTGAAGCACTGAATATTTCATACGAACACGTTAATAATAAGGCCTTTATTTTCCAAACGAATTCATAACCAAAATTACAAATTATAATTTATATAGAAACGTATGATTAACTAAATTTGTTGGAAAATCTTAGGGCGTTAGTTCAAGATAAACCCACTGGGAATATCTTGTTCTACCACTAAAACCCTATATAACAGAATTTAAATTTAAATTAATACCATGCCTAACAACTAAGAACTTATTTTTACAAACTTAAACTTACAATTCTGTGATATATTCCCTATGATACATATTCTTAAAATATTATGTATAAGCGTATATCAATCTAATATGATTCAAATGCTATTTAATTAATTGTGTTGCTTTTCCAAGAGATATGAACGATATTTGGCTTTAAAAGATATACTACTTAAGTTTTTAAACTGATTAGGTAGGTTATTATAAAAATATGCAATACCAAAAGTAAAACTTCTTTCAAATAAAGATGATTTATGTATAGGTGGTGTAATTAGGCCTTTGTTACGTAAATTCAGAGTATGGACGTCTGTGCGATATTTAATTTTATTGTATAGATATGATGGTTTATGTAACGCAATTATTTTGTAATAAAAAGATGAAACCTGCAAGCAACGTCTACCACTCATATTTAACCAATTTATCTCCTGAAGCTTGTGTGATATTCTGTCATATTTCCTTATTCCAAATATCAGCCTCAAACATGAGTTTTGTACACGTTGAATTTTTTGAGAAACCTCTTTCGTAATAAAAGTGCCATATATTTCGGAACAGTAAGAAAAATGAGATAAAACCAAAGTATCACACAACATAGTTTTTATACCCAGTGAAAGTGAAGCTCTATGCGGAAAAATTAACTTGAGGTTGCAGTATGCCTTCTTTATACAATTGTTAACGTGTTTTGTGTACTTAAATGAATTATCTATAATTAAACCTAAATTACGCGCATCATTACATTCAGGAATTATGCTGTTATTGATGATAAAGTTGGCAGAAAGTCGCAACTCACTTATGTTATTGGGGTTACCAAAAATAATGACATTTGATTTTTCAGCGTTAAGTAGCAGGGAATGTTGTCTAGCTATATTAGAAATGGCATTTAAATCTTCATTTATCAGTTTAATAGATTTTAGACGATCTTGCATCTTAAAGGAATAATACAATTGAGTATCATCAGCGAACATATGCATAGAACAAGTTTTTATGTGATTATGAAAATTTGATGTGTAGAGGGTAAACAGTATTGGTCCAAGAATAGATCCTTGAGGAACTCCTTTGTTGATTAATCTAAATTCAGATGATTGTTGACCTAGTTGAACTCTTTGGCTTCGGTCAGTAAGGTAACTTTTAATAGTTCAATTGTAGATTTTCCAAACCCAATGTAATGAAGAATAGCGAATAATAAATCATGTTTGATAGTGTCAAATGCTTTACTAAAATCTAGTAAAACCAAGACAGACATTTTATTTTCTTCGCGGGCTGTTATTAGATCGTCTGTTACATGGGCAAGAGCAGTTGTACAACTGTAACCTTTACGAAAACCAGATTGTGTTTCAGATAATACGGAATGTAAATCAAGATACTTCTGAATTTGATCACAAATAATTTTTTCAACAATTTTAGAAAATACAGGCAATCTACTAATTGGCCTCAAATCTTTTAATTGGTTGGCATTCGGAATTTTTTTAATGGTGTAATGACTGCTCTCTTCCATACTGCTGGGAACTTACTTTCAATTATGCAGCAATTTATTATGTGAGTCAGATAAGGCAAAATTATAGGACAACAGAGTTTTATTATGTGAGTATTTATACCATCGATACCACTACAATTGGACTTTAACTTATTTATAACATGCATTACTTCATATATGTCAACAGTTTTTAACAATAGTTCCGGAGCATTATCATTTGTTTTATTACAATTGTAATAGTTCAAAAGTTCTGAATCACCAGCCACTGTACTTGGCACATTACTAAGGAAGAAATTGTTTATTAACTCAGGATTATTTAGATGACTTGGTAAATTATTATTCTTAGATTTACTAATACCTAAAGAATGAAGTTCTTTCCACAAAAATTTTGAGTCATTTTTGATCATAAGTTGTTTGAAATATGCGCGTTTCTCCTTATTAATTGCAGATGTAATTTCATTTCTAAGTGTTTTATAACTATTCCAATTAGCAGATACTTTGTTTTTCTTAAATTTTTTGTAAGCTTTATTTCTTAAACTGATCATTTTTTAATTGTAGTGGTTATCCATGGCATTTTTTATGCGTTATTTTAATGGTTTTTAATGGTGCGTGTACATTCAGTGTTTGTATAATATTATCAACCAAGAAATTTACTTTAGAATCAATGTCATTTAAATAGAATACACTTTGCCAGGGAACAAGTTGCAAATCTTTATAAAACTCAGTAAAACGGAATAGATTATAATCTCTAATTGTTTTATACAATATACAGTTTTGCGACGGCATATTTAATTCACAGAATATTGCTTCATGGTCTGAAAACTTGGCATCTAAAATTCCAGAATTTTTTACTAAAGTTTTGTCTGATACTATAATTACATCTAATAATGTTCGCGTATTCATGGTTATTCTTGTAGGAGAGACAATTAATTGTGAAAAGTTTACGGTTTCAATCATGGAATTGAAGTATTTGGTTTCAGTATTTTGGGTTAATAGATCAATATTTACATCACCAAAACAACAAACCACATCACACAAAGTAGACATATGTACACACGATTTCTCTAATTCATCACAAAATAATTTGTAGTCTACGGTTTGTGGTCTGTAAATTACACCTACTCCTATCAAAAGTTTATCAATTTTAAAAAGAAATCCATAGTTGTTCAATAACATTAGTCATCTCAATAATAGAAAAATTATAAAATTTATTTAGGAAAAGTGCAACTCCACCACCAATACGTCCTTGCCTATCATTTCTTATAACTGAATAGCCAGAAATTTCTATTTTATCATCAGTAATTATGTTGTTTAACCAGGTTTCACTTAAGCCAAAACAATCAAAATTTGAACTTAGCACAAAATCTCTCACAACATTAAATTTAGGTAACAAAGACCTAACATTAGTATATGCTGCTTTAAATATTTTTGGAGGCATATATAAGTATAATATAGGTATTTATTTACTGGTATTGAATATAACTATACATTTTTATAAGTACTAACAACACAATAGAATTATAAAGTAAATAAACATAAATGCAAACAGAGATATCCAAACAAGTTGATACGCTTACAAATACTACAATATAAAATAATTCAAACTTTTGGCAAGAAAGATAAACTTAAATGCGGATCAAGAAAATATGTATATAACTTAGAGGTAAGCTCACTTACTATGTATGAATTGTAGCATCCTTATATCAAATAACACAAAAAAAAGCATTTAACATGAGAATTCAAATTAACCCAAATCGGAAAAAGTCTTAACGTGTTTTATAATATTATTCACTTTTACTAGAATTTTTCCATCACTAGTCCACACCGATTTGCCAAACTTTTTCACTGTCTCTTTATACAATTGATGGCGTAATTTAGTCAAATCTTCCTTTATTACAATATTGGATCCTTTCAGCTTGCTTTTATTTTTAAATACCAATTTTTTAGCATTTCTACTGATAAATTTAACCAAAATAGGTTTGTGGTTATTCTCCTTAGCATACAATCGATGGCTGCAATCAATAGCTTCAGGTGAAAGATCAATGTTAAGTTGTTGTTTGCACAAATCAATAATTATCTGATCCGTGTTTTCATTAGTGGCACTTTGCGGTATACCAAAAACACGTATGCTATTCCGTCTAGAATACATTTCGGAATCATCCTTAAATTGCACAAGTTCTTGTTTTGTTACACGCAATTCATCTTCAAGTGATGTAACCTTTTCTTTATATGCTTGGATTTCTCTTTTAAATTCATTCACTATAGAATCTTTTATTCTGGACACTAAATTATTAATTAAAGTGTCAGAACTAAGAACTTTTTCAACTATATCTTTAATTCGGGATTCTTCATCAGAAGATCGCGTGACACGTGTTTCCGTGGGCATTTTCAATGTATTAGTTAACTTAAAATGGACTTAACTAAGGAGCTACACTAAACACGTCTATTCTTTATGAGAACACATTACAGAACACGTTCATCATATGGTTCACGTCAATTTTGACATGAGAAAAATTGCTGCAAAATGGATCCCCAAATGTTTGAATGTTGACCAAAAGCGTGCAAGGGTAGAAGCATCGCGTTCGATCTGTGCTCGATTTGAAAACGATGTAGACTTCTTAAACGAAATTGTTAGTATGGATGAGACTTGGGTACATTTGTACGATCCAGAAACAAAACAACAATCGATGGAATGGCGACACTCTGGTTCTCCAAGACTTAAGAAATTTCGTGTCCAAAAATCTGCTGGAAAAGTTTTTGCTTCAGTTTTTTGGGATTGCCATAGAGTAATTATGATTAATTTTTTGGATAAAAGTAAAACAATAATTGGAGATTACTATTCGACATTACTGACCACTCTACGGAAAAATATTAAAGAGAAAAGACGCGGAAAGCTATCCAAAGGTGTTGTGTTTTTGCAGGACAACGCCCCTGCACACAAATCTCATGTTGCCATGCAAAAAATTCGTGATTTAGGGTTTGAATTACTAGAACACCCTTCTTATTCACCCGATTTGCCTCCGTCCGACTATCACCTCTTTCCTCAACTGAAAAAAAAGTTTAAAAGGTCGTACATTTTCTTCCAAAAAGGAGGTAATAGAAGCTGTGGAGGTCTGGTTTACAGAGCAAGAGGAAACATTTTTTTTTAAAGGTCTAGAGACGTTGCAGGTTCGCTGTAATAAATGTATCCAATTAAGAGGAGAATATGTTGAGTAATAAAATATTTTGACATTGAAATTTTGTTTGGTTCTATAGTAGGCTAAGAATTTTTCAATATATCCTCGTACACTGTCACTAATAACAAATAACATATGTCGATAGATGTTTGTCAAAATAATTAATTAATAATAACTAATTAAGAAAAAATTCATCAAAATTGTTGTTGTCATTTAATAAATAATTATATTTTGAAAGTTTTATATAAACAATTTTAAATGGTTTAAAATTTGTTAGCTGGATTTAGTTAATTGATATGGATTGTATTACATATAATTAGTGTGACAGTCCATTAAGAATTATAGAATTATATTTATTGAATACAATTACAACACAAAATTGAGATTAATTTATAATATGCGTTAACATCAGATTACATCAATATACGTTCTGAAGTACATGCAGCAGAAAACGAACTAATGTCGGTTCTTCCGGTTGACATCCACGAAAACTGAAACGGATATACTCGACAAACTAAAACCTAAAGACAGTTATACAATCAACAATACAGTTAAATAAATATTTTGCATTGTTGTTTTAACACTTCCACCCAAAACATTTCACTGTTGATTGCAGAAAACTTCTAACATTTTGCGAATGTTTTCAAACCTTACTTTGTATTGTTCTACGCAGCTATCAGGCTTTAATTTCACACGTAAAACCCAACGATTCCCAATAACCTTCTTACCATTCGACAGGTCGACAAAATTTCATGCACTATTTTTTTTCAGAGATTTCAATTCTTCCTTCATAGCACATTGTCATTTACTTGCCTCGTTGGACTAAATTGTTGCGTCAAAAGAATTTTTACTTAGGTGTTCAGCGAAAAGTACATTGTCATTTAGATGAGCTGGCTTTCTAATCTGTCTTGGGCTTGAAGATACCTCTTCTATTTTTTCCAGATGTGTGTTTTCCGAATAGGTCACCTTTGCATTATTCTGGATTTCTGAATCTTCCTCCAAAGTTTCAACTTTTTCCATTTCTTGAATACTGTTACCATCGGAAATTGCAAGAGGTAAAGCAACTTTCACCTTCTCAGAATTCTTTCTTTTGGTTTGGTGCTACTGAAAACATTTTGGTGGTAAGTATTTGTTAATCTTTAAAAATTACACCACGGCTTAGAATTACTTTGTTTGTTGCTTCAATCCAGATTCGGTAACCATCTTTATTACCACTGTAACTTACAAAAAATCCTGGAATGCTTTTCTTATCCCATTTTCTTCTTTTCTGCTTTAGTACATTTACAAAACATTTTAAACCAAAAATTTTTAAGTGATCGGGAGAACTACTTCTTTTACCAAAACAAAACTTGAACGGAGTTTTGTTTTCCACAGGTGTGGTACCTGTTCGATTTAATGTATGTGCTGCAGTGTTGAGTGCGGTTTTTTCTTTCAGCAGACTCATTTTGTTCAGGAGTGTAAGGCATAGTTGTGCAAAAACTAATTTCCCTTGAATTAAGTAGTGATTTCACATTAACATTCTTGAACTCTTTACCTCCATTTCACAAAGGTTCTTTAATTTTAACACCTGCCTGGTATAAATTTATAAAATAATTGCACTAGTGGACTGTAAATTATATTTAATAATCAACTCAAAATGGTTTGGTATAATTGACAACAATTGAACTCAAAATTATTTCGTGCGTTACACACAACGTGTTGACAACGAATATTTTTATCATACTACACAAACGTACAATACAATCAATTTTTAAACGCCGCTATTGCTCTTTAACATCCTCCCCCGGCTGGATGTCTTGATATCCAGTTGAAGGGAGATTCAACGGCAATATCTGCGTGACTGCTCGAGAGGTGTTGCCTGCTCCAGTTTTAATTTGGACCGCTCGTACCAACCCATCTGAACCAGGACAAAGTTTAAGAATTCTTCCCATCCGCCAGCACTGTGGAGGCGTATTATTCTCTCGAAGGAGAACTAGTTGACCCACATGTAGTTGATTTTTCCGCACGGTGCGCCATTTGGTGCGTAATTGAAGCGTTGACAGGTACTCTCGAGACCACGTCTTCCAAAAGTTTCTACTAAACCCCTTAAACAATTATAATTATCGAGGTATTTGGTATTTTGATGACAAATCATCGGTTCAGGAACCATATCTATTCTTCTTCCAATCAATAAATGTGCAGGTGTAATGACTGCCAGATCTTCCGGATCAGAGGACGCAGGGAATAAGGGACGGGAGTTAATTATGGACTCAATTTGGAAAACAACAGTTTGCATATTATCCAGTGACAGAAGTTTTTTTTGGTATAATACCTTTTTAAAATGATTTTTGAACAACCTTACTGCGCTCTCATGTAACCCGCCGAAGTGGGGAGATCGTTTAGGCATGAATCTCCATTTAATTTTATGATTACTAACAAAATTTTGAAATTCCTCAGAAATTTCGTGGGATTTTATAACCGAGGCAACTCCCTGCAAATGTTTATTCGCCTTTACAAAGTTAGTAGCATTATCCGAGATTATCTCTGAACATAGACCCCGTCGACTAGTAAATCTTTTAAAACAATTCAAAAACGCGTTCGCTGACAAATCAGATGCTATTTCAAAATGAACCGCTTTGCTCGCTTGACATATGAAAATGCATACATACGTTTTTATACGTCTGCGATTATGATTTTCGCGCTCTTTAACTTCGAACGGACCGCAATAATCCACATTCGTATATTGAAAGGGATACGCAGGATTTATTCGCGAAAAGGCAAATCGCCCATCATTTGTTTCAATTTAACCGGATTGAACCTAATACACACCGTACAATTTCTAATCGCCCGTTTAATCGCCTGCAATCCAGACACAGGCCAATACTCCTCTCTAATTAACGCAAGTAGAAATTGAGCTCCGGCATGCAAATTACGTAAATGCGCGTCCTTAATTATCAAATTTGAAAAATGTGATTTTTGGTATTATTATGGGGTGTTTCTTTTATAATCTAAGTTTCCTTCCGCAAACGACCTCCAACTCTTAGTAATCCCACCCTATCTAAAAACGGATTTAAAGCTAATATTTTTGAATCGCGTTTTAGCATTAAACCTTTCGCAATGTATTTAATTCGGTCGAAAATTCATTTTCCTGAACTAATTTTATCAATATCACCGTCGCCGCGTTTATTTCTTCAGGACTCAATGTTTTACTAAGAATTTTGTTAAATTTTGATTTTGCATTATAGAGAAACACACAGTAGTTACAATTTTTTGTTTCCGCAATTCCGTCATATCATTTTCTATGCCTTCTTGGGCAGTAGAAAATGTTACCCATTCCTTCTCACACTGTTTCAACCATGGCGGCCCTTCCAACCAATATGAGGACATAACGTCACTTGCTGCCATGCCTCTGCTTATGAGATCGGCTGGATTTTCGCGAGAACTAACATGCCGCCAAACTATTACATGAGAGGAGGCTTGAATTACCCTAACCCTGTTAGCTACATATGGTTTAAATGACTCGGCCGGTTTTTGTATCCATGACAACACAATGGTCGAATCGGAATAGCAAATAACTGAATTAATTTTCAAGTTCAATTCCTTTAAAAGGAAATTTATATTTTCCGCAAGTAAAACTGCCCCGCACAATTCTAACCGCGGTAACGTGAGCTTCGGTTTTCCCCGTTTTTCCAATGGAGCTAATCTCCCTTAGACCAAATTAACCGAACCGTCACCTCTCCCGAAGAGGTTTTGATCTCAAATAAACAACACAACCATAAGCTATCTTACTGGCATCACAGAATGCTAATAATTGCATTTCTACTGGTTTATCACAAACAACACGCCTCGGTATAATGATTGATTCGACGTTTGCTAATTTGCCCTTTACTACCTCCCACTCAGTTTTTAAGTGATTTGATAATTCCGCATCCCATGACAACCCTAAGGACCATAATTTTTGCACAAATGCTCGCAGCGTAATTGACACTGCGCCGAGCAACCCTAACGGATCGAATAGTTGCGCTATCCAGGATAGTACCGAACGTTTCGTGACTACATGGATAGATTTGAAATTGAGTTCGAATTTGAAAACATCGCGATTACCATCCCAGTATAACCCTAAAGTTTTCCGTTCTTCTTCACTTCTAACAAAATGCTTATCGCCTAACATACGTTCTAGATGACACAATTTCAAAAATTCCGCCGAGTTGCTGTACCATTTTCTCAATTCAAATCCGCCATCACTCAAAATAGAGGTTATCTGTTCTTTCAACTCTCGCGCCTCCGTCAAACTATCGCATCCCGTTATCAGGTCATCAACGTACATGTCTTTTATTAACACGTCCGCAGCGACCGGATTCCGCTCTCGCGCTTCTTCTGCTAGTTGTTGAATACATCTAACAGCCAAAAACCGCTTGGTTTTAACCCATAAGTGAGCGTACACAATTTGTAAATTCCGATCGCATCTATTGGATTCGCGCGCCACAGAATTCTTTGTAAATTTTGTTGTGGCGCTGCTACCCAAATTTGCCTAAACATTTTGGCGCAATCCGCTGTAACCGCAATTTTGTGCGATCGAAATCGCAAAAGAACGCTAAATAATTCACTCTGCAATACCGAACCGTTTAACAAGCAATCATTTAAAGATATTCCATTGAACATGTCTCTAGCACTTCCATTAAACACAACCCGAAGTTTGGTTGTGCTAGAGTCCGATTTAACAACAGGGTGATGAGGAATATAATAATGTCCGTATACCGCATAATTGTTGTACTCCGTAGTACGAATTTCATCGACCTTCCGCATATGGTTTAGTGACAAATATTCCGCCATAAATGACACATATTCCTCCTTGAGCTTAGGGTCGCTTACCAATCGCCGCTCTAAATTTAAGAATTGTTTTAACGAATTGTGAAAACAGCTATTTAACCGACTAATGTTTTTATTTGTAGGATATTCAACTATAAATTTACCATCCGAACCGCGTTTAGTGCTATTTACAAATTTTTGTTCCGCCTCTTGATGTTCCTCATCTGAAAATTTGTCCCTCAGAAGATAGCACATTTGCATATCTTCAATGTCATTGTTGTTTGCCTTGTTTATCGCTATCCAACCTAATAAAGTTTCCTTAAAAATAAAATTTTCATGTCGTATGATACCCGGCAATAACAATTCGTAAAAAATTTGCGCACCTAAAAGCATATCTATCTCTTTACAAACATTAAATTCATCATCTGCTAAACAAATGCCATTGGGCATGTTATTAACTCTAAATGAAGAAGTAGGCAAATTTTCCGTGATTTTATCGATTAAAAAAAATGTAGAAGTTACTTTATACTCGTTGTGATTCGAGTAAAGCGTCAGCACAATCGATTCCGTTAACAAAGATGAATTTTTGTTTATTCCAAATACTTGCAAAGGATTAGTTAAATTATTTAAGGGCAAACTTATTTTCTGCGCGAATTTTTTGTTATTAGTGAAATTGAGCTACCACTGTCACACAAACATCTGGCCTGGTACTTACGTACATTTGTATACACGCCAACATTTGCTGTGGCTAATAACGTAATTTGACTGTTATGATCTATCTGACTTACATGTGAGCACACCCTTCGTTAATACTGTCTTGTTTTTTATCTACATTAATTACCCCAACATTAACTGACTGTACCTCTCCGCTTGAATCTAGGTTTTCATCGCGTTTGCGAACCGTTTCAAAGTGCAATAAGTAATTGTGCTTATTATTACATTTACTACATGTTCTACCTTTACAATCCCTAACTGAGTGATTTGGTGATAAGCAATTATAGCACAAACGCAATTTCCCGACTTCTTCGTGGCGTTTTTGTGGAGTGAATCCCAAAAATTTTGAGCAATGATATATTGGATGCCCTCCCGTACACAATGAGCACTTTGCATTCGTCACTACGTGAGCGCTAACCACCCTTTTTGGTAAGGAGGGAGAATGATTTGATTTAATATTGGCGGACACCGCTTCTAATAAATTGCACCGCTCGTTCAAAAGTTTTCAAAATCCGCAACCGTAGGTAAATTCACTTTTTGTTTGTTTCTGTTTCCCATAGTTTTTACTGTTAACGTCGAGTTTAGAAACCACGATATATATCAACAAAATTCCCCAGTTCTCCGTATCAATTTTTAACGATTTTAATGCACGCGTATGTTTAAAATACTTGTCCGCTAATGCGCGTAATTGATTTGCATTTTCCTTCGTACTGTTAGGTACCTCTAATAACGATTTTATATGCTCATTTACTATTAATTTTTATTTTCAAATCTATCAAAAGAAGTTTCCACGCCGCGTCATATGCCGTATCAGTTATTTCTATTCCGCTTATCGTAGCAGCTGCATTAGCGCTCAAGGAAGATTGCAAATATAAGAACCTTTGCACATTAGTCAATGATGCATTTAGTGTATCAGAGCCTTAAAACTATCTCTAAACCTCGGCCACTGCCGATAGCTACCGTCAAAAGTAGTTATGGAGATTGGAGGTAGTTTAATTTTTCTTTCATTACTATCAAAAAACGTACTACTATTTAGTGTTTCTGATTTTATTGTCCGCGACCGCAATTCAATAATTTCCTCCGCTTCAGAAATTATTGCATAATAATCGTCTTCAAATTTCGCACGATCCGATTCACCATCAACCTTATAATCTAGACTCTCAATTTCCGTCTGAATATCGTCAAATTTAGTTAATATGCCGCGAGCTTCGTTAAGGCGAGTTTTTAAAGTGATTATTTTATCATCAGATTTATTTGCTAAAAAGTTTGAAAATCTGGTTAACGAACCCTTTAAAGTTGCGCGTTTTTTTACCGCTTCAGCCAGTTCCGCCATGATCGCGTAATAAATCAACCAATTAACAATCAGTTGTACCCCTTAACCGCAAATTTCAAGCTTCTGTCACAATTATAACGTGCAACGGAACGATAGGAACAAAATGCAGGTGATAGATTAGAATTTATAAAGAAAGAAAGGACTTATCTGTATCTTGCCCGCGTGTTCCAACTGCTATCTTGTGTTATGTCGCACCCAAAACGACGCTTCTGATGTTTTCTTTATGATGTGGATCTGCTGTTGATAATATTTAATTGTTGTCTTCCGCACCGCACCGCTACCGCCAACGCAATTCTCCAATTAATCCGGTTCGAAGTGACCACAAAATATGGTATAAATTTATAAAATAATTGCACTAGTGGACTGTAAATTATATTTAATAATCAACTCAAAATGGTTTGGTATAATTGACAACAACTGAACTCAAAATTATTTCGTGCGTTACACACAACGTGTTGACAACGAATATTTTTATCATACTACACAAACGTACAATACAATCAATTTTTAAACGCCGCTATTTCTCTTTAACACTGCCGTACATGCTTCATTAATAAACGTTTTCAGGCAATCTAAAACTTTAGATTTTAACTTAATAAAAAATACACGCTTATATTTAGAAGACTTGTCCATAAAACACACGAAGTATTTAGTACCACCAACTGAATCCTCCTGCATAGGTCCACACACGTCTGCATTAATTTGTTGGCGCTCTGTGAACGCCCTTTTAATTCGTGGACAAAAACTTCTTCGATGCTGTTTCATAATAATCCCATGTCAATTCAAGAAGAATCTCACATACTGTTTATTTTAATGACACAATTTTTCGTGCCAAATTGTACAGTGTCCAATGCTGTTCATGCAAAAACTTCTGCAAAAGTTTCTGATTTACACACACGCATATCTAGTTCGTACAATCATTTCGGAGTTATTTTTCCACTTAATCGCATCACACTGTTTTGTGTAAATGCACAACCTTTTAAATCTACTTGAAATAAAAAACCTTTCTTCATCGTTTGACTTATCGACAACACATTTCTAGATATATGTGGAACATACCAAACATTGTCGAGGTGATTGTTTCCCATGCACCATTTACTTGCATTTCTACGTTTCTCATTCCATAACCGTAAGCATAAATTACTTCACTGTTTTACGCTTAGGGGTTGGAAACCATTCATAACTTAGAAAGTTATATTTTTCTTTTGTCATGTGCGCTAAAGCACCAGAGTTTTTTAAATAGAAATAGGGGTCAAATGATACCTCGTTGAAAAGGGCTTTTGATTCTCTATACAATGGTTTTTTATTTATCAAATTCAGTCCACCCGTTGCAAGACTCCACTTGAAGTATCATTTATAAATGTCCCTAAAAATGATTGACTTTGACGTAAACAACGTTCATTCGAAGATAAGAACTTTGTTAGAGTCTTGCGTGGCTGAAAAAAAGTAATTTAGAATGCAGTATTCACAAAAAACATCAATACTTTTTGCCCGTTGCCCGGGGAAACAATGATTGTCAAAGAATGGCATGAAAAGTCACATTTTATCATTGGTCTTCAGAAATAAAATGTCATACGTTTTTTTGCCTATAAACTGAAGTAGATAGGCCGACGAAGAATTTAGTTCTGATTTTTATTTTTTATTGTAACGGAGCTTTACTAATAATCAGTCATTATGGTGTATTTAATTGCCGAAAAGAATTGAAATTGTGAGTCTTTTTTTTAAGAATCATAATAACGCCCGAGAAACTGCACGATTATTTAATGACCTGCATCCCGATAGGTATGTTCACCATAAGTACGTGCTGGAGTTACTACGCAAATTCCAAGAAATAGGATCAGTGGGTAATGCAAAACGAAATCCTCAACGTAAATTTTCTGTGATGAATGAAACCGCAAGCCTGGAAGTAATAAGCCAAGTTAGTGCAGAGTACACGAAAATTAGCTGGGATTACAAATTTAAAGAAAATGACCTTGGTGTATAATATACTATTATTTGGCTGCTAATGGAAAGTACTATTACTCCACACTTAGTAGACAGTCTATTCTATAACTAGTTACAGGACATTTGATTAAAAGCAAATTATACATTTTTAAAATACATTAATTAATGGATTTCCAATATGAATCGTATGGGGCTGTTAAAAAATTGCAATGCTTTTACAGTGACCAAATACAACTAATACCTATTTCCAATCATATGAATATAATACATTTCAAAAATAATTCAGTTCCCGAAAGCTCTCAAAAAAATTAGGTAAACCTTTCCCGACGTATTCTTTTTCTATCTATAAATAGAGATCATACAATTTGTGTATTGTACTGTAATGTAAAGTTTTTGAAAAGATTAATGCTTTTTAAACTGATCCTCAAAGCACTTTGAAATTTTGTCTTTATAATCAAAGTAGAGATTTTCAAATTAAGCTTGAAATTACTAAGAGAATTATTAATAAACATTTTTCTAGAATAATGTCTTCAGATCTTGTACAATTTAATTTTTTTTGTAAAGTATTACTTTTTTATATAAATTAGTGGAATCATTAATATTTAATTTCAATTCCAATATTGAGAGGTTCGTATTTTGCTTACAAAGTAATGTATAGATCAAAAGAATACTTTAAAGACACCAATTTTTTATGTTAAGGCAATCGTAGAAAAACATTTCTTAAAAGAACTTCTAAATCACCTATTTTAAAATAAATAACAGGTAATTTCCGACAATGCTATAAAGATATATTGCAACAAAGATAAGGTAGCGATACGTAGACGGATGACTCAATACAAGACATCAGAGAAACCGAAAACAAAGAATTGCGCGTTTCCATCCTTACGAAATATTGACATACAGAAATTGAATTTTATATGGTCTCATATCAACGCAATATGAAATAACTGAATTGGAATGTTGACTTATAAAGGTTAAGGTTAGTATTGAGGGGTCTTATTTTTCCCTTCTCAATATTGTTTTCTCTTAAAAAGAAAATCCACTTATTTATGAACATAAAATACTAGTATTTAATAAAACAAATATGTTTCGAGCTTTATCTATTATTTTTTCTAGATGATTGAAAAAAAATGATTTTAAACGAAAAACTGTGCGAAGTAAACTTGAAACATTCTGATAACTACGTTTTATCTAAATTGCATTGATTTTTGCCTTAAAACTTTGCCCCGTATAACTCAGAGCAAAGTTAATAAAGTGACATATATGGAACAAGAGGATCTTATCTTTTTCTCGCAAATACTCATTTTTCATAAAAACGACTTTTAGCAAACATGTAGATATGGTGTCCTTCTAAATTGAATCGTTGTCTAGGATTAGGCGGTCAATTTTTTTTACTACTTCCTAAACTTTCGTAATATATATTTTTATTTCCTTAGTGTATTCGATTAGAACTAAAAGGAAGTTCTAATATAATGTTTGTTGTATGTTTAGATTATAATAAAATAATTTTGGGCAAATGTATATTTGCATATTTTCACTAATGAGAATAATCAGTTCAATAACCAGTTGATAAACAACAAGAAAGTTCTCGATGTTTGGTTTAATACGGATTATATTCAATTTTGCATGTTTTGCATATTGTATATACTTAGAATGGTGAAACAGTTTGACGAAGTCTAAATAAAGAATCTTTTTTTTTAATTGCATACAAATGTTACAAGTTTGTTAATAGAAAACACCAAAATTTTTTTATTTATTTGCTAGACAGTGGCGAAACTGTCAAAAACAAAAACCGATTAACCGTTTTTAGAAAAAAATCGATCAATCGGTTACTTCCCAAAAATGGGTAAAACGGTTTTATAATAGATTTGTAAAATCGATTTTTACAACCAGTTTTTTAAAATCGATTTTCAAAATTGGTAAAATTGTAAAATAATAAAATAATTACAAACCATATCTAGATTATTGAGAATTAGCATTTTAAATTAATAAAGTTGTATGTAGCAAAACAATGAAGCAATCATTAAGTTAGAAATAAATGAAATAATACAATAATACTGTTAATGTGTTAATCAATAATTATTTCATTTGTAGTAAAAAAGAAAAACATTTTTTTACCTCTAAAAATAAATTATATGAACATAGACAAACAAAAAGTTTGTTTAACTGTCTTAAATAAAATTGAATCGAATTTCGATTATAATTATTTGCACAATTAAACATTAACATTTATTAAATGTTTTAGATACCTATATTTAATTCCTTAAACAAAATTAAAAGTTAAATTTTGCTTATGTACATAATTTTAAATCTGAAATAAAAATATGATAAATTTCCATTATGTTTATATTTCCAATTTAAATTTATAACTAAATTCTTAAGAGTTTCACAGTTATACACACAAATGTCCTCATGGTTCGTCGTTATGTGATTTTAATACCAAAACCTCTACATTTTAATGATAAATTTAATGACGTGATTTTATGTTAAGAATTAAATTTATAATCATCACAGTAATTCAATTTTATTTTCAGTTTTATTTATGACATTTAATAATAAAATATAGTATAGATTGGGCCCGCAATTAAAAATGTTTTGGAAAAGGATAATACAGACATAGAAAAACAGCTTACGTTTAATAGTGGTGATCCAGTGGATTTTTCAAGCAAAAAATGAATTTCAAACTAACGCCAAAATACTTTTAACTCAGACTTAAAGTTGATGGTGAATTTCTACATAATTCTAACAATTGAAAAAACGAGTCGAATTTTGGAAGTTTTCTTAAATATACCATTTTCTTTGTTTTCGTATTGCATGACCGGATAAAACTTGTTATAGTAATGGCAATCTTACTTTAGTTGCACGTCACGTATGGCGTAAAAATTCATACCAATCTAACTCATAAAATTTTTGTTTGTATGTATTAATTATTTAACATTTAATAGTGTAATAAAAGTTGCCAAGTTTTTCTTGTGTTGAATATTGGCACAGGGTTGCCGCATGTTTATGAGCGTTTGAACCTGCTAAAATTAATTTATGTTGTTTATCTTCAAAGTGCGCATATGTTAATAAACACTTTGAATGTAATTAACTAAAAATGCACAAATACTTTCATTATATGTTATATTTATTAAGTGTTACAACGTAAGTTATTTATGAATAGCTTCTAATCCGTTAACAATGGGACGTACCTGTTCTTGAGGTCTAAACTAAAGATCATAGGCGTGTACATGGGTTTTGCTGACAAAAAAAAATTACGATTGCCTTTTATTGTGTTTTATTGAAAATAATTTTAAACATATCATTGTAATTATAAAACACATCGTTTGTTAGAAACCATTTTATAGAGTTTGAAAATTTAACGTATAATAAAATATAGCAAGAACAAACTAAATTTATAGGAAAAATAATAAATATATAATTTTAAAATGCAGTTATTCTGAAAATTCTTCTGCTTCTTCGGAAAAAGCATCATTTGACCGTATTGAAATTACAATAAGCTCTATAGTAACTTCTATCAAATTGTCAAGTTCCCACATTTTTTGTTCTTCTTTCTATACATGTTCTATACACTTTTTCCATTTTTCCGCAGTCACATCATTTAAAGCAGTCATTAAAAGTTGTCGAACGTCTCATAATTTAAACGTGGTATTATTTTTCGCTACTGCACCCTTCACCTGCTCCCATATTAATTCTATAGGGTTTAATTCACAATAGTAGGGCGGTAAGCGTAAAACAAAAATATCACGTTTTGCTACCATTTCGTCAACTGCATATTTTTTTAAACTTTGTCCTAACACCTTGTACTAGACATAGTAGTTCCCTTTTTACCATATCATTTTCGAAAGCAATATTTTTTGAGGAAAGCCATTCCATTATGACGTATTTTTTCAGGAAGTCGTAGGTAAACGTTTGATTTGTCTGAAATGGTAGCTGGCATTGTCCATAACAATTACGAACTCTTTGGTATTAAATCTAACATTTGTTTAAAATTTTCCTCAAAAACATTCCCATTCATATCCTCGTGGTAATCACCGGTATTACTTAATTTAAATAGCAGTAAACCTCCCTTTACAAAGCCTTTGTCACTTCTTATATGTGTAATAATTAAGCGTTGCCCTTTTCCTGAAGGAGGTTTTAAACCTGTAGATAATACTTCTAAAAAAACCTGTCGTCCACTGGTTACATTTTTGTCTTGCCACATTTTTCCCACAGTATAACCTTTATTTACCCAAGTTTCGTTTAATTATAAATTTTCTTGCCTTCAGAACGTAATTTAGAGATATTTTGTAGAAAATTTCTTGTCCAACATACAATTTCTTCCTTATCAATGAGAGCTGATTTCTTATTCATTTTTTCCTATGGAAAATTTAATTCGTGCAAAACTTGCCACAACATTGTCCTACTTCTTCTTCTTTCACAACTGACACATTTTTGTTTATTGTGGGTATTTCTTTTTTAAAATAAAACAAATGCACTATTCTTCTAATTGTACTTTTCACATATTTGGGTATTTCAGTTTCTTTTCTACCATGAAATAAACTAAGCTCACGCACAGAAACTTTACTTCACACACAGAAACTTTGTCTTTACGCAAAAGTCTAATGTTGTTTTTCTATTGCCAGTCATATGTGAACACATATCAACTGTCTCTTGAACTGTTTTAAACGGGTTATGGCATTTCAAATAATTGTACACATTGAGCACAATAGTTTTTTCGTTGGCAGAAAGCACAGACCTCTTCACGCGTTTCCTTGAAATAAATTCAGGACTCGATGCCATTCCAATAAAACTCAATACTGCAGCGTAAGTACACATTATGATATGACAATAATCATTAGTTAGGCTATAATTACATACCATATTTCTCCCCTAATTATTTCATTAAGAACATATTAGAATCTATTAACGTGTCATTCCAAATACATTACATACTTTCTAGTTCAATTATTAGTAATTAATTAGTTAAAATTCCTAAAAAATGTGATCGATAATGATATTAGCAATTTCTGATAAACAATGTGATTCACTAGTGGTGGCCAAAAATAGACCCACGTATTATTTGATAAAAATTGTAAATTGGGTTTTTCGTATAAAGTTTTTATCAAGAAAGCTTCGTTAAAAAGTTACAGGGTGGTAAAAAATTAAATTTTTTTATTATACCTCAAAAACTAGTGACTATAGTAAATCAAAATGTTTAGACAAACCCATGTGTCAAATTTCAGTCTATTACAGTCAGTAGTTTATATCATGGCATGGAAGTAGGTGGATGTCAATTTGAACATTTAATAAGATGAAATGGGTCAAAATAATTAAATAATGATGAAAGGTTACACATCTTCTACATTTTTAACCCCCTTTTCGAAAAAGTATCAATACATCGGTACGCCATTGGAATCAGTTAAACTTTAATACTTTAATATAGAATTCACCCTTGCAAAAAACAATACTAGTGTGCTTGTAAGTTTTAATAGTTTTTGTAAAATATATACATGTTTGTATAGAAGAATTTCGTGAGTAATTCAATTGAAGATGTAACAGAATTTAGCAAATTTATTCCACAGGTTTGTACATTAAAGTTATCGATACATTAACTAAAGTTTAAAATGGATGATAGAGGAAATACATGGAAGAAAATAAAAACATTTCACCTAAAGCTTCCATTATTCTCTGCACTAAATACAGCCAATTCCGTTAGTAATTCAAAAAGTGATGAGACAAATAATGAAAAAATAGAAGGCGACCAACTACACAAATTACAACACTCACATTTTCATATATAGCTCATAAATATAATGTCACTTTGGACAGAATACTGGTTTTGTTGGAGAAGCAAAAACTACAAATAGAAGAACAAGTTGCTTTTGATAGGAAGGAGATAAAATTAAAGCTTGAACAATTAAAATTAGATTCATTTCTATTCATAGCAAGATTGTGAATGACGGCAGTGGCTACAATAATAGCCACAATTTCTCTAACTCAGTAAGTAAGCCATAAGCTACAACGGGAAATATCCTTTTCCATACATTAATCTGTCTCTCTACAACACTTCTTGTCCTTATATGAAACTCATTGTGTAACTGCTTAGCTCTAGTTACAAGAGTTAGAAAGGGAACCATCAGGTAATTTCTATCCACTGTCACCTAAAGAAAAAGAACTTTTTACTTTCATATACATATTGGATATATTACCTAATAATAATGCATTCTAAAAGTGTCCACCCTCAAATCATGCTCTTATCCTATTGTGATGACCCCACTCATCTGGCATCAATATCTGGGGATTCTTAAATTACTGTCACAAATTACTTGACAATTTAAAGAAAAGTAAGATTTCCTGTTCCGAAATATTTCTGCGGCATTTCCCCCTGCACAAATACTTCAAAAATTAAAACGTGTAAAAAGGTAAATTGTCTATTAACTAGAGATTGAATTTTAATGTGGGTTCCATCTATACAACCTACCACTTGAGGAAAACAAGCAATATCAAAAAAATTATTCTATACTTGTAAAATCTCATATTGAGCTAGCATATTAATGTAACGTTCTCTAAGTCTAGCAATTACTATGGATACTTTCTTGACAATCCCTAAAACAGTCGTTTGATGGACTTCAATGAAATCGCCAATACAATTCTGATGGCCTGCACAAGCGCAAAACCTTAAACTTGTGAGAAGTTAATTAATGGGAGAAATACTGTTGTTTCTGTAATGTATCAGAACTTTTATGTCATTATAACAAGTTGCGAATAGAAAATTTTATAATTATTACTTACAAATCATTATCAAATTCTAATTCATTTTCGATTTGTTGCATTAAATTGAGAGTGATTTCTTTTGTCAAATCAAAACCTTCTGAAAAACGTCATTTTATCCATGTCCTCAAAATGTAAAGCTCTTTGAAGTATTCTTCTTGGAAATCCAAAGTTTATTGTTTCTAGGATATCATCATCATCATCTATAAACATTTCATCAATCAGATCCATCCGTATCACTATGCTTATTAATTTATCCAGACTCCCCGGAACGGAACAATTTTTAGGTTAGAAAAATACGTTCAACGAAGAAAAATATACTATTAACTAAAAATGCGTTTATGGTCTGTTTTTAATACGGTGCATACAAATACTGCACTTTAAACGAGATCAAATTTTAATCTTGCTTAAGTACTTACTGTGCATACGGCCGTTAAACAAGCACAATCAGCTGTACCCAACTCGGACAACGTTATTGCCAAATACGTCACTAGTTCTAATGACGTAAACCAAAGTAAGATTGCCATTACGATACTCCACTTTAATTCTAGCAAAAAGCACAACACAGGTACTGGCGCAAACTTCGAGTTCGAACCGAGGTGCGATCTTATGTGATTGTATGGGTTGACAAGATGTCCAAATGTATAGCTAATCGTTATCACCCATTTGTAGCGGGAAGACGGAGAGATGAAAGACGGTGCGAGAAAAGGTAGAGAAGGGGCTATCGTATAAAAGTCATCATATTTACTAACATTACAAAGAGAGCATCAAAATAAAAATGTATCAGTGGGTTAACTACTATGGAAACACAATATTGAGCCAATAAATTTTTTGAAAGTTGGGTTTTTAAAGGGATTAACCGACAGACAAAATTAACTAAAAATGAAAAGACCAGACCTAATTCTGTTAAAATGACTTTTTAACGTCAAGTGACAATTCGAATAAATAACGTTTACAATTTAATATAAAATAAACTCTTTGTAGTATTTTGAAAAATTCTCACTCATCAATTTTTATTTCCCATTGCGCATCTGATTGTATTTTAAATCTGCATGTGACTTGGACAATTAACAATTTTGTAGGTAAATTTGCTTAAAACTATGTGCCTGCACTTTTTAAAATAATTACTAGATATAGTGAAAAGTTCTGGTAAAGACATTGAAGGCAACTTTTAATGTTCACTAATAAATATTGAATATTATTCAGAATAACATCCGTAATTATAAATAGTAATAATTTATTTACTGATTTGTAATAAACAGTTTCTGGCTACGTAAAACACACGATTTTTTGGGCCGACAAATAGCCAAATTTGTTGAAATTTAAATTTTCAAATATTACTATATGCCAAAACATTTTTGATAGGTAATACCATTTGGCAGATGTCAACACAATGTCATTTTAGAATATATTAGAGTATGGGTTTTTTTTCAATGTTTAAAAAGCGTCAAGAGTACTGCAACGTATTATTTACAAATTTGTAACGTTTTATTTTGTAATTAGATTTTAGACGTTCGTTATACACTTTAGTATGTTGGGTTGCATAGTAAATTCTCTATATTTTAAATATTTTATTTTGGCCTTCAAATTCTTAAATTTGCAAATCGATTTACTATAATCAATAGGTTATTGAGGCAAGATTATTGGTGGAAAATTTGAAAGGAGGAGACTTGATTTTCGAGAGACATAAGAGTAACACGGATTAAAAAGTAAGTTTTGTTAATTGTACCCACTAGCGTTAAATAAAACAAAAGGATAAACGTGATCAAGTTGATCGTATATCCTCAAATTGTTGTTGGGATAATTTTTTTGGGCTAGTAAATATTAGACTACATTGCAATTGTGTTATCAGTGCAATCAGACGCACCCTTTGGGGGATTGAAGCAATTAACATTAACCACGAAGAATTAAAACTATTGGTCGAGTCTAAAACATTCAAGTGTATTTCACTTTAAAATCAACAATTGAAACGAGCTTCCATCAAGTGTTCGAATATTGGCACATCGTAGAATCCTACAACTCATTGGTGGTGACAACACGAGGTAAAGGAACATCTACGTACCCCTGCTAGTTCCATGGCCTCATCTTCACCGGTCCAGGCATTTGACACCCGATTTTGTACATGCGATTGAGGCATCCACTTTATCAGCGTTTGAAGCCAACTAAAGGTCAGATAATTTACAATTGTTATCTTTGAGAAGTGTCATCTTATATATCTTGAAAAATATATTGTTTTGTACAAATGGGAAAAGAACGTTTACATTTCAGACGATTGATTTACTGGTGAAGAACAATTGAATCAGTTTAAATCAATTACTGTATATAATTAGTTTAATCATAATTATTGTGTCGTTAAATATTTAATTGTTGTACTTACACAAAAACATTGTAAAGTTGTAGCCGGCAGCCATCCTTGCTTTTTTTTTACTTAACCTTCTTTCGTTAAACAAGATTTACGCAATTTTTTTTAAGATACACACCGTATTAAATTATCAAATCTTATTATTCTACGTCACATAATTATTTTGCGCGTATGCGATTGTCGTAATATTCCGCATTTACAAAAGTACGCTTCGTTGCTCGAACAAAAGAAGATCCACGTACCACGCTTCTTTTTGCTTTGTTAGAAACATTTAGCGAAGTGTGCACAAAAATTGGTACAATAATTGCAAATAAAAAAAACACAAAAAGAAAAGGGAATTCACTACGGCATTAACTACTGGTTTATTTCAAAGTTTAATATTTTGCAATTTGATTGTTTTCTTTATTGTTGCATAATAATTTTTATTATTTTGGTTGGGGGTTACAAACCTTTGTGTAGTAACAATTTATTTTATTGTTATTTTTTTTTATTGTTTTATTTAAAATATGATCTATTGATCTAACTGTACATATACATATAAAATTTACGTGCTCATTTGAATTTAATATAACAGGTGTTTCTGGGTAATTTTTTTTTCTGTTCCTTGTTCTTCCTTTTGCCTTAGTTGGATGTTCAGTAAATATTTTTTTTACTTGGCAGCTAGCTTGATTAGAGTAGGTCCTAGTCGGCGAGGTAAGTTTTGTCAGGCGGTGCATTGGATCTACTGGCGCCCATTACCAACGACTTTCTTTGCAATATTGGGAACTCACCCCATTTTCACTGCAGTAAGCCGGAGCCTGAAACTTCTGCTAGAGTTTGGAACAGGAGACTATTTTTTTGTGCGTAGTATCGCCACAAATTACAGCATGAGAATTGTACTTATTTTTTTTTATCTTTATTTACGGTTAATACCATTTTACAAATAATGTACATACATATGTTACACTAAAAATTAAGAATAAATACCTGGCACTTATATCTAAAGAAAGAATATGGATATATTTAAGATATTGCGTAGAGTAAGAAAAGAGAATATCTTGAAAGTAAATTAATAAGAGTAAAACCTAAATCTATAGAATGTAACAGTAAAATTACTAAGCCATACATATAAATTAACATTTAAAGTAAAAAAAAACATGCACATACCAATACTAACAATTTAGTGCAATACAATAGATTTTTTTATACTTAACTAATTTCACGTAATCGCGGATTTAATGTACAAAATAACATTTAATTTAATTTTTAAGGCGACGACGTAAAGAGCCAATACTATCATGAAAAAGTCAAAATTTTGTTTATTGCAGTTTGTAATTATTCTGGCAATGCCAAAATAGCGCCCATAATCTCTTCTCATTAAAGGAACATGAAATGTGTTTTGTGCACGCGTTAATCTGGCAGGAACGTGAATACTTAACATTTCCAGAAGTGTGGGTGAGTAAACCGTCCCATTAATAAGTTGATATCCAAACAAAATGTCAAAGTTTTTCCGTCTTTGTGCTAGGTTTTGAATACCGAACTTGTAGATGACATCGTCATAATTGCCTTCTAAATTGAATTTAAATTTAAATGAAATATGCTTTATAAACTTACGTTGAATACGATCCAATTCCGTCACATCTTTTATTGTATACGGGGACCATATAACGGTACAATATTCAAGTTGAGGTCTTACCAAACTTTTATAAAGATGAAGAATAGTTTGGATGTTTCTAAAAACAGCTGTATTCCGTTTGACAAAACCCAGAATTTGGGCTTTGGAGCAAATGATGGAAATGTGCTCAGAGAATGACCAGTTGCTAGTGAGGACTACACCTAGGTCTTTAATTTTATGAACTCTATTGAGAGAAACACCATCAAGTTTATAATCTCTTAAATATGTGTTTTGTTTTTTTGAAAAGATATAGTGACACACTTAGATATATTCAACGTAAGTTTACTACGGCGGCACCAATTATTAAATCTATCAAGATCTTCTTGCATGTTAAGGGAATCAGTATTAGATTTTATTTTAAGAAAGATTTTTAAGTCGTCAGCATAGAGTAAGTATTGGCAACAGGTAAAGCAGGTAGAGATGTCATTTACAAACAAATTGAATAAGAGAGGGCCGAGATGAGACCCTTGGGGTACCCCGGATGTCACCGATATTGGTAGCGATACCATGTTACCAATACGTACCGACTGGGATCTACCAAATAAGTATGAACTGATCCACCTTAACAGTACACCATTATCCATAATTTTAGCTATACATGGTATGATAGAAATTGGACAATAGTTGGTGACGTCATTCCTGGGACCATTTTTATGAATTGGTGTGACTAGCACATATTTCCATCTAGATGGGACGATTCCAGTTTTTAAAGAGCCATTAAACAAAAAGCCAAATGGGTCTACTTAATACAAATGCGCATTCTTTAAGTAGGATAGTAGGTAATCCATCAGAGCCAAGAGAGCTAGAAGATTTTAATTTGGATAGTTCGGTGTACACATTTGAGATGGTAATCACGGGGCCATGTTGTAAGTTAATGTGGTTCAAGTCAGAAGCGGAATACATTATAGGTGTGGGTGCGTGTGGGTTATAAACTGATCCAAAGAAATCAGAAAATAACTCCAAGATATTATCAATTCCCGTAACAGTAACCCCATCGTGGATAAATGAGTCTGGTAGTGCTGAGCTACTAGTTCTTTCCGAATTAACATGTTTCCAAAATGCGTTCGAATTGCATCTGATTCTATTTTCTATGAGTGAGATGTAGTTGCTATAGCAAGTTAACGATAAGCATTTACATTCAGAGCGCAGAATTTTAAACGAGTTGTAATCTGTTAAATCACCTGTTCTTTTGAATTTAGAATGCATTTTCTTTTTCATTATTATTTTGTTAATTAGTTCTGGCGAGTACCATTTAGGAAAGCGGTAGTCTCTGGTGTTTTTGTTAGCCGCTATGGGTACGAATTTATCAATAACAGCAAAAATAATTGAGTAAAAAACATCAACCAATTCTTCAGTGTTATCACCACTAAGAAAATCATCCCACCTAAACATTCCAAATGTTTCTCTTAAAGCATTAAAATCCGCTTTGTGAAAGTTATATTTAAAATCGGCATACCATAAGTTATCACGACAGCTTGTATTACTGCAAGATAAATTTAAAGACAATGCGGGGTGATGTGGATCACATGTTACTAGTGGGTCGATATTCTTAGTGACGGAGCATTGTTCGATAATGCAGGCATGCACGAATATAAGGTCTAACATAGTTTCATTCATGTTTACAATATTATTTATTTGAAAAGCGTTGATAAGTCCGAACGTATCAGCAATGATGCAAGCACGAGAGTTGTTAGAATGCGTGTAAACGCCAAATTCACTATTTAACCAAGTCACATTTGGAAGATTATAATCTCCAAACATACATAATTTGTGATCAGAATATGATTCGCAAAGATTTTCTAATACTGAGCAATGCTGTTCGTATAATAATTCAGGTGAGTTAGGAGGGATATAAGTGACTCCGAATAAGAACTTAGACCCTGCAAATGTGACTGAGATATAAATTTCATCATAAGTGGTTGATGAGCTATAAAGTAAGTGAGACGCGTATATTTTCGGGACGGCGATAAGAACTCCCCCGCCACGCGTTTTTCCACTTAATATTTGATTTCTATCGCAACGATAAACAATGAAAGATTCAAAACCCAGTTCACCGTTATAAAAATCAGCTGTTAACCAAGTCTCACTTAGAAGAATGATGCATGGATCATCAAGATAAATTGCCGTTTTTAGTTCGTACAGTTTGGTGCGCAAACCACGTACATTTTGGTAGGTTACGCTCAAGCTTTTATGTTGTCTAAAAAAACGATATCGATTTCTGCTTTGTCATTAATGGCTGCGCTATTCTTTTGATTTTCTATTGCAGTAATATTAGCTTCACTAATACAACGTTTTTTCGTGCGACGAGGGCGGTTGACAAATTCCCTAACGGTTACTTTTGTCGGCCAACGCGATGGATCGAACAACTTTCCGACTTCGGTTTCTAAAACACCAATTTTAAATGAAGTATATACGTCATTTTTAGTTAGCAGGTAACTTGAAAAGGACACAAGGCCAATGCTGTCTTTTAGAAATTTATTAAAATCATCTAAGGTTGTTGATGGTGAGCAGTTATTGACATGAAAAAATAATCGCTTACTTCCGCTTTTAATTGTAGTGTTATTAGAGGTGCCGCAAATTACTTTACATGTTTTGGTTTTGCTAAGATTATTATTATTATTATTAATAATATTATTAATATTATTAATTTTATCGCGACTATCTTTATGATTATTAGTTATGCGGTCAGGCGGAGATATTTTTGTGTACTACGTGATATGCGGAGCGGTTTCGTATTATTTGTAAATACGCGGGCCGGAGGATTTCTCTCAGGCGACGCAGATTTTAAATTTGAAGACACGCCCGCTATACGTTGACTCGGCGCTGTTGTTATTTGCACACTTTCGGACTGCACTGATGTCGCAGGCTGGAGGGTGATCGGAGAGACGGCTGCGGCTGCGCTTCCTTCAGTGTTAAGAGAAGGACGGACTAGCGATAACGATAGAGACGAAATCAAATCCATTTTTAATTTTTCGTGCAAATTTGCAATCATTGTATTGAGACCATCACTGTTAACATTTCTTGTGTTAAGAATTTCGGCTTTTAATAATTTCCTTTTTTAAAAGTTTAATTTCTTCGACTAATTCACAGTGGTCAGAATCGCATGAAACTTCACTAATACTCGAGCGTGTTAATTGAGTGGCCGACGTTGTTTTAGCACCCTTTGTTGATTTTATGCAGGAAGAGCACTCGTTTATGGATTCAACGTCGTCTTCAAATTCATACCAGCCTTTATAACGTTTAAGACAGCTATGATGAAACCAAGAATTGCAATCTTTACACATTGCACCACAGCTAACAGCACTTTTACAGCGGTAACAATTACTCATTTTAAAATTTAGTTCAAAGAAAACATAAACAGGGTTGAACAAATGGGGTCAGTGGGTAAAACAGTGGTCACAAATCTTCACAACGAAGGGGTCTATCGTCGTTGACTTTTAATAAACATACAGTAAAAAGACCACGGTGGAAGAGGACATTTATAGGTTAGGTTATATTGTTTATATTACATTTAAATAATTAATCTAAAACTTACACTTTTATCATTATAATAAGAATATTCCAAATGTACACAGCACATTTAAACAGGTCAAAAAAATTTGAAAATATTTAGACAGTTTTAGTGTTGTTTTGAGTATAATGTGATATTGCCAACATTTACTAACTTGTTTGCCGGCCGAGACCAAGAAAAGAGGTGTTTCTGTCCGCTTTTAAGTGATTTAAAATCAGTGATTATAGAGACGGAGTACCGAAATAGTTGCCATTTTGCGAGTGTGATTACAATGTTGTGGTGCCGAGGCAAAGTTGAAGCCCCACAAGTTCAAATGCTCGCAAAACAGTTTCTGGACGTGTGTCACACAAAATTTTTTAGGTCTACAAATATTTGAAATAAATCTTTTAACACTAAAGAATCATTTTTGGGGTTGGTATTAGCCAAATTTGTCTTCTAATTTAAATTCAAAAATCAAGTAGTTACTATTGACTTTTTATAATTGCTTTTAATTTCTGTAAAAAAAAATAAATGGAAGATACAAATACATCGGTACACTTAACGATGTGGTACGCAATGTCGTTGTAAGTCAATAACGAATCGGTTTTGTTGGCATATTCAAAAACTTATAAGTGAAGCACTTAATAAAGATTACTTCCTGATAAAACTATAATTTAAACTATAAGTACCTTTTTTGTATTTAAATAAGTGGCTATAACACTATCCTAAACTAACTTAACGTAGGAGTGAAATTGAAGTATCTTAAACTAACTAAAGCTACAATATAAACAACTTCAGAAGTTCTAAATCCATGGACTTCTTGCACAACAAAACTATGACGGCACAGAAGGAGAGCTAATTAAATCAACAAGGGGACTGGAAAACCAATCTAGTTGCAAAAAAATGTTATACAATATTCTGTAAATAGTAAAATAAAATTGATAATCAATTAGAAAGTTAACCAGTTTTCCTTACTACAACAAGTTCATTCCCATCATTGATGTTCAAAATTTTTAATGATTTTCACAAATATTTATCAAATTTGTTAATGTCGTGTAATCAATTACATACGAATAAATAAATAAATAAAATTACATAAACATTTAACTCACATTACTAATACTTTTATTTATTATAACTTATACAATGTAGCATCATAGTATGACAGCCAAAGTGCTCTCCGGATCTGATGGTACCGTAGTGATATTTGTATCTATACATTAAGCGTCAAAATATTTTACACGACAAAAGTGAGACTTTGAAGCAAGGTAGAGGAGCCACAAATTTAAGGATGTTCGTCTTTCGTGGGAATATACATATTAAATTAAACAACTTACAAAGTTATACTTACAATAAATTTTAATTTTAAATAGCAATCCGAGATATGTAACATTAAATCAAAATTTGGGACTTCAAACTTATCTGTAACCCAAAATCGAACAGAAATTAAGCAAAATAGGATCTTATTTGAACAGATGCATTGAACTCAGACACCAATCCAAGTCATGTGAAAGTTGACAGTTAACTAGAGTAGGTACGTTCTAACCAACGATTTCTTATGCGACTTTATTTTAAGATAAACAAATCTATTTGTGCAGATTTTGATTTGAAGGTAATATTTAGATTTAATAAGTTACAGAACTTATGTGCGTCCAACGCCCAGGTAATAACTATGTTTTAAATAAGAGCAGGATTTAATTAAAAACTTGCAATTTAAAAAATGTACAAATAAATTTTCATGTTACATACAGCAAAGTTTTCCAACATCTTGGGCCTTGTGATTTGTGATTACATGCAAACTTTTGAATTCTTGTTTCTGGTTAAATTTGATCCAAAATCTTACATAAATCCATCTTTAAATGTTGCTTATCAACAATTGTGATTATCTTATGACACATTCCAATGGCCGGTAATCAACGATTTTCCGGCCGATTTTGACGATTGTAAAGTTAGATTTTCTGGACGGAGGCCTAAAAAATAATTATTTATGATATTAGTTGCAAAAGTTAGATTTTGAATGTGGACGTTTTTCGAACGTTATTGAGGAATATTCAATCACCTGCTTATTGCATAGTATAATACAATTATATAAAAAAAAAATTGATTTAATGTCATATCTTTGTACTGCACTAAAATTCATAAACTAGAATGGCACTGTTTCTGTTTTTTCATGACATACTTACAAAACAGACGTTTCTTCTCTACAAATAGTGAGGAAAATTGTTTTTTTAGACAACTACTCTTGAAAGTAACCATATCACAACACAAAGTTGTGTCCGAAAATGCAAAATATTATAACTCTTACAAAACTGTTGTGATAAAACTCAAAAGTTAATAGCTTACACTCATATTGTCTTAGTTACCCTTAGCAACAACCTTAGCATCAATTTTTTACCACTTAATTCAAAAAATCAAGTAAGTGCCCGTCTACCTAATTTGACACGTTATTTGTTTGAAGCACAGTAATATAAAAATCGTTTTCGCGTTTAAAATCTTCAAATTATTGAAAATGTCGAACAGTAGCGATCAATGTAACATCCAATTAACACTGCTCTTAGTTTTGTAAGAAGCAAAAGTTACTACACTGGAGTTCTTTTTCTTAACCTTTAACAAGTAAGAACGTAATTTTGTATTGCAGTCGTCTAAAAAATAGTGTTCCTAACTCGTACAAAGTGCAAATATCTGTGCTCGTGTTTAGAACCACTCGTGCTACGCTACGCTTCGCACTCGTTTATTATCAACACTCGCACGATATTTGTTACTTTCGACACTTGTTAGGAAAATAACTATTTCCTTACTAGTGAGAAACAAAACGTCATGTTGCAAAGAATATTGCTTAGAAATTAATTAAACAATTTAATTTTAGGTACACAAATAACCATTATTATTTAGTCACTTTTGTTTAATTTAGTATTCTATATTTCGACTTTTAAACATTGTTACCCTACATTTATTACTTATTAGTTATAATTACGGGCCTAGCACCGTTGCGTTAAACAGGATGAGACCTTACCGAGACCATATAATAAATAGGCGAGACTATTGTAACCCTCCGATTGTAGACCTTTTCTTTTACGTACGAAATTGTGACAATATGTTACATTTTCAATTAATAGTATTTCTTTCATTCTGGTTGATTGATAATTTTTTTGCGGAATGTCGTAGAAAAAATGTTGTGTCTAACACATGAAAAAGGCCTTTTTTCCACTCTCACTCTAATGTCTTGAGGCCAAGTGAAAAAAATAATCGCTTTCCTCAGTTGTTGGACAAATAACTATTGTATGTCAAATAAATAAATCCAATAGTTAATCTGTACGGATTTTATTTAATATTAAATATCTTCAAAAGTTTACTGTTAACTGCACTGTCAGTTTCACTAAAAATGTACATCTTAATTGCAACTATAATTAATATTCTGTGTGTGTGTAACTTGATAAAAATATTTTGGTATAATCTACAATTAATTGAATACTAAATATTGTCAGATTTTTTGAGTCAGACACAAATTTGAACTATGTATTCTTTTTACATCCATAAATTTACCACTAAAATATATTTAATGTTCAATTTTAATTCACAATTTCACCTATAACTCTTTTAATTAGTTATTGTCTGAAGATGATAAACTAATAATTTGTTTTGTCAAAATTAGTAATTTTAACAAGGGGAAAAACACCAAAAAACTGCACCAAAAAACTATACGGACACGTGTTATCATCATCAGCAAAACCGATACAAAAATTAAAAATAATAGGAAACTTATAAGTACTATCTGCGTGACACGCATCGCTACACGTCATTGATTCTTATACAGGGTGTCCCACCGGGAACGTCATCGATAGATTATAGGAAAACAGTGGATGGGAAAAATTTGAAAATTTGGTAGTATACTAACATCAACAGGGGTAGTTTCGTTAAAATATTTTCAAAATGGTGGCACTTTGGTTATACCGGAAGTAGGTGTCAACTTGCTTATTTTAAATGGAACACTCTATATATTATTCCATTTTTGGATTTTGCACAAATTCTAGACACATTTTGTGTATAATCTTCTATACTTAAGTCTAACTGTTTTGAACTTATTTTGAATTTTATGTCAAAAATGGCGTTTTCAGGCCTAAACAAAATTATAAAATTTTCCTATACTAATGTCTTTATTATTTAATTGGAATGGGTTTCCTAGTAGCAGGGGACGTATTTTAGTGGACTATGTCAATATTTTGATAACAAATTAATACAGGGTAATAAAAAAAAAAGGATTAAAATTAAATTCAAAAACACGTCAAAAGTCATTTTTTTTAAATGCAAGCACCCTGCTTTTATAATTTTATCTTATTTAGCATCAAAAATAAGGTAGACTTTGTACAAGGTTATCTATTAAAAAAATTCATGGTTTTCGAAATATTGGCAATTTAGTTTTTTTTTGTTGCACAAATACTATTGTATTTTTTTAGTATGAATGGTTATTTCTAGTTGGCGTTAGAAAACAATAATCTGTCAAGGATATGTCAAACTGTTTAAAATTTTTAATAATCATGCCGGGACGCTTAAATTATACAAACGAAGATTACTTAAATTTATTTATTATTTATGGACAATCTGATAAAGTTATATCAAGAACATGTGTTACATTTGCAGAAAGATACCATCAAAAACAGAAACTATCACCAAAAGCTCTTAAACGAATAATAGAAAACTTCAAAAACTTTGGATCCGTTAAACCAAATGTACAGAGAAATAAACCTGTCGTTAATGATGAAAATGTTGAAATCGCTGTTTTGGGATATTTTACTGCACATCCAACAATGTCTGTAAGACAAGCTGCATTGGAATCTGGATTAAGCAAATCGTCAGTTCAAAAAATATCACGCAAACATAAATTTTATCCGTATGCATTTTCCATGGTTCACCATCTAAAAGAGACTGATTTTTCAAAGAGATTGGATTTCAGCAACTTTATTTTAACCTGGTCGCAAGAAAACAAATTTTTTTCTTGATAACATCATTTGGACAGACGAAGCCAAATTTACAAAAAACGGCATTTTTAATCGGCGAAATTCCCATTATTGGAGTGAATCAAATGTCCACGTTATTAGAGAGCGAAATTTTCAAAAATCTTGGCAATTTAATGTTTATGCTGCAGTAAGAAACGATGGCATCGTGGCATTACATTTTTATCAAGAAAATTTAAAAGGTAAGTTAATCTTTTTTTAAATCATTTAAAATATTTGATTTATTAACTTATTAAATAGGTGAAGGCTATCTGAACATCTTGCACAATTTTCAAAACAATTATTTAGATAATTTACCTTTGGCTGATCGTAGACATCTATTCTATCAACATGACGGCGCACCTCCACATAGTAGCCAATTAATCAACAATTTTTTACAAGGCGCCTTTTATGATCAATCAATAGCAAATAATGGACCCTTTCTTTGGCCACCACGGTCCCCAGATATCTCAGTGCTCGATTTTTTTATTTGGGGTGCAATTAAAAATCGAGTTTATAACACCCCGTTAACCACCAAAGAAGACTGCATGCAACGAGTTAGGACTGAGTTTCAAAATTTAACACGTGAAGCAATAAGGAAGGCGACCCATGAAAATTTGCTACTCAGATGCGAAAAATGTCTAGAAGTCTATAGACATCAATTTGAACATTTAATAAAATAATTTTGTTTTAAACTTTGGTCTTTAATTAATTGTTCTTTCTTGTAAATGAAATAATTAGGTTATTTGTCTGTACATTTGAATTAACGGGTCCAAAGATTTTGAAGTTTTCTATTATTCGTTTAAGGGCTTTTGGTGATGGTTTCTGTTTTTGCGGGTATCTTGCTGCAAATGTAACACATGTTCTTGATATAACTTTATCACATTGTCCATAAATAATAAATAAATTTAAGTAATCTTCGTTTGTATAATTTAAGCGTCCCGGCATGATTATTGAAAATTTTTAACAGTTTGACATATCCTTGACAGATGATTCTTTTCTAACGTTATCATGGCCAACTAGGAATAACCATTCATACTAAAAGAATACATTGTGCAACAAAAAAAGTTAAATTGCCAATATTCCGAAAACCATGAATTTTTTGAATAGACAACCTTGTACAAAGTCAACCTTATTTTTGATGCTAAATAAGATAAAATTATAAAAACATAATGCTTGCATTTAAAAAAATGACTTTTGACGTGTTCTTGAATTTAATTTTAATTCTTTTTTTTGATCACCCTGTATTATTTTATTATCAAAATATTGACATAACCCACTAAAATAGGTCCCCTGCTACAAGGAAACCCATACCAATTAAATAATAAAAGCATTAGTATAGGAAAATTTTATAATTTTGTTTAGGCCTGAAAACGTCATTTTTGACTTAAAATTTAAAATAAGTTCAAAACAGTTAGACTAAGGTATAAGATATTATACACAAAATGTGTCTAGAATTTTGTGCAAAATCCAAAAATAGAATAATATATAGAGTGTTCCATTTAAAATAAGCAAGTTGACACCTACTTCCGGTATAACCAAAAACGCCACCATCTTGAAAATATTTTAACGGAACTGCCCCCATCGTTGTTAGTATATTATCAAATTTTCAAATTTTTCCCATGCACAGTTTTCCTATAATCTATCAATGGCGTTCCCGGTGGGACACCCTGTATAAACTCAAATAGTTCCGAAAATCCTAATGGACCGTGATCATCACAATTCATAAACAAATTTCTGTTTTTAAAAGTTTCCAAACTTTCACAAGAATCAAGTTCGTTTTTATTATCTACCCTTTTAATTAATTCAATGTCGCCTACTTTATGGCCATTTTCAAGCATATTCATGGCAACACTGGATTTTTGAGTTGCAACAAAAACTATAGTTTGTGTCAACTCTCTAATCAAGATCTACTATTTTCTTGATTAAAAGCAATAAATTGAAAGTAAACGAAGAAAAAACCAAAAACATAGTATTCTCTCTACGAAAAAAGTACGATTGATCTCAGCACACACCGTATGTTAAATTTCTCAACTTTAAATCACATGGTGACCACGTAATTAGCAAGATACCACAAGTAATATTTTTAATCCGTTGCTTAAAACAGACAGCATCTAAACATGTCTTTAAAAACAGAATACTGTGCACTTCTTAAATCAGATTTAAGGTATGGTATTTTAATATGTCGTCACTCCTCTATACATTCAAAATTGTTCTCGATGCAGAGAAAAGTGGTTTGCATTATGCAAGGGACCGCCTATAGAGATGATTGTAAATAACAATTAATTGACTTACAAGTTCTATCTCTACCTTGTTTGTACATCTTTGAATGTTTGGTATACTTGAAGAAACATGAGCAATCTTATAAGTGTTCAAAGGATGTGCACCAATATGCAACTACACCATACGCTTACCTTCGTTAAGATTAGCAAAGAACAAAACAGCTCAAACTACTATAGTATTAAGTTTTACAATGTTTTTCAACCGAAGTTAGACCTTCACTGAGGAGTGTGCCAAAGGATTCTACTTTAGTGGCATTCAAGTATCTTCTATCTGATGTTTCAGTTGCGTGTGTGTAACCTATCAAAGATTTAGAATGTATCATAGATTCGTGCCAGTCATTGACGTTCTAAATCTTTGACACCTTGGAAAAAAGGTTGCACACACGCAACCAAAACGTCAGATAGAAGATACTTGAATGTCATTGAAATATAATCCTTTGGCACACTCCTCAGTGAAACCTTAACTTCCGTTAGGAAACTCCCTGATACTTAAATTATTGTTATTATTATATAAACTTTGTTAATTTGGTAAGTTTATGTTATGTTTAGAATGCAATAAATCTTGTAAATTTCTTTTGTAACGTGCCTTTTTTTTATTTATATTTTATTTTATTTGTGTGTGTTATGTTTAAACAGGTTTGTGACGGTATTTTCTTAAGGTAAGTTAACAGGAAAGTACCACATCTTGATTGGACTTCAGTGAATAATGGCTGAAGCTATATAACGTCGCATCTTTGTTTGGCGCTTTTCCAATTTTGACTAATTTATTCATTGTTTTTGCGACAATTTTCTACGACCTTACCATTTCACTAAAGCATCTAGCGACCAACCTCTATTTATGTTACGGTTTTAATTAAAAATTATCACTACATGTAGATGGATCTCCTGTCTATTTTACCTAAATTGGTTAGTTGTTTTCTGACTGTCGTTAATATTGCGTCGTAGTTGAATCAAAGTTTCTGTTTTGAAGTAACTGTGATTTCTGTGACAATGACCAAGTGTTTATACGTGAGTTTTATTAATAATAAATTAACAACGTTACATCGACGGTAAAGCTATCTACATGTCGGCGCAATTTTTTGGTACATTTTATTTATATGCGTTACGTATCCTTCCAAATTTTAAACGGTATAATAATAAATTTTCTTATACAATGTTGTTGGCTTTTAGACTAAAATTACGAAATTGTAGAATCCGTACTGCTGATATTAATGGAGAGTAAATTATTGTAATAAAAATACAAGAAACCTTGCATTACTAAATTTATATCAAAATATAATCACTTGGTACTAAATTATATGGAATCGAAATTATTTGCAGAGTACGGTTTCCAACATAGGCAGTTAAATGCACTAACATAAAAGTATGGTATGAAATTCTATGTAGACACGTTTTGCAAAAATGAAAAAGCAAAATCTCATGCGAGAACTGCATATTTTTGCGTTTGCTCTACTTTATGCATCCGAATATTAACTTCATGTTAGAATGTCATCATACGAATATATTACGTTATGCATTTTCATAAACTTCTTTTAATCCTCGTTTTGTCATTGCGCTAATTTGAAACGAAAACCACGTTATGTTTACATTTCATTCTAAAGAATACACTTAAAAGCATTCACGTTTGAAAACTGTATATTCCACCGCCAGGTAAATTTAGATTATTTTCTTTGTCAAGAAGAAAAATGCCTGACATATTTCCAAATATTTTAATAAAAAGTATGATGCATTCTACATTCTTTAATGTACTTACGGAATTTGAAATATTTGCTCCTCTAGGTTAATACGCATTCTCGAATAAAAGAAATTATATTTCTTATACATAATGCATTATGATTCTTTAATAAGATTTTTGTGAAGGTGCGTGAATTTCAACCACAAAATTCTATGTTTTTTGTAATTTTGTTTTATTTATAAAATCTAAATATTTTTGTTTAGTAAATAAATTATAAGTTAAAAAAAAACGTAGCTATTTCAATACTATTTTCATAAGAAAAAATATTTACAGTATGTGAACCGTGAACTAAACATTTGGTTTTGAATATTTAACAAAAACGCATGATTTTAACAGTAGAAGATAACATATTATTAAACCTACGTTTTTAGTTTTGTCAAATATATGTAGTTGTTGAAGTACACACAGTTTAATATTGATAAAGAAGTTTGATAACTTGCCTATAGCTCCTCAAGCAGTATGATTTACGAAAAACTAAAATAACTGGAAAATATACTCTGACGAGAGTTGACACGTCATAAATTTTAAAGTAATGAGCAAAACAGTTAACATATTATCACAGACAATAAACAAATCGCATACGCGAAGACGTCTAAATTAGCGTAAGCTAAAAAAAAACAAATTGTTAGACTACTGCAAGAAACTTCGAGTTTGCAAGAGTTCTATGCCTAATCGGTCTCGTAAAAATTAATTCGATGAGCGTTAGGCACATCCACAATAGACGTTTCATATTTCACAATTAATTAAAGAAAACGTATTTAAAATAAACTAGGTCGCCAAGTTGAAAGACATTGTAATTAGAAAAAGGTTGCAACTCCTCCGTAGAAAAATTCAGAAAGCTTCAAAAATGGCGATATGGCCACATGTCGATTTTTGATTAACACAACTTACGGTATTTGTCAAACGTTGTAGTAATAAAGGGCTCCTTAATATCGATTATTACCTCAAAAGAACATCCTTTTTAAACTACGTTAAATTTTTTTATTTTAAATAATTGTTAATTCTTTATTATGCATTAAAAATTAAGTTGAATTTCACTCACACAGAAAAAATGTTGTTTGTTTGATATTGCACGTGTTAGCTATACAGTTTCCTTATATTTGCTTAATTACTAATGACGTTCAGTTCGCCGACTTCACTTTGAGATAAAATAATTTCTTGCTTGCTATTTCATCATTACGTTTTTGATGTAAATCAAAATTTTATCATCTAATAATTTCTATGAGCAGAAAGGAACAAAACTGTGTGACAACTGGCGTTTGGTGAGAGCCGAGAATCAGCGATTTCATCGTCGTCCGATCTGCCACAACAACAATTTTTTTTTGTATGGTTTGATATGTGACGGTACTTTCTTAAAGTAAGTCATCAGGAAAGTACTACCTCTGGACTGTTTTTCAGTGAACAAGAGCTAAAGCTTTATAACGTCTTGTCTTTGTTTGGCGCGCTCCTAATTCTCACATGCTATCGATTGTTATTGACGATTTTGCAACAATTTACTACAACTTTATCATTTCACAAACGCAAATCATCTAGCGACCCACCCCGCCCACTGAGCTACAGAGTAACCCCTATTTATATTACGATTTTAATTCAAAATTATATTTACTATCTTTTTACATGTAACACCCTACGACTAAAAACATTTTAGAGATTTGTTTAATAGAATAATGGTAATTACCTGGAGAAGCACGGTTAATAAAGTCTTTACAATGCCGACGTCTAGAATGAAAAGACCGAATACGCATTTTGCTTAGAAATAAAATCCATACAACAAGTACGTATGTACTAAGTAAGGTAAAATTAACATAATATTTGAAATATAGTCCGAAGGGATAATGTTAAAAAAAATGCTGTCGCAAATAAAGAAATAATCATTTTTTTGTATAAATGCTTATTGAATTACTACATTGATTACCTTAAAATTGATACATTAACTACATGTATTTTTGTAATAAAAACATAATTATTGAGTGTGTTACAGTTAAAGTTTTTTCTTCAATTGTTCATCAATTAACAATCAACATATAACAGAAATAATATAATTGTTATTAGGTAAATATTCTTTACTATAACTTTTATTTAAATGGTTAATTCTTTTTTGAGGATGGGCACCAATTATTATGTTTTGTGCATCATGCATGAGGCATTAGTTTATTAAGAAGGAAAACATTTAAAAGTATGTTGGACACATATACATCATATCCTCAATTACGTTTGTCAAATTATAGGTAATGGGCTTGACTACTTACTTAAACAAAAGTTCACCGCGGAGTTCATTTGCCAATAGGTTATTATTATTAACAATAACAGCATAGGTACTATTAATTTTCTATTACAAAACAAACAACAACAAACTTAATTTGTACTTCTTTCAATGTATAGGAAGATTCCATTTTTAGGTAACAGTTTGATATGAATATTTTACTAAAACTTATGCATTCGATTTTGGTAATAAAATACAAACACATAATTTAATAAATAAATCTATTAAATAAATGCACAAATTTAATAATTCAACAAAGCAAATCAATTTTAAAACTTAAACAATTTATAAGATATGTACACAAATATATATTATTCTACGAAAACGCTAAAACAAACAACCAATTGCGATTTCTTGATTTTTCAAGCTCATCAACGACCAAATTCTGGTGAAAAATACGATATCTTACGGAACGTATGCAATCAACAATATAAGAAATTCATGCCTCTGTAAGAGTTTTGATTTAATAAGATTTTTTTTTCAACAATACCATATCTAATTTTATCATCTCTCGACTTCAGGTTTGAATTCTTCCAATAAAACAACGAAAGCAAACAATTCGTAGCGTAGCAGCGGCTTTCAGTTCTGCTAATCGATTCTGAATTTGGGTTGAGACTTACAGTTTAGACAAGATAATCAAACACAACAATTTATAGAAACAACAAATTCCTGGCACCATTTTCTCGTTTACGAAAGGGGTCATAAACAAATCGATGTACGACCAACGAAATATATGTTATTGACCCATTACAATTTTTGATAACGAAAACTTTGAGCTTTTAACGACTGAACAAAATTACAATAAATTTACAAATGCTTATCTTTTTTATTGAGATTAAAACGTTAAAAATTTTAACAAACATGTGGTATTAATTTCAATGACAGGAGGATAAATGAACGATTGCCAAGTGTACATAAAGCGTTAAACTACCGAATGCTGCAGTCTTAGCATACATAATTTAATCAATGGTAGACACAAGAACTGCTGAGTAGAAGCAATGGAGGCATTCAGCATCAAAATCAATTGTCCGATGTAATTACTCTCTGTACATGCAATTGCACTAAGTACACGGCGTGTACTTGCATGTGCAAAGAGTGGTTGCGGGACGTACACTCATGAAATTTAAAACTTGGACACCACAATTTCTGTAAACAAAAGCTTGCACATTGTGAAGCGGGCTTAAGGGTATCATTTACAATTCTAACAGCAGGTAGTCTCAGCAGGGGTTATCTTATAGAAGGACTGTAGAATGAATCATTACACTAAGCACGTTTTAGAAAATAGGTAATTTACGTTGCTTACTTAATTTTTTCTTTAAAGAATATATTTGAAGGTATCGCTAATTAAACACCATAGCTCGATTAATTATCGAATCAAAATTTTGTTTAGGAAATGTTTACAAAATAAAATTAGAAATAATTTTGATTTAAAAAACGTCTACAAGCAATAACTTTTAAATTAAATCAAAAACTAAACATGGTTATTTGGGTTGACTGATTATTACTTATTTTTAAATAAATCTAACCTACTAATTATTGTAAGTTATTAAAAAAATCATTAAACTCTCTATTCATAATATTTAGTCCTTACAAAATGTATATTTTATGACGTTTCATTTTTTCTGTAGTTAATATAAAAAGTGAAAATAAAAACTAAGGCAATTCTTATTGTCAACGTATATATTTAGTTTTTTGACAAGAATTTATTACATAATTATAATTAAGATACCAAGTTATAGTTTAAAATTAAATGAAAACTTTTTTTAAATAAAGGTATTACTATATAAATAAATATAAGAAATCAATAATGGGTGTGACCTCCATTATTATTGATACATTCTTGGAGGCGTCTGCTCATTGACGCTATCAAGGTATCAATATAATTAATATTAATCGTTTCCCATGCGGTATCAATGGCTGCAATTAGTGCATTACGGTTTACTGGTATAAAATTTGGCCCTTGTTGTCTTCGGATAACAGCAAGTATTCGAGCCCAAACATTTTCGATAATGTTAAAATCTGGGCTTTTTGCTGGCCAGGGTAACAGCTCAAGTTATTTTCTCGTATCCAATTGCGCACAACCCGCGAAGTATGAATAGGGGCGTTGTCCTTTAACAACAAAAATACATTATGAAAATGTTAATTCAACAGATCCCAAACTATTTTTGGAGAAAGTATAGTGAAATAAGAATACTTACTTGTTGGAAAATATAATCTTCGTCTGGATAAAACACTTCGACTGAAGGTTTCATAATAGTTTCAAAATATCTAAATACGCAGCAGAATCAAGACGTCCATCGATAGCCCAACAAACTCCTGGACCCCGCGCGCTAACCCAACCCACACATTCACAGAAAAATAACCACTTCGTTTTTAGGACATATGTGATTATTTTCGTAACGAGTTCCTTCCATTCTAAAAACTTTTAGTGGTCCATCGTTGCGGCTATTGAACGTTTTTCGTCGCTAAAAATCACTCGATTCCAAAATTCCAAAGGTTCGTTCACATATCGCCTTGCAAATTCCAGACGACGTCTCATATTTTCGTCACTGAGAACTTCTTTCGCAGCAGCATTATACTTCTTTATTCCCATCTCCTTTATCTTTTTGTGCAGTTATACGGCATCCGGGAAAATGTGTATCTGCTATAGCCCTGGAGTATGTAGCAAATGGTTGTTCTGTTACGTAATGAAACAACTCGAGATCTTGAGCACGTGTAGATACTTTAGGTCTACCACTTCCGATGGCTCTTTCCAAAATGTGTTCTAGATTCCATTTTACTCGGTAATGCCCTACGGTGCTTTTTGGTATATCTAACATACGTGAAATTTCACGCACGCTACGGCCCGCCGCTAATTCCGAAACAATCCGCGCTTTCAAATCAGCACCGAGATGAGGTGGCATTTTCACAACACTTAAACTAAAATGGAATTTACATTTCTTACTTTATTTATTCTCAAACAGTAGGTAATTGTTTATTTATTACATACTTCTAATGACCAATGTAACAACCCTTAGAGCAATATGACTCAAAGGAAGTAAATTAAACAAGCAAGGATATTCTATTGTTATTGAAACTTATTCATAAAGTAAAAGCCATTTCCTTATAATGCTAATGGACAGGATTTTCTTTTAAGTATTAAGATTACAATAGAGGACTTATAAACTTTCGAAAATATCTAATTATAAATATTTACACTGCAATTGCGCTTTTTCCTTAATAATTTCTTAGCAATAACATACACGTTCTTGGTTTTAAGTTGTCATAAATTTGATATGATATAAATTTGTGTTTCTAATATTACATCACAAACTAATCTTTATTCGCCAAAAATTGTTGCTTAAGTTGTAAAGCTTCGTACACACCTGAACAACAAACCGAGCAACAAACATAACAACGAACCGAAAGTCAAACAGAACGACAAACGATCTTTTATGATTTCCACAATCCGAACAACAAACGGAACGTTTGTGCTGTTCCATAATTATTTTCAGTAGTTTTCAGTTCATATATATTTATTATTGAGAAGAGAAAATTGCGGAAAACAAGAAGATAGTGCCAACCAAATTTTTACGCACAAAGAAGAGTAAAAATTATAATTTACTTTGCTTTTTTTTATTTTGGAAATTTTCCGCCCAAATGATGCTAATAGGGACATCATTTTTTTCTTGCATTCTTAAACACTGATTAATTTAAAACATTTTTTTCTGTCAACTCCATAATATTACCTAAAACACAACAAACCCACAAAAGGGGGACAAAAATAAATAATTTAATTCTCCCGCATAAGTTTGTTCGCCGTTTTGTTTAGATTCGTCCAAACCTGCAAACGCATTCGCGCGCATTTTCTTTGATGTCGGAGAAAAACCGACAAGTTGCGGGAACGCCGCAAACCGTTCGTGGAACAATCAGGACTTGCGAATCTGTTCTAAAATTCGTACGTAACCGTCCAAATTAATGTTCCGATTGCCGTTCGGTTCGTTGTTCTGTTTGTTCCTCGGTTTGTTGTTCAGGTGTGTACGAAGCTTTACAATAAGCATATTAATATGAACTATATCTTATGAAAGGAGAGTTATGTAACTATAATTAACGACTTAACGTTACGTTAGTAGATTCCATTTACTATTTACACATATTTTCTTGGAACATTCGATAATTAACTATCGGGATATGATGACCCTATACTTCGCAGGTTGTGCGCAACTGGATACAAGCAAATAACTTGGAGCTGTTACCCTGGCCAGCAAAAAGCCCAGATTTTAACATTATCGAAAATGTTTGGGCTCGAATACTTGCTGTTATCCGAAGACAACAAGGGCCAAATTTTATACCAGTAAACCGTAATGCACTAATTGCAGCCATTGATACCGCATGGGAAACGATTAATATTAATTATATTGATACCTTGATAGCGTCAATGAGCAGACGCCTCCAAGAATGTATCAATAATAATGGAGGTCACACCCATTATTGATTTCTTATATTTATTTATATAGTAATACCTTTATTTAAAAAAAAACGTTTTCATTTAATTTTAAACTATAACTTGGTATCTTAATTATAATTATGTAATAAATTCTTGTCAAAAACTAAATATATACGTTGACAATAAGAATTGCCTTAGTTTTTATTTTCACTTTTATATTAACTACAGAAAAAAATGAAACGTCATAAAATATACATTTTGTAAGGACTAAATATTATGAATAGAGAGTTTAATGATTTTTTTAATAACTTACAATAATTAGTAGGTTAGATTTATTTAAAAATAAGTAATAATCAGTCAACCCAAATAACCATGTTTAGTTTTTGATTTAATTTAAAAGTTATTGCTTGTAGACGTTTTTAAATCAAAATTATTTCTAATTTTATTTTGTAAACATTTCCTAAACAAAATTTTGATTCGATAATTAATCGAGCTATGGTGTTTAATTAGCGATACCTTCAAATATATTCTTTAAAGAAAAAAATTAAGTAAGCAACGTAAATTACCTATTTTCTAAAACGTGCTTAGTGTAATGATTCATTCTACAGTCCTTCTATAAGATAACCCCTGCTGAGACTACCTGCTGTTAGAATTGTAAATGATACCCTTAAGCCCGCTTCACAATGTGCAAACTTTTGTTTACAGAAATTGTGGTGTCCAAGTTTTAAATTTCATGAGTGTACGAGAACAACTATACTTAAATATAACTATCGAACTAAAAGCTGAATTAGCCAATGTAGTGTTCGGTATTTAAAAGCTATCTACAAATATATGTCAAGTTATTGATATTATCACCAATCGTTGGAGTAACTTTAGAGGAGATATCTGAAGGTTAATCAAAACCATATATATTTCTGGTGTTAGCGTAATATATCCGAAAGAATTGCATGATCACCATAATGAATTTTCATTTAGCCGCAAAGATACTTCGTACAGTTGCATCGGCATTAGTTTGTTCGATAGCGGAATATTGGGCTTGTGTGGTTGAAAAGCTATCATCAAAGAAGAGTAAAAAAATAGAGCACAGTCGAATTGCACCATGCCTACTTGTATTGTTGCAAGACTGTTTAAGTACGGCTTTTTCTGAAGTTGAAGAGTGGAAAAAATTATGCTCTAGAGTTGGTATTTTCAATAAACATCTTATTGATGATTGAACAATAGAAACCTCTGGCTTTGATTAAAAAAGAAAAATATGGCCAACAGTAAATCACATAAGAACAGACCATTCAAAACGCAACTCAATGCTACTTAAATGGAAATGCGATTGCTAATCCAAATTTGCGTTTGTATAAACGATTGTCAATTAACAAAGTTTAAAGGATTATTCAAAGTAATACAATACAAATAGTAACATAGGGCCTCTAAGGCTAAGCACTTCTTTTAGATTTAAAAAATGTAATTGTAATTTTATTGAATGTATGATGGTTTGGTTTAATTAGCGTTGTAAGTTTTGGTAATTTGTATTTGGTTGTATGATATTCCATTTGTTTTAAGCAAGATATATGATGTATAATCCATAATAAAATTGTGTTTAAGTGATCAAGTTAGAAATGGGTAAATAAATGTATACATATTCATATTAATGGTAAAGTTCAAACGGAACTTGAGATCATGTACATCCAATAATTGTGATAGGGATACGGTGATGGTAAGCATTAAGAGTGGAACGTTTACAATTACTTTTATAATTGAGGTTTAACAACATGTTGCCGTATTGGTATATATTTGTTATTTTGTATGTCGCACGTTTTTGTAAAGATTTCTAACGGTTTCTATCGGTTTTCTTGTAGAGTTTAAACGGAAATTTTTTTATATAAATAATTTAGTATTTCAAATAGGATTTACTGAAAATTTCACAGTCAAAAGCCTCTATTGAAACCATAGGAAACTATTAGAATTGTTATAATGACTTCTACATGTATTTCCAACAGGGAACTATGAAGATTAGGAGCTGATGCGTTAGTTTTGAAACCATAGTTTAAGAATTATATCGTTTTCCCTGAAAGTTTAATTCCGAAACATATGCAAAAACACAATAAGCCGATATACAAGCTTCTGTGTTCTTTAGTTAGCTAGGCATGTAATGTATGATTTTTATTATAACTTCATTAAAAACTTACGGAGATAATGTGAAATTGTCGTATACAGATTCTCTAATCCTACATGGGTACATTGATAACTTTTGTGGGAAATATTCATTAGTTAGGGGAATTTTTTTGTAACACTCTGTATGTTGGTATTATGACGTACAAACAAAGAAAGGTATATGCACAAACAATGAGTTATAGAGAAAAAGATATATTGTGATCCTTCTCAGACAGAGGTGAGTAAGTGACGTCCCAGAACCGCTGGTGTTTCAGCGTAATGGTGTTAATATTTGCAGAAGTATACAATTATTTAAACCATACAAGCGTCAATTCCGAGAAGTTTAACCATAACTTTAACAAAGATGAGAAGAGAGAACACTACGGTGCACGCCAAAGCTTTAAAGATTTTATAACCGACATCTTATGTTGTCTTACGGTATGTGTTTTGTATGTGATAATAGTACAAATCTGATTAGATTTTGACCATAATGTATCAGGTCAAAAGGAGCGTTAACATAATGCAATAAAAAATGACATGTTTATAGTGTTCTGTGCAATTATTTCAGAAACCTATCGTTTCCGAAAAGTGGACAAAAGCAACAAAAAACAGCATGTTTTAAAACGCCGTTACAATAAAGGAGCATGTTTTAGAAAAGAATCCGGACAAGGGTTTCATACGAAATTGACGTTAATGAGTGTGAAATCAAATAATTATTTTTATTAAAACCTATACCTTTGAGAGTTGAGTCAAGACGTAGGAATTTCACAGGGGATCGGACGTCACAGAAGACACTTTGGAGAGGATGTGACATCAATCTATAACCGTGCCCTTTTAGTTTGTCGACGTTTCGAGCGGAAAAGTTGGGCCTTTATCAAGACATGTGAAAGATAATGGTAAACTGTATGACAGCTCTTATCGGAAAATTATGTAAGCATATACGCTAACACTAATACTAAATTTAGGTGGACTAAATACAATAAATTAACAAAAATAGCGTCATAATGATAAAAAACAAATGTTCTATTCGAACGAAGCAAGATGTAAATGTAGCAGAACAAGTAATATGAGAACTGACGTTCCATAAATGTAGCCTCCAACCATTATTAATATAATTTTGGTATATTGATTAAGGGTGTTATCAAACAAGATGTTGTCAGATGTATTAAAAACTATGCAACAAACGTTAAAACTAGATCATATCTTATCAGGCACCACCAATATGTAACATTTAACAATTATTCATCTCGGTCAATATTCTCGAATTCTAAAGTTGCTCAAGTGCCAAACTTAGCCCCACCTTTTCTGTTTTTGATTTTTTATCAAGAATATAACAGGAATCTGATCATACTCTTTTTACTGCTGATTTAAAATTATATGTACAGGCTTCTAACTTAATGTGATTATCTTCAACATAATTCAAACATTGTACATACTTGGTGTTCATTTAACTGTTTGGTTCTAAATATAGACAAATGTTAAACGGTAACGTATACGTGCGAGAGAAAAACTTGATTAAACATAATTACTACATTGATCACGAAATAATATTCCGATTCACACTAATCAGGGATCCAGATTAGGACATATCGACAAGAAAACCGGTTTAAAATCACTGTTTTTTTAAATAGGTTTAAAACAATGGTTTGTAGAACAGGTTTAAACAACTGTTGGATTTTTTGATAAACTCTTGTTGTAAAACTGCTTAACCGGTTTCTTATTTTTGCGGGTTTGTCGACACTAGTATGTAATAAACTATTGGATCCGTACACTTATCTATATTCGCCATGAAATTTCCAAATACTGCCTTATTTGGCGATTTATTAAGGATTTTCGAAATCATTAAGCGTTGTATTTCGCATTTTCATGCCCAAATCTGCATATAACAGATTACAAAACAATGGTTAGATGATTTGGAAAAGACAACAAGGCTAAAATGGGTTCCAAATAGACCTTGCTAGGAACACGATAGACCAAGCTGTGAGGGTTTAAGAATACTGCTATTTTATAATCTTTTTATACAATATCTAAAAAAATATCGCTGATAGATATGTGTTTTTCTGTATGATTTTATATCGCCTTTTTTACAGTATGCAGTAAGCATCAGTAAAGACACAAAATCTGCAAACACCTGAAAGGTTATCTTATTTTTTTAATTTCTTCAAATTATAAATTGTTTAGTTGATTAAACACTGACAGTAACTTTTCAACGTATTTTGCTGGATATATTGATTAATGTTCGCTTATCACTGTTGATGAGCGCTAACTTATGTGACATTTACCATATAATCCAGCATTTAGGAAAAAATAACAAATTTAGATTTTCATAGTGTGACTGTTCTTATCAGAAAATCCTGTAAGTAGATACGTTAACATTAATACCAAATCTAAGTGGACTAAATACAATAAATTAACAAAAATAGCGTCGTAATGATAAAATTACAAATATTTTATTTGGAAGAAGTAACATGTAAATGTAGCGAAAAAAGTGTATATGAGGCAGTACCATAAATTTAACCTCCAACCTTTATTAGATAATATAATTTTGGACTATTCTACCTGTCTAGGACTTGCGAGCTCACTCAAATTGTATTCCTTTTCTTATTTTAAGTGAATCGCAATATAGTAAATGATGCACACAATTTTCCATTTTTCTTATAATTGCTGTAACAATATCTCCTCCATTTTTGGTGTTACCGAATTCGGTTTCATTTCAGTCAAAATTAATTAATGTTCTTCTTCTATCTGATGTCTTCGTTATTAATTGTATAAAGTTATATCAATTATTATCTTTGTTTTAATATATGTCTTATTAGAATACAATTTGCCACTCGACAACGATTTTTTTCAAAAATACGGAGTTCATCTTGATGCTAAGGTTAGAAATAACGCATCTAATGATCCCCTTATTTTACCAGGCTAGTACAAACCACAACGCCACATGCTTGGTTTACTATATGCCATAGTTTGTTGTAAGAGAAAATCCAAATGTGTTAAAAAGGGTTAGAATTTTTGTAGAAACTTTTCAGCGACGTAACAACGAAAACCGACTTGAGTCAATGTTTTTGGACGCACTTTAACTTATAAAAGTATTGTAATTCAACTTCATTAAACACGTCAATAATTTTAAATTGTATCGTGGAATTGACTGCGGTAAAATTACAGTCGTGTTTATAATTCCCGTTTAAATATCTTTTTTACAGCTTTCATATTGTTAAAAATTATTATAAAATTAAGCGTACGTGTATGTATGTAACATCTAGATGGAAGATAGCAAAAATTCAACCCTGTTTATCCACTTTCTAACGCAGGTATCGAATGGACTTAACTAGCTACTTTTATTTTAACTTTTATTGGGGTGTGCCGTCTTGAAAGTACACGGGCGGTTGTACAAGAATTACAATACAAACCATTGAACAGTCATTCATTACGTGTAATTAGCGGTTTTAATTAGCAATTATTCCATTACATAAACGCCATCTTAGACGGGTGTGGTGTCTTGCAAGAAGGCCATCTTATATCATCGAGTATGTGATTTTAAATTTTCATTGTCACCTAATAATACAAAAAGTCATTATTTATGGTATCATATGCCGGAGGAGGGAGCAAATAAAGTACATGTTTTCAAATATTTTTTAACAAAAGCCATATCCTCGACAAAATGGGTGTAAATATGTGTAATTAGCGGTTTTAATTAGCTGAGATTATTTAAATATAATACTACTTTTAAACAATTAAAAATTAACAGGTGTCTACAAACTTATGCTGAATGGGGGCTGTTCTACCTGGTACCCGGCGAGGATCTTGCTACCTGGGTCTACATTCTTTTCTATCCGTATAATTAGCATAATGTACCAAGCCCAATTACTTCATGTACTTGCGTGCTATGTACTTGTCGTCCGTATAATTAACACAATGTACAGAGACCGATTACTTCATGTACTTGCGTACAGAGAAAATGTATGTAATTTTAATTACACCTTCTGCAAGTACCGAGGGTAATTGAAAAATGTACTAAGCATGCAGGTACAGCATGTACGTACCGCAACCACTCTTCGCACATGCAAGTACACGCCGTGTGCTTAGTGCAATTGCATGTACAGAGAGTAATTACATCGGACAATTGATTTTGATGCTGAATACCCCCATTGCTTCTACTCTGCTGCTTCTTACAGTAAATTTAAAATTAAAAAAATGCCAACCATAAGGGAATTGCTTTTTATTTTTTTATTTAGATGTAAAATTGTAGAAAACATTTCTCTAATTAATTCCTGAAATTCCAAGCGGTAAAACATTCTCTGTGCCCAGTTTTAAAAATTCCAAATATCCTTCAAGGTGTTATGCCATTCACAATATTAAGCATGGGTTTGCAGTTACAAATAATTATGTTTATGCTTTATGTAAGGGTAATCACGTACTTTTTTCATGCTCCAAATTTCTGTCACTATCCACGCACAAGCGGTCCGAAAAGGCAAACAAATTAAAAATTTTGTGTTTCTTTAACCCCAAAGTAAATCCGCCTGCAAGAAACTCTCAATGTCTAGTCAGAGCCATCAACTTCAGGAGGCTCAACTATTTCTAGTACTTTACTTCTGCCAGAACAAACTTCTTTATCTTGTACAACTTCCAATCAAATTATATTCTCTTTGCCCATTGTTAGAGTACTAATAAAAGGAAATAAGTAATTAAATGAAAGATGTTTGCTAGACTCTGCGTCTCAAGTTAATTTCATAACAGCTGACCTAAGTAATAAGTTAGAGTATAATCCTGTTCTAATCAATACTTCAGTAATTGGTATAAATGGAAACATTTCTAATACATAACTGATTTTTATCTTCCCCATCATGCAGTATTCAAAAACTCTTTAACTACAAAATTAACAGTTGTTTTTGTCGGCTGTTTCAAATCAGACTCAAACATTTCAATTAACGAAACTCAAATGTTTCTATACTATTACGCTTTTGAAAGGCAAAATAGCATTAATTGGTGACTCCGAAAAAATAAATCGTCTGATAAAAATACAGCCATTTTTAATTTATCCAAACATCCAAATTCTCAATACTTATCAGTTGAATATATTACGTATGATACTGCATCTGCCAGTTACTTAGCCAACTAAATGTTTATAGTACTTAGCTAATTAAAACATGCTTCTATCTCCCAAAGTTGCTGAAGTTATCAAAAGTTCTTTTTATATAGATGATTTCGTTTTACTGCCGATTTTGTAAAGGATGTCCTTCAAGTAAAACAAGATTTAATTCAAATTCATAGTACGGCAAATCTTTCAATTTGAAAATTTTGTCAAATAATCCAACCGTCATGAACAATACTGACGATTCTAACACATTTTATTTTACAGTTTTGTTGGGTAAACGCTGTAATGCATTAGGTCTTTTATGGAGTTCTTTGTAACATTATATTTATTTAAATGTTCAATTTTAAAACTTTGATCCACTAGGCTTGTTGTCACTAGTAAAATACTTATCCAAAGGCTATTGGAGCTAACAACTTTTATAGGACGAATCCTCTCTTTCTTGTATTCAATTACAATAGCTTAATTTTAGACAACAATTACTTAACTTAAAATCATTACAGATTCTACGTGTTTAACTTTGGGTCCTAAACGCTTAATGCAGTTACATGGTTTTTCTGACAATAGCTCAATAACAATGCCAAGGCTAGAATTATGTGTTTACTATGAATTGCAGCCATAAGCGTCAATGAGCAGACGCCTCCAAGAATGTATCAATAATAATGGAGGTCACACACATTATTGATTTCTTATATTTATTTATATAGTAATACCTTTATTTAAAAAAAACGTTTTCATTTAATTTTAAACTATAACTTGGTATCTTAATTATAATTATGTAATAAATTCTTGTCAAAAACTAAATATATACGTTGACAATAAGAATTGCCTTAGTTTTTATTTTCACTTTTTATATTAACTACAGAAAAAATGAAACGTCATAAAATATACATTTTGTAAGGACTAAATATTATGAATAGAGAGTTTAATGATTTTTTTTAATAACTTACAATAATTAGTAGGTTAGATTTATTTAAAAATAAGTAATAATCAGTCAACCCAAATAACCATGTTTAGTTTTTGATTTAATTTAAAAGTTATTGCTTGTAGACGTTTTTAAATCAAAATTATTTCTAATTTTATTTTGTAAACATTTCCTAAACAAAATTTTGATTCGATAATTAATCGAGCTATGGTGTTTAATTAGCGATACCTTCAAATATATTCTTTAAAGAAAAAATTAAGTAAGCAACGTAAATTACCTATTTTCTAAAACGTGCTTAGTGTAATGATTCATTCTACAGTCCTTCTATAAGATAACCCCTGCTGAGACTACCTGCTGTTAGAATTGTAAATGATACCCTTAAGCCCGCTTCACAATGTGCAAACTTTTGTTTACAGAAATTGTGGTGTCCAAGTTTTAAATTTCATGAGTGTACCACATTCTGGTATAGTGACCCTAATTCAATAAATATGTGAATATGATTGAACAAGCACAACAAAAGTTATGTCCTGCACTCTCTGCTATGAAGATTGTCTCTAAGCTTTCAACATTCCAACTTTGCAAATGAGAAGGTCAAGGGTGAAAGTTTTTAAGTTGCTTATGACTTGTATTCATGCGACTTTAATAGATTTGTTACAAGCCATAACAACTATACCTGTAGCCACAGTTTTAAATTGCAACATAATAGAGCAAATAAACAATCTAGACTAAATTTGTTTATCAATCTAATCTGATGTTCTCCAGATATTTGTTTTTGGTGTAGAATTTGAAATTTGAGAAATGGACTCCTGCCTTACAGCCTTGTCGACAAAGATGTCCTCCGTTGTTTATTACAATCGTGGTTGATTTTGCCCAATTCTCTTTATCAATTTTGGGTACGAATTGCTTTTTCTGGCTGTACTATTTCTTCATTTTTATAGGTTGTTTGAATTTATTTCTAACGCAATCGGATCAATTACTCACTCACTCGGACAGATTACGTTACTTTTCGTTGCTCGACTTTGCTGGATGAATCTTTTAATTGTTACAGTAAGTAACGTGAATTTGTTTTTGTCAAAAAAAGAGACGGTTATGGCGTCTCTCTTTTTGGCAAAAACCTTATATATTTTTTCTCGTTATTTTTCTCGGTTTTTTTATGTACGACACATGGTATCTATTTTCAGCAGTTGGTTCGTAATTCTTGTTTTTTGTCCATTTTTTTAAACGCATTTTCCAATCAATTTTTCACACGCGTGAATCAATTTCTCGTGTTTATAATTATCTTTTGTACATATACAGGGTGTCCCAAGTTGAATAACAACAATCGATTTCTTGGAAACTAGACGTCTGATCATTCTGAAAACTTTGTCACATGCTAATGTCAACAGGGCCAACTCAGCTAAAGAAGTGGCACTTCCGGTGATACCGAAAGTAAATATTAACTTTGTTATTTTAAATAGAACGCTCTATATATTCTTGCATTTTTAAATTCTACCACAAATTTTAAACATTTTCGATGTATAATGTTCTATACCTAAGTCTAGCCGTTTATGACTTATTCAAGGTTTTATGTCAAAAATGACATTTGCAGGCCAACACAGAACTATCAATTTTACTTATACGGGAACTCGTATTGTTTAATTTGAGGTGACTTTTTTGTAGAGGAAGAATTACTTTAACAGATTTTTTGCGCCATTATAATAAATATTAATACAGAGTGGTCAAACAAAAAGGTAAATTTTTATTGAAAACTCGTCAAAAATCGATTTTTTAAAATGGAAATGCCCTATTTTTATAATCTTATCTCGTTTATCATAAAAAATAACAGTGACTTCATGTAAGGTAGTTTATTTAAAAAATTTGTAGTTTTTGAAATATTTGCAATTTTACAATTTCATCAATAGAAACACAGGTATCAGTAATCAAGTAAATCATCATTTTTAATTACAAAATTTGAGTTTTTTTTTCATACCTTGTATAATCAACGTCAATTTTAACTTATGGACAATTATGGTCATTACCACTCTAAGTGCAAATAAAATTTTGAATTTGATGTTTCAGGTAATAACCTTAAACGCGTAAAATATCTGAAGGCCGATATTGACCCAATCAAATGTTTAAAAATTGATATAACAAAATTTATGCCGTATTATTCGTTTAGGACGTTAAATGGCATGGATTTGGCTTCTACAATCACTCTTAGGTCTAATCGTATTTGAATTTGGTAGTAAATAAGTGAACTCTCAAGACCATTTGCATGGTGTAGTATTTAATCACAGGAATAAGTTACATACTAAACAGAAAAGACAAATTATAATATTGTTAGAAATTGTTAACACTAATATTTGGTACTAAATTATTCTTATACAATATAAGAAGATTTTGTAAAAAAAAATTACATAAAAAGCTGATAAACAAGCGTAATTATTATTGGTCAAATAAAATTAAAGTTTGTATAAAAATAAATCTGTTTTATGTTGCTAAGAATAGCAATTTCTTTTTATTATTTTCTTGTATCATTTATAGCTACTTCAGAAAACATCAAAACGGCGAACGTCGTCTATCGCATTGAATAACTTTTCTTCTTATTTTTAATGTCAACGTTATTAAATTGTACCGTACGAAGCCTACTTCAATATAGTATCAGAACATAAGTTTCAAAATTTTTGTATTTTGTCTCTTGCACATCAATTTTATAACATACTTTCAAAGCATATTCTTATCGTTGCATTTCACCGAAAGTGTTATAAAGTCATATGTTCTGTGTTATGTCTTTCCAATCATTAACTTTGTAAGATATCCTTTATACTTATATACGTGACAGAGCTGTAAACTTTACAGAATATTTTTCCTTAGTTCGGTTGTGTAAAATCCTAAACCAAATATTTAAGTTTATTTTATATACGAAGTTGTTTTAGTGGTTGTTTGTGTTACAAAATATCAATGTGTGTTGTAAAAAAAAACAATACCTTACAGAACAGCTTTTTTATAACATTTTTCCATGGCGTCGCGTAAGTCATCTAGAATTTTTACAGCAAATTTAATTATAATAATTTCATTTGTTTGTTTTAAATATAATTTAGTAGCATGTGATCAATTCCCGAAGGTATTTGAAGAAAATTGCTGTGCAAACAAATTTTTCAGTAAAGTATGAAATTGGTGGAAGTTGATAAATAAAACTTTTGTCCCATTTAGAGTCTGAAAAGCTGACGAAAGGGAAAATTTGAAACGGTCAAGTTTACAGCTTTTTCGTCGCGACGCCGCCGAATACAATATAAATGAAGTTTGTTTTGTAACTTTAGTGTTTTCAACTTTAAAATTTTCTTTAAAAAAATGTCAAAAATTTGAGCACAATATTAAATTATGTGTACACCTTGACTTTGAATTACAGTAATATTTATGTTATATAAAATTTTGTTTTTTTTAACAAATAATTAATACTATACTGCTTTGTTAAACTTAAAAAACCACGTTAAAAATAATTTTAAAGGTTGTAAAGCTGCTTTTCCAAAGTGCAAAATTAAGGAGGAATGATAGTAGGCGTTTACTTGTACTATTTTAATTAGTTTATTTTCAATCATTAACACCTAATTTTAACTAGAACAATTGTATCAGAAAGTCATATTGTATTTTGAATCCTAGTTAATACACCTGAGTAACTTTGTATTTTGAAAACCAGTTAACTACCAACTTAATAATTAAATTCATAACTTCATGGCAATTATTAATTGTAGAATAGTTTGCTGCATCGTTAATTAAAACTCGATTTTGTCAGTTACTTAAAATATGGTGATGTTTTTGTCTTATTTCAGAATTAAACATAGATGAGTCATACTATTAAAGTATATATTTAAAATTTTGTTTGTTGTTGTTTCCAAATTTTTCAATTTTCTTTTTTTAATCAGTTCTCTGTTTTTGATGTTTTGTTTAACTTGTTTAGTTTAAGAAAATGTTACCCTTTATAATTTTACAGATATTTTTAAGTTGAATAGAAGACTGGAAAACCTTTGAAACCGTCAGAATGTGGGACAAAAATAAACAATCTTGAAAAATCTAACTCATCTTATAGATATAAAAAAAAATAGACCGACAACACTTTCGTTTTCAACTTCGAAACAACCTAAACAGTAATAGTGTAGATAATTATGCTAGTGACTAAGAAACTTAGAAATAAAATAACAAATGCCACCATGTAACATTAATTAGAATCAAAAAAATATTTAAAAAAAAATTAGCCCGGCACAAAATTTGTTCAACGTCAAAAAATGAAGAGAACTGTCTAAAAGTGTCAAAAAATTAGAACTAAGTGTTTTATTTCTCCCAGAAAAAAATCTTCACTCCACTTCGCTTACTTCAAGAAAACCAATAACAAAAGTATGTTCAAATTTTATGCAAGAATAAATTTGGCAAATCCCGGTTATGCTAAATAGAGAATCCAAACCTCGCCTAATACTCAAGAAACTGTAAAATGAAGAAACAAAAATAGGATATTAGAAAGCAAAATGAAGTAGAAAGAAGTGATCACCACTTAGTACTTACTGTAAGCAAGTTATTCCTGCTGAGATATAAACTTTGGATCTTTTCGATGGCCTAATATGAATCATGGCTAATTTTTTCAGCTCTGGATTAAATACTGTTTCTCAGACTCTTCTGAGATAAATGTTAGTGAGATTTCGGTGTGTTAAAGGTCTACATTTTTATTGTTTGTTTTCTTGACTATTACGTTAGAGAATAGTAGTGAATTTTTATTTTATAGAACTGACTGAAATCGACAATATTTTTTTTCAAAAATTAATAAAAGTGTTTAGTAACCGTAATTATGGTAATTAATCTGGAGTTTTCTTTCTGAATTGGTTTGTAACCCACATTATCACAACGTGCGTTTATGGTGATTGTAATAAAAAAAACTGTACTAAGTTTGTTGAGATCGGTCTACGATTATTATAATTAACATTCGGAATAAAACATATTGTCCAAGAAAAATATCATTGAGTGGGAAATAATCGCGCCAATGGAAACAACTACACAAGCTTGTAGGGAAGTTCTAAGTAATTATAAATCTAAGTTTCTGGGATCCTGATCTCCCCAGTACTCTCCTATAAACGCGACGGTTTTTTGCGAACAAAACTACGCAGAAGTTCACATGGCGACTTTCTGAATCCTTTTTGCACGCATGATATTTTTGGTTAGTTTATAATGAACTCGCAGAAAAGATTCAAAATAGTCGCGGCACATTGTTTGCAAAAAGAGCGCAGAAAACCAAAAAATTCCCCGCAAACTGTCACTTGATTGCTTGTATGACCAAGGCATCGCCAATTATCACCGACCACAGGAATACAACCCATTCCAAAAATAATGGAAGAGGTTTTGGGGGTGTCGCGATTCTGAAAACTCAAATTCGTATTTAGCAAGGACTATCCTACAAACATATGTAACATATGTAACTGACGACGGTTCTGTATGAGACGGTTCTACTACTAGTTCTAGTTTTAGTGCTGTCATGGATAGCTCAAAATTAGAGATTTGGGAGTTTAGTAAAAACATCCCAGTCGCTTGAAACTTATTCTCAGTATTATTTGCTGTGACTACTTTGCTGTAGAAGGCCGACGTTGAATAAACCAGAAATAGCAATTTAAAGAGCCAACAGAAGAACTATGCGGTGGTTGGTATGCGAAGGAAAACCTAACTGAGTGATGTCATTTTCAAGCAATCAGTTTATATCCACCAAAGTAACATTTACATTAATGCCGTTTATAGCACCATCTTAAACACTCAACGACTTTCCCTTGGACTTTTTACGTTTGAAATCCGAATTTTGTGATTATGGTTTCCGCTCGTTTCTTTTCTTTATTAACGCGATGCGAAACATTTTGCGTTTCTGCACAATCAAAAACAATTTTTAAAAACTGCTTTCGTGTGACCAAAAGAGCTTTTTCTAAATCGTAGGATAAAGAGTCTCAAAGTCGTCCAATACAAATTTAATACTATTGAGAGCTAACGGATGTTTAAAATTACGTTTATAATAATACTAATTTCGACCTACTAAATATTTAAAGTCATCAAGTGAAAATATATATATTTTTTAATTCTACCGTTTACTAATACTACAACATGGATTCACAATTCTTTTCAAAAAACCGTTTTTGTTTAAGATCTTTTGATTACATTTTTTGTTAAACATTTATTTTATTTTGTTTTTAGTCCTTTATTCACTTTTTTTAATATACCAGCAAGATCTTTCTTATGCTTAGGCACAAGTAAACTAATTTTTGAGTAATATTTAGTTTCAACGTTTGCAACTTAAAAGATAGGGGACAAACATCCCTTCTCAATACTAAAAGCAGTAGAGCAACAAAAAATCAGAAGAATATGTACAATGGAAACTTGAAGAGAATTTAGAGCAAGTTATTGATCTACCTAGTTTATCGTAAGCCGGGGAGATGTAAACAGACGAGTTATATTCCTGTAAGTATATTCATGTGAAAAAGTATAATATTAGTACGCATGTATTTTTACCCACAACTGTATCAAAATTGGTGTTTTACATCTTGGTTACCATGATTAAGAATATGACATTCTACCTGTCAATATTTTGAGTTTGGAAAGCTTATAAGCTGTATCTTTTTTTTCCTTCCGCCAGGAGTTATAAAATAATTGTGCCAGGATGATAACTTCTGGATCCTTTATTTCCACAGACTCATCGCTTATCTTGCCCTAAGAAACATCCGCCAGTTAAAGGGTGCGAAGCGTTTCCAAATACTGAAATTTATATATTTTAGTTTTGAAATCCCTCCGTTCAAGAAAAGGGTCCAGCAATCATCATCCTGGCACAATTATTTGATTGAAAAGCTTGCATTTAGTTTAATGACTATATACATTACAGCTTTATTTTGTCAATTTATTAATGTAAAATAAAAAATGTTTGTTTAAAACAATTCATGTTAGCAACAACCTAGCAACGAACCGTTACTTTAAGTTGCTGTCGTATATTTTCGTCATGATTTTGCATGATAGGTGACACAGGATATTGTCTTTGTTTCATGGAAACAGCAGAAGTATTAATAGAATGATCGACTAGAGGAGTGCTACCCAATTTGCTATTAATTAAAAGAAAATGGTTAATTAACAAGCTGTTGCAATTGGTTTTCTTGATCTTGACTTCGATTGGACATTGATTATAAAGCTTCAACTAAATCAAGAGGAGCAGAATCTAGATTAGCAAAATGCCAAACACCATGACGGAGATCTGGTACAACTCCCATAATTTTTTTAAAATCTAGGACCAAAATTAAATATGTTGCAACGAAAGAATTACAACCAAGGAAACTATTTAAACTTTATCTTTAATTTGAAAAGTAACTGAAATACAACCGGTAGTTTTACACTTTGCTCAATTTGCAACTGCGCAGTGAAATATATCGCCGTTTTTAAAGGAAAAACTCAATTTATTCAAAATGTTTAATCCAGAATTTCCAATAACGATTTGGTATGCACCTGAATCTAATTTATTTGTCAAACATTTCTAAACCTAAAACTTTAACTTTAGGGTGTGGTCTTTCATCATCTCCAGCTTGATAAAGAATGAAACTTTATTTTTTGTCGACAAAATAAAACGATTGTTTGATATATTAGACGATTTAGAGATTCTTATCCGACCGGTTAGTTCCTTCGTTGGGAGTTACATAAATAAATAAAAACGGTAACAATTTTTATTTTTTTATGTAGGAATAGTATAAGTACACCAGCTATTACCAACCTTTTGACAATTTCAACATTTGAGTTTGGAATTTAACAAATCAATTAAAACAGATGATGATAGAAATGAAATTTCATTTATATCGCCAACACAGGCCAAATTGGGTTCTAAAGCTTTGTTAGCTTTTAGAGGAGAAACATATTCCGAATTAAGTTGTTTTTCAATTTCAGCTTCTTTTCTTAGATATAAAATCCGTTTGTTACCAGTTATTATGGTAATGTACTCCTGAGTTAAAAGCATTTTCAGTGCCATCTAGTTGAACTAATCCACATGGAAGCGTTTAATAGACCGAATTTTGGATCCAGAGTTAGAACCTCAGGTCTTTGTTTACTTGGATAATATAGTCATTGTTACACATACTTTTAAAAAACATTTAGACATATTGTTGAATGTTTTGTTCAATATTAAAGGGAGCTTATTTTACTGTTAGTAAAAAAAATGTCAATTTTGTAAGCCTGAAGTAACTTACCCTGGTTATGTTGCTGACAAATGAAACTTAAATGTAGAGGCAATTTTAAATATACCTAATCCTGAAAACGTATTGTATCGTTGAAATTGCTTGATGTGTTGAAGGTTTATCCTAAATTTTGCAAGTTTCATGGTTCCTTTAACATCTCCATTCTGGAAAAATTCTTATTTTATCTAAACTGAAGTTTGCAGATCAGCGTTAACAACTGTTAAAAAACTTTTAGTTTTAGCAGTAGTGCTGTTGTGTGCTAATTATTCTTATCCGAATATGGTGTTGGCACAGTATTGTTGCAAACTTATCCAAATAGCCCTATAGTGATATCTTCTTTAAGTAGATTTTTAAATAAATAATAACAGAAGTATAGTACTACAGAAAAAGAGTGTTTAGCAGTAAATTTTGCTGTAGCAAGATGTAGGCCCTACATCAAAGGTACGAAATTTGCCTTAATTACTGACCACTACAGGTTAAAATGGTTAAATAACATTAAAGATTCGGTATGACGTATTGCACGTTGGACGGTACGCCTTCAGCACCACGTAATTCCAGATGCTCTTTTCCGAATAGTTGTTGTTTTAGACTACGTCGAGTCTTACTAATACAGATTTCACCCAAAAAATTTACTAATTGGCGTTTTCATAAAAATAGTAACTTGTTTAAAAGAGTTTCATTAAAAATATATAAATTTAGATTAATCGCAATAAAAATTGTACAAACCAACAATCTCAAAATGTACGTTCTTACCACGATGTATTTACATGTGGATATAATGGTATTTTTAAGACATCTGCCCGTATTGGGTCTCTATATTACTGGTAGAAGCACAAAAATGATGTGGCTAAATATATAAATAAGTGTAATACTTGTCTGTGAGTTAAATCAGAGTAAAAAAAATTGTTACAATATTATGCAGTTCTTCGTAAAAAGTTGTACATACCTCGGGCCGGAAGCCCCATAAAGACCTTTCTTCGTCCGGGCTTCAAACTTTTACCTCCAACCGTTTATAAGTAAATAACTCATACTCAGAATATACAAAGGAAAACCGTCGGTACACAGGAAGAACCTTAGGCTCTTTGGCACAAGATTTGCAGTACACAGGACGATCACAGATGCAGTAATTGACTTCACATTGCCCAATGAAAGAATCAGCACATTGACAATTAAGTCAGCAAACAGGGCATACACGATCATAAATGTACATGCACCAACAAATGACACAACAGGAAGGACCCAGATGCCATTGAGGACTTTTGGACGGTAATGGAGGAGACAATCAAGAGAATACCTACACACCGAACTAAAATTATTCTAGGAGATTTCAATGCCAAACTAGGAAAAGAACAAAAATACAGACACGTTACAGGAAGCTACACACCACACCGTGACACAAACCAAAATGGAAGACACCTAATAGAATTCTGTGAGACTCATGACCTCAAAGTCATGTCAACAAATTTCAAGAAACCCGCACGAAAATTAACCACATGGAAACTACCAAATGGCAATGGAGAATTACAAATCGATCACGTCATAATACAAAGGGAAGCACAGAGGGAAATCCAGAACATCAACATACGGAAGGGCTTCTTTGACTCGGATCACCACCTACTACAGATAAAGACACACCTAATCCCTAAGAGGAAACAACAGAAAACTAAGATCATTAGACCTGACCCAGAATATCTAACACTCAACCAAAAGAAAATACTAGAGAAAATTAAGACAGGACTAACACAAAACTGGGAACAGTTATCAGGAAAACTTCAGGAAGCCATGAAATTAGCAGTAGCACCGAGAACCAGGAAACACCGTTGGTGGAACCACGCATGTGACCAAGCAATCGAAAGGCGAATCAGAACGTGGAAGAAGTTCAACAACAACAACAAGGTACCAGAAAACTGGCAGGAATTTCTCAAAACACAGAAACAGACAAGTAAAATTATCCGTAAAGAAAAACGAAACTATGACAAACAGAAACTAGAAGAGATAGAAGCAGATTTCACAAAGAACAACACGAGGAATTTCTACAGGACATTCAGAGAAAACATGATGAAATACCAAGCACCGAACCTCTGCTTTAGGAGACCGGATAGCACGCTAGAGACCAATACCAAGAACAATTGTAACATCCTAGCGAAGTATTTCAAGAAACTCCTAAACGCAGAATCACCAACAGATAAACTGGACACAGAGGAACCCGCACCAAACCCAGATAGCGAACCGCCATTAATAGAAGAAGTAAGAGAAATCATAAAAAACCTCAAGAACAATAGAGCACCAGGAGAGGATGGAATCATCGCAGAATTCTGGAAGCTACAAGACCCAGATCTCACAGAACACATTCACAACATCATGAAACAGATATGGGAAACGGAAGAGATACCGGAAGAATGGCGCACAGCACTGATACACCCTCTACACAAGAAAGGGGATAAGTCGGACCCAAACAACTATAGGGGCATCTCACTGGTACCTGTCACATATAAGATACTCTCGAAAGCACTGCTAAATAGATTAGAGAAGCAAACAGACCACCTAATTGGTGAATACCAGGCTGGGTTTCGTAAACACAGGTCGTGCGCTGAACAGATATGGAACCTTAAGATGATTCTGCAACACAAACAGAACATAACCATCACCTTCGTCGACTTTAAGAAAGCGTACGACTCAATAGACAGAGAAACCCTCTTCAAAATCCTGAAAGAATACAGAGTCGATAGGAAGACACTAACATTAATTCAGCAAACATTAACAAACACGACATCTAAAGTGAAGTTTTGTGGAGAGCTCTCAGAACAATTTGAAATTAAAACAGGAGTCAGGCAGGGCGACGGCCTCTCACCATTGCTGTTCAACATAGTACTGGACAAAATAGTGAAGGAATGGGAAAAGGCACAGAAAGGAGTCCTTTTAGGAAAAGTAAGAGTCAAGTGCCTAGCGTTCGCAGATGATTTAGCCATCATAACGGTACGAGAAACAGAAACAATAAAAGCCATAGAGGAATTACACGAAATCGCAGCCAAGACCGGACTACAGATATCATATGAGAAAACAAAGTTCATGAGCGCCCAAAAATACTCATCACTACATACAAAGTATGGAACAATACACAGAACAGAAAATTTTAAGTACCTAGGAGAAACATTACAGATTACAGGAAGAAATAACGTATCTAATGAAGAGAGAAAAGTGAAACTAGAGAAAGCCTACAAATTGACTTGGAATCACTATAATAAGAAAGCTATCTCACGAAAGGCCAAGCTACGACACTACGAGACGGTGGTGCTACCAGAAGCACTATACGCAGCCGAGACCACAGTAATACAAGGGCAGACACGAATCAAACAGATAGAGAAGACGGAGAGAAAATACTCAGGAAAATTTTTGGGGCGACGCAAAAGACGGGGTATGGATAAAGAGGCCAGCTGAAGAATTATATGAACACACGGAGAAAATAACAGACAAAATCAGGAAACGAAGATTACAATTTTATGGGCACCTCAGCAGATTGGCACCACATAGGATAACAAGACAGATCTTGGACTGGGTTAGCACAAGGAAAAACAACAAATGGATGAATGAAGTAAGAAATGACATGGAACAACTCAACATCACACAGGAAACAATACAAATCAAAACACTCTTTAGGAATCTGACCAGAAGAAATAAATTACAAGAGACACCATACAATAAACGAACACAATGGACTGAACAGAGACGACAAGAACACAGCCAGAAGATGAAGGAACACTGGGCGAACAGGAAAAAGAGAAGCCAAAGAAAAGACAAGACCTAAAGTGGACTGAAGAACGGAAGCAGAAACACAGCACACGAATGAGGGAAGTTTGGGCAGAACGTAAAGAGAAACAACAGGGAAATGGACATGACGTTTAGTCTAAATGCGCTCTTCAAGGGCATAACACAAATAATAATAACTAACTCATACCTAAAAATCAATACTACTTAAAGAGGCTTTCTTAAAAATATCACAGTATGTCAAATATAACTTTTTAATTTGTGGTTGGGTAATGGCTTTTGTCATTGAATTACATAATTTTATGGTCCACGATAGTCTCGGTTAAATTTTTTTATACCATGTCAAATTAGTCATTTTGTAACTAAAATTCTAATATTTAATGGTTATTAATGTTGCTACAACATAAATATCAAAACGTAAAAGAGCCTTAGAAACAAAGACTAGTTAATTATTAATATTTTTAATTAAAACGTCCTCATAATAGAATTCTTTTTTTAAGTTTGCGTTTCTTTTGTATATAATAGCTCGTGTATAATTATAGTTCACCTGATTCAGCTTTTTCATAATTAAGCGCTGAATCCGACAACAAATTGCGTCATCCGTCATTCTGTCACGTTTTTAGATCTATATTTCCATGCCGTGGTCGGTATTTTAATAATTAGTCTTCATGATACTTATTGCTCTTGTTAATTGTAAAAGAAAAGCCACATTTCCAATTTTAATTTAGTGCACTATAAAATTTTACATTGAAATTGATGATTTACGTCGTTCAGTCGTAGGTACAATTATTATAAAAATTACGTAAATCGTTATTAATCTTTTATTGGAACGCTTTAATGTGCGATTACTACCTAAAGTTTATTTTATGTAGTTATTACTTATACAATCATGCAAAATTTTACTTTATAGGTCGCAAAACTACTTTGTTTAAACTGGAATATCTTTTTTATTGTAGTTTGGCAACTATTTTAGTACCGCTAACTAAGTTTTCGTAAGGATTATACTTTTGTAGCAAGTATTTTTTTGCATAATAATAAAATATTTTTAGCTACGAATAATCTTAGGGTAAACAAAAATATGTTGGGTATATAACACGTGCATCTCCAGATTTACACAACAATAGAAAATGTTAAAGTTTAAAAAATTAAAAATATAAAATCTAAACAATATTATCTACTAAACCATATATAAACTTAAATAAAGTCCCAAGAACATGAAAGCAAATTCAACAAATTATAAAAACTTAAAATTTACACACCTTTCAAGAGGAGTATCTTTCGTAACAACTTTTTAAATTAATGTTTGGCGGTAATTAATTTATCAATTTACGCTGACAACCACAGCTTTCCTTAAGTACTAGAATGAGAAACTAATAACGTCGTTGAACTGTTTTAATAGATTTCGGAAGGATATGAAATTTTCAGGAAAATATAATGGTCAAGCAAATGATCTGTACGTGAGTGTTCTAATGGTAGTTTGATGTAGATAGCGGTAATCGTAATTCTTATACACATTGTTGCAAAATGAACCACTATGGCGTCTAATTTACATATGTTCATTAATTAACTAAATTTCTAAACTAAAATAAACTGCATAGAGAATTTGAATACAACGAAATTGTCTCAGATTACACAAATACGCTTTGAGGGAAACTAAGTTTTAAATACATTTTGAGTTTAGTTTTTAAACTTTAGAAACAATAACTTTTTAGCCATGATCTTAATATACATCTCTGAAATACTTCAAAATAGTGGTAATAATTTGTATGGAATTTCTTACAAACATTTTAATTTATTTATATATCTGTTTAAACTAAAAAATACCAACAGTTAACTGTAACGACTGTAAATGTTTTATGTTCATTATTGTTATCAGAAGCGATAACTTTAAATGCTACACAATTGTACAGTTGTATATCGCACTTAAGTATACACCTTTGATGAGCTCATAATAAGAGCGAAATGCGCATCAGGTGTTCTTTTGTTGCGTATATGCTACTGTATAGAAATACTTGGCTTGCTTTCGACATGTGTGTTTAAGCATTTAAAGTTATCGTTTCTAATAACAATAATGTAAATAAAACATTTACAGTCGTTACAGTTAACTGTTGACTATAGAAGATAAAACAAACCAGTATTTATAATAGTATATTATGATACGAGTTTCATAAGAAGCATTTTGGCGCACGCACGGGTTTAGGGCACGACGAGCGCAGCGAGGAGTGCCATAAAGAAGTAAGTGCGACAAAATGCCTTATAAACGAGATATCATATAGTATTTTTCTACTTTGCGTTTTTGGGCTTTGTAAAATATAAATAACTTTAAAAAAATTTTATCACTAAGGTTGTCACTGTTGGCAACACTTTTTCAATTAAAGGCGGCTATGGTTATAAATATATTCGAAGCGTCAGTATAATTTTTCTGTAGAGTTAATTATAAATTTTATTCGTGTAAAGAAGTTGTTAAATATGGAAGATGATTTAGAAAGTACTCCTCCTGAAATACGAGAAATCGCACAAAACACAATGGAAAATTTGCTTCCAGTAAAGTCGCGCTCAACTTATGAAAAGATTTTACGGAATTTGAGAAATGGCGCAAAGAGAATAACATTTCGACGATTTCTGAAAACGTCATGCTGGCATATTTTGAGTTAAAACGGCAAAAATACAAAGCATCCAGCTTATGGAGTCTTTATTCTCAATTAAAGTCGTGTATAAACATCCATTTAAATCATGACATTTCGAATTATTACAAATTAAAAGCTCTTCTAAAACGGTGTTCAGAAGGATACACTCCGAAAAATCCAAAATTTTAGAAGAATTCGAAATTAGTAAATTTATTAACGAAGCAGAAGACAAAATTTATTTGGCAATGAAAGTAAGTATAATTGTATTATTAGAAAGTGTATAAATTATGACGATTTCAAATTAGTAAAAATAATAACTAAATGAATAACTACATACTACATAAATAACTATACTCTTAATAACTACTTCTAAAAACTACATAAATAACTATACTTCTAAAAACTACATAAATAACTATACTCCTAATAACTATTTCTAAAAACTACATAAATAACTACTTCTATAACTACCGATATAAATAGTAAAGGCAGCAATTGCACCAAACTCAGTTAAATTTAACTGTGGTTTAAAACAATCATTACTCCCTTAAATGAATCGAGTTTGGTGCAACTGACCCTAAATAAAACGAATTTTATGAATTTTAGGTCATCTTGATAATGGGATACAGCGGGGCCTGTAGGCGTGATGAGCTCACAAACATGTCCACTGATGACGTTAAATTACAGTCCGACACCATTATAGTCTCCATACCAACAACAAAAAACAACTTGTCCAGAGAATTTGTTATTACTGAAAAAAATGGATTACATTAATTAATGCTTATGTTGCTCTAAGACCCACCAACACCACACACAAGCGATTTTTTTGACATATAGAAATGGACGTTGCATTAATAACCCTATTGGAATTAACACAATGGGCAAAGTCTCAAAAGAAATTGCCATTTTCTTAAACTGCCCCATCCACAACTTTATACGGGCCACTGTTTTAGGAGGTCGAGTGCCACTCAGTTGGCCAATAAGGGTGGAGACTTGCTGAGCCTCAAACGTCACGGTGGATGGAAATCGTCTGCTGTGGCTGAAGGGTATGTCGAGTCGACCCTAAGTAAGAAAATTGAAGTGGCAGAAATGCTTAGGCCTTGTGCAAACCCACCTTCTTGTTCCACTTCAGATAATAGTTTTAATTTGCCAAGTTCTTCGACACAGAATCCTCTTATTGACATCACCACAACTAATGCAAATACTCAAAACATTGTTACTGCCAATGAGAGTGTTCCGGGTGTTGTAATTCATGCAAAAGATTCTTCGTCAGTGACCGTTAACGTCTCCTATAATAATTGTAATTTTTATAGTCATAATAATTGAGTTCTAGTTTGTTGTTTACTTGTTTTTAAAATAAAAAACTATATCTGAAATCTTCCTTTATGACAGAACAAAAATTAAGACCTACAGAATAATAAACATAATAGAATTTAGAACCATGTGAATGTGCACTTTGACAACGATACCCGGTATCCCCACCATTGTGTCGGCGCAGAATTCAAATTAGTCGTCTTTAAAAACACATTACTAATCCCTAATCAAATTATTAGACGCACCTTACTTTTGGAAACTTACTGATCTTGAACATACTTCTTTTATTCTTCACTTACAATATTATAATATTAAATTACATTACACAAATTTTCACAAAGAATAATTTTAGATGTAATTAAATGTACATACTTGGAATCTTGAATTTACCAATCAAAACACCCATATTTGTATTAAAGTCATGCTTTCAATAATACATATATAAAATAATAATTACACAGAATTTGTTTCTTGTAAACGTGCCAATGGAGTTTCATGCCGTAAGGACAACAAGAGTTCAACTATTTCCAAAAACGTTGGCATTCTTTGAGCCCAAGATTCCAATAACCACCGAACTTATGGTATCTTTATTACAAACGTTAAAATGTTTCCAGAGCTTTGTTTTCTTTTTGAATGTTAACCGAACAACAAAGTGGCCCGTAACAAGTAACAATCTTTGTAGGGTTACAAAGAATCTTTTTGTTCGTGCCGAAGGTAACATCCACTTCAAAGTGTTGTGCTCTAGTTTTATGTACTGTAAAAGAAAACAAAATTACAATGTTATAGGGTGAGGCTCTTGAGTTTATTTATGTCAGTAACATAATATATTTAACTTCGCCAATTTTATCAAAAGCAAATCTGATATAACAAATAAAGGTAGTACTTACCGTCTATATACTTTGCTACGAAAATAATTAAACAATGTTTATAGTGTTGCTTAAAAATTGGAATTTCAACTTAGTTTTATTCCATTGAGGTTATGCTAAACATTTCTAAATATGCGATTAAAATTAAATGACATTAAGCCACTATTGCCAACTAAAAGAAAATTTTCACCGTTTTAGTGTAATTTTTATGAAACCGTATTTATTTTATGAAACGCGTTTGCGTATCATAAAAACTACAATATGAACGCAAAGTAGAAAAAATGTTTTTAGAGACGACAATGCCTTATTAGTAATTGCAAGAGGTGTAATAGTTTACAAATTAAATTTTATCGTATACTTATTTCAGTTTCTGTTGCTATTAAAGAAAGATTGAGGGCTCTCAGTATGTCTGTAATACACATTTCAATGACACCATCGATGATACCTATGCTAATTTACATATTGACAGTTTGATTAGCTTGTTAAACGTTTATAATGCTTTAAAAGATTATTTTCTTTTTATTTTTTATACCTACGTGTTTTCATATTATAATTTTTTTGCAAAACTATCCGTAATTTTTTTTGAATTTAAAGTAATATTGATTAATTTAATCAATCTTTAAAAGTAATTTTTATACGATTTGCAGTTCTTCACGTCTTTAAAAAGCAAATTCCTTAAAACTCAAATTCAACTTATGTTGATGAACGTGATACGATATTTTGAAGGTGATACTAAATGCCAAGAAACAAGTAAATATATACTATATTCTTCTTAAAAAACAAGAACACGACAAAATAAGCATCGACTGATGTCGATGATTACACTGCAGGTGTAATTACATGAAAAGTGTATGACATGGGACGTATTACACCAACATTGTTTTACACTTTGCATCTTGCCCCAAGCTTTCACATACAATTTTGATTTAAGGTATGAAATTGCTACGTATTTGTAAATTTATTGTATTATATCAAGTAGACCATGAAAACAAATCCTAACAAATAACTAAACATATTCAATAAATCCTACTCAGTTTGGGACACCCTGTATACTATTTATTTAAAAGTTTTATTTTTCCTTATGAAACACCCTGTATTTTATTGCATATTTTGATTGCCTTTAAAAATAAAGTATACTTTTATGATGTTGCCATATACCTAAATCCAGAGCGTTATGAGTTACGTCGATTTTTATTAAAATATGGTATTACTAAAAAATTCAATATCTTCTAATCTAACAAATTATGACAAATTTACTATTACAACTAAATAGTTAGATATTAGATGAATGTATTCTATGATTAAATGTTGAACATCTCTATTCAGAGTGTTCAGAATTTACAAATTACTTATTAGATTATTCAATATGTAATATGAACCTTATTTTAAATAGAACACTCTGTGTTTTATTAATTCATAACATTAACAAAAAAAACTCCTTTCAAATGGTTAAGGGTGTCCTATGCGTATTACAGTTTTAGCGCAATTTACAATTTTTTTAAAATTTATGACAGTGAGAGATTTTAAAGCAAAAAAGGTTTAATAACAAAAGCATAATTTTTGCGATTTTTAAGAGTCCTCTCTACCCTTTTTTATCAAAAATCGTTATATCAAATTGCTTAAGAACTATACTATTTTTTTTTATAGAAAGAATGTTAAAACAAGGTCACGGACACGTTTGAAAAACTAGTTTCAGGGTTTACCGTTCTGTAGTACTGCTTTACAGGGAAAAATTGCATGTTTTCGAAGCGACAAAATAACACCCTTATATACAATTGAAATATTCTAAAATATTATTTTTCACATTCTACAATGTTCTTTTCAACTCAACACGGACGCTTTTTTTAAATTCAAGATTAATTAATAAATTGGGAAGAATTTCAATATTTCACGACAAATGCTGCAAAAACAGTCTTACTTTCAAAACATAATTGTAACAAATTAAAATATTTTAGAGAAAAAAAGGCTCCGACATAAGTTACGTTACAAATCCATGTTTATGATAGTGAAATCCAAAATTATTTTTATCAAATACTGTAGCCTTGAAAGTGTCGCCTATGTGACATAGGAATTGCATGGGAATTGAAAGGTAGAGAGAACTCTTAAGGAAAATAAAGTAACAGCCAATGATAAAAGTAAAGCATGACAAAAGGTTCTAAATAAGCCAAATTGTTAGGTTTGGCAATAACGACCTTAACGGGACATACGCCAAGGACTCGCTGTTCAGTGTGTGGAAGAGTAGTCCATGGAAAATATAAAGTAGATGTTTTAAAATTACAGTTACATAGCCATAAAATTTGCTATGTAATTGCTCTTTCATAGACTTTATAAATTTATTTTAATTTTATTATTTAAATTAATTGCTCAATAATTACTTCCTTTTTTTTTCAATCGGCTATATGAAGTTTTTATTAATATGAGACTCTTTGATATTCATGAATTAAGTAGCACAAATACACTCACAAATGTATTATGAAATTTATTTGCACACATAAATATAGAAACTTAACAATCGTTTATAACGTACCTACCAGTACGTATTGCGGTGATGCATTTTATGTGCAAAATAAAATTTTTATATCGAATGTGAGCATGAGTTTACTTTGTTTAATTCTTTGGTTGAGAACATCTCAAAAGACTTGGATTCTTAATGAACAATAACGTGGTTTAAGATTTAACAATAGCGTTGCGTGTACGACTTTGTGATGTTTATATTTTATGGTTACAATCTTAATTAATTTTTAATACAGACATTTTATATGTTAACTTAACTAACCTGGGAACTATTCAATGTGTGCGCTTACGTGCGACTTTGTGCCGATCTTGGGAAATGACTTCTCAAAACTCGCCGGCTTGCTAAAGTCTTTCTTTATCGTTCCATGTTTTTTTTAATTGATTACAACACTACGCAGGCTAATTTATAACAATACGTAAGCTAATTTATAACAAATTACAAGCTTTATCTACAACAATACTCGGACTTATCAACGGTACGCTGCATTTAACTCGTTTTGGTATTAAAACTGTATGTTAATAACTGGGTTAATTATTAAGATCCACAACACTTTTTTTTAATTGGCGAAGAACACTGCCCATTCATTGTTTATTGCGCGGACCCCAAATTGCACGTCCATCGTACTCTACTGCCCGAGAGCGTCTTCTTTTCCCACTTTTACTGTACTCGATCACGTACGCACAAAAATTAATATATCTCTACTTTACATCCTAGATATATCTTTTCTATCTTACTACTAGACCTTACACCTATATTTACATCTATACATTACAATTATTACATTATACAACCACTGCAGTATGTATAGCGGTACTAACATTTCATTTCAGGAAGAAACTTTTACCAATAATACAGGATACAATGTTTATTTTAATGGATCTGATTCACATGTAAGTGCACTTTGCTTTGATCACTCATTTTTGTTTTATTTTCGAGTTTCCAAACATCATAATCTTAAATTTTTATGATGCTTTTTTAATTTTTAGGTCAGCGCCTCGTTTTCACTCATTTTCACTTTGAAAATCGATTCCTTGGGTCAATAATTAGTTCATAGAATGTTATTTACCTCTTCCCATTTTAATTATTTTTAATTTTATAGATCACGCTATTTAAGTTTTTCAAAGGTTTTAACGCTAATATGTCCACGTATTCATTTCTAAGTTGGATTATTATTGTTACATAAGAGTCACTTTATGAAACACACCCGGAAATTTACCTTCACTAAGTTCTTTTTTCTAGATTCTACTACACTGAATTACAATTAACCGATACATTGCGATACAGGTAAATCTCCTACATAATACTACTATTTTACATAATTTATTTATTTTAGGGTTGCTACCTTGAAATCTCAATAACCTGATTTCCAGTTATTTTATGGGAATTATGAGTGGAATGTAAGATCTTCCGGAAATATCCTGCTATTCGCAGTATGGCATTATCTGAATATAAAGTGATTTTTTGCATTAAATTTAACCCAGGTTAAAAGAGGTAATGCCAGGCGCACTAGAACTAGAGAGGGCTATGTTAAAAAATTTGACAAATTGATATGACAATTTATTTATTTATGGTTAGGATCTGCAATGCAAAACAGTAATAGGTACAGGTAAGTTTCCTCAGAAATTAATTTATTAATCAGTATGGTCTTGTAGGATTTCTTCTTGGTGGAGGTAGGGCAAAAAAAATAACTAACAACAGTTCCTTGAGTTCTTTGTCCTTTCTACCTCTACAAAGAAGGAGTTCTACAAGACCATACTATTTAATAACGAAATAGGTAGTTTTATTTTCTTTAACAATTTATTTTTAATGCTAAATAGTTATCTACTGTTTCTCCAGCAATAAAATTTGTAAAACTTTTATGGAAATTAGAACTTTAACAGAGAGGCAGCCGATTCGTCACCCCCTAAAGAAATAAAAAAAATTTAAGGAGAAGGGAAAAAAGAGTGTAAAATCATCAGTTGATGAACGAGGTGAAAAATATGGGGTTAAACTTTCCTTTTGGAATACCGTATGAATTTTCCACCAATTTTCGTATTTGCTTATGGACGATGTTAAATCTTCTTTTATCTTGATAATCTAGATTTCTGTGCAACAGAGGCATCAACCGGCTTCGTATTGGATAAGCACTATCATCTAACATTACCACCCCAAGAAATGGTCTCCATCTCTTCTTAAAGGTTCTCAATGCCGCTGTATTTCTAAATACTCTAGCATCGTGAACACTTCCAAACCAACTGGCGTTTACAGCGTAATGACCACATACCATCATTACTTTTAAAGAGTGATCACAGTAAGGATCTTTATAAGGCACATACGTCCTGTTTTCAAAGAAAAAAATTCAACAAGAAATATACTTATCTCATGCGCGTCTAGAGGAGCTGGTTTCTTGATGTTAATTAAAGTACCGTCAACGCTTCCACAAACACCGCCTTTGCGTATAAAATTAATAAAAATGTCTTGTGCATTTCGGGGCCAACGTACATATTATGAATAATAGTATTCAAAACTTTGTTAACAATTCCGCAAATAGTATATTTCTTGTTGATGCACTTTGAATTTTTGAACATTATTATCACTAGAATCGTCACTCAAAAACAATATTCTTCTAATTACTTTGATTTTGAAAGACTGTTTGCAAGCCACTTAAACCACTTTTCAAAAATTCAGTAAAGTGAATAAAAGCTCTATAATATATTTTTAGAAATTTGGTGATGATGTAACAAAGCATAAATAAATATACGTTTGAATGGTTTAGACAATGTTATGTTTGAAATAATAACACTATTCTGGACTTCTATTGTCTATATTTTAGTTTAATTGAATAAACACAACGTTTCAATTGCTATAAATTGAATCTGCAATCGTCTTCAGGTGAATACTAACAAACTTAAAGACTACTGTAACTTATATACTAATACAAAGTTAGTGAAGCGATCAAGTGTACAAAGTTAATGAAGGGGACGTTACCGTAAACTAAGATTAGTCAGGCGTCTAATTAAGGGTTTCCACACATTGTTAATCTCTACGCTGGGTTGACTAAAGACATTCTTGTTGTTTTCGATAAACGCTGCTTCTTTAAATTTTCTCTTGTACCAGTGCTCTTCTCGGTGTATAATTCTTGCCTCCGACCATTTCATTTTGTGATGTTTTTCCCAGGAGTGTTGGGCAATGCCGGATTTCAAAGTCTCTCCTCTCTGCGTATGGGTTTTATGTTCCTTCAACCTGATATCTAACGGTCTTTTAGTTTCCCCTACGTATGACTGGCCGCATTCACATGGGACTTCGTAGATGCAATTCTTGGAGTCACGACTGTTGTCTGGTCTAGTTTTGGAGATCATGCTACCAATAGTTCTTGATGATCTGAATACCGTGTTAATGTCATAATCTCTTCCTATCCGTTTTATTTTCTCAGATAATCCTTTGACATATGGAATGCTGAGTAGTGTTTTGGGTTTCTTTTTGGTCATGGCTGTTTGGCTCTTAGAGAGTTGTAGAGCAGTTTCTACCACTCGTTTCCGGTAACCATTTTGTTTAAGGTCTCTTCTGGTGTTCTTGATTTCTTCTTGTAGTTCTACCTCTGTATTACATAGTCTGTGAGCTCTGTCGACTAAAGATTTAATAATCCCTTTCTTTGTTGTTCCACTGTGATTAGAGTCGTAATTCAGATATTGGCCGGTATGAGTTGGCTTTCTGTAAACTGATGTCACAATATCCTCATTGTTTCTTTTTGCGAGGACGTCTAAGAATGGTAGTGAGTATTCCCTTTCTTTCTCCATGGTAAATTTGATGGATGGCTTAATGTTGTTCAGGTGGTGTAGAAGAAGGTCTAGCTGACGGTCGCTATGGTTCCAAATTATGAACGTATCGTCTACATATCTGAGCCATAATTTTGGTTTAAATCTCGCTTTTTCTAATGCTTGGACCTCGAACCAGTTCATGTAGATGTTGGCGATTACCGGTGAGAGAAACGAACCCATAGGAAGACCGTCGTCTTGTGCAAAGAATTCGTCCTTTAATTGGAAATATGAGTTCCTGAGGCAGCATTGTAGAAGTTTCATTATCCCCTTAACCGGTAGCAAAGTTCTATTATGTAATTCCTCGTCCTCTAGCAACTTCTTCTGAATAATTTCTAAAGATTCTTCAACCGGAACATTAGAGTAGAGGCTTTCTACATCAAAATTGACAAAACGATCTCGTTTTTGTAGTTCTATAGACTCAAGAATCTCTACGAAATGTCTGGAATCCTTCACAAACGATGGGTTTCCATCTTGAAGTGGTCGTAGAATTGGAAGTAAGAATTGGCTAGTTGGTATGTGGGTCCATAACGAGAGCTAGTTATTGGTCGAAGCGGCATGTTGTCTTTATGTATTTTTGGTAATCCATATAAATGCGGTGGTTTGCTGTGGTGTGGCGTAAGAGTTGTCCTTGCTAAATAAATAGTTTTTACTTTTTTCGCTTTTTATTTTACTTTAACTTTTTAAAAAATAAAAGTGTACTTTTGCTTGTAGTTTCACTCAGAGAGGTTAGGAGGGATGGGGCCTATGTTACTCCTTGCAATATTTTGGTTATGAAAGTTAATTTTTAACTCTGGAGGATGCTACGTTTGGGATAAGTAACAAAGAGACAGGCAAACATACACACAATTACCTATATTAATATGTATAGATTGCAAAGTATAATACAAAAACAATATACAAACAAATCACATGTTGTTTTGTCTTTCTGGTGTGTGGGCAAACTGTATACAGGGTGTCCCATCGGGAAGGCCATCGATAGATTATAGAAAAACTGTACATGGGAAAAATTTGAAAATTTGGTAGTATACTAACATTGACGGGGGCAATTCCGTTAAAAAATTTTCAAAATGGTGACACTTTTGGTTATACCGGAAGTATGTGTCAAGTTGCTTATTTTAAATAGAACACCCTATATATTATTCCATTTTTGGATTTTGCACAAAATTGTAGACACATTTTGTGTATAATGTCCTATACCTAAGTCTAACTGTTTTGGACTTATTTTAAATTTTATGTCAAAAATGACGTTTTCAGGCCTAAACAAAATTATAAAATTTTCCTATACTAATGCCTTTATTATTTAATTGGAATAGGTTTCCTTGTAGCAAGGGACCTATTTTAGTGGGCTATCTCGATATTTTGATAATAAATTAATACAAGGCGATCAAAAAGAAAAGGATTAAAATTAAATTCAAAAACACGTCAAAAGTCATTTTTTTAAAATGCAAACACCATGTTTTTATAATTTTATCTTATTTAGCATCAAAAATAAGGTTGACTTTATACAAGGTTGTCTATTCAAAATACATGGTTTTCGAAATATTGGCAATTTATAATTTTTTTTGTTGCACAAATGCTATTGTATTTCTTTTAATATGAATGGTTATTCCTAGTTGGCCATGATGGCTTTAGAAAACAATCATCTGTCACGGAAATGTCAAACTGTGTGTATCAAACTAAGAAATGCCAACAGTTAACTGTACCGACTGTGAGTGCTAAAGTGCATATCGTTATCAAAACAATAACTTTAAATGCTTGAAACACACCTGTGTCGATAAAGCCAAGTAATTACTTGTACAGTAGTACACACGCAACGAAAGAACACCTGGATTTATCGACACACGTGTGTCTCATGCATTTAAAGTTATCGCTTTATTAACGATATGCACTTTAACACTCACAGTCGGTACAGTTAACTGTAACACATGTTCTTAAGTTTGACATATCCTTGACAGATGATTGTTTTCTAACGCCAACATGGCCAACTAGGAATAACCATTCATATTAAAAGAAATACAATAGCATTGGTTCAACAAAAAAAATGTTAAATGCCAATATTTCGAAAACCATGAATTTTTGAATAGAAAACCTTGTACAAAGTCAACCTTATTTTTGATGCTAAATACACAAAATTATAAAAACATAGTGCTTGCATTTAAAAAAATGACTTTTGACGTGTTTTGAATTTAATTTTAATCCTTTTTTTTGATCGCCCTGTATTAATTTATTATCAAAATATCAACATAGCCCACTAAAATAGGTCCCCTGCTACAAGGAAACCTATTCCAATTAAATAATAGAGGCATTAGTATAGGAAAATTTTATAATTTTGTTTAGGCCTAAAAACGTCATTTTTGACATAAAATTTAAAATAAGTCCAAAACAGTTAGACTTAGGTATAAAACATTATACACAAAATGTGTCTAAAATTTTGTGCAAAATTCAAAAATAGAATAATATATAGGGTATTCCATTTAAAATAAGCAAGTTGACACCTACTTCCGCTATAACCGAAAGTGCCACCGTTTTAAAAATATTTTAGCGGAACTGCCCCCGTCGATGTTAGTATACTTCCAAATTTTCAAATTTTGCCCATGTACAGTTTTTCAATAATCTATCGATGGCGTTCCCGGTGGGACATCCTGTAGAAAGACAAGTAATTATAGATTAATTAAACAACCACAAGAAAATAGTAAAATAATTACAAGAGAATATGAATTTGGAGTGAATTTTACTATTTTATAGCAAATATTATGTCGATCCCACAAAGGCAACGACTGTTGCTTGATATAAGTAATAATAGCAATGTAAGAAGGTAATAAGTGGATATTTACTAAACAAATAACAAATAGTAATAAAAATTATAGTAATCAACGTAAATCTGCGCCGCATCTTACAATATTTTAATGGAAAATGTCTCTTAAGACGGGTCCAGGTACCTGATTTGTGACCGTTCCATTAAACGTTTTAAGATTGAAATTTAAACGTAAACTTTCCTTGAAAAAGAAGAAAACAATTGCAGTTTACAAGAAAATAGTTCAAATAAAAGTTATAAGCAATACAAATTTCAACTTTTTATGATTAAACAATTATCGATACATCCAAAATATAAGAAGATCAGTACAAAACTACAATTGTATCAATTTGTGCAACTGTGTGGAATTAAAAGCGATCCCAAAGGAACGCTAGTAAACGATGTACGATTAGTACATTATTGAAGCAGACCTTTTTCTACATAGCGAACTTGCTGCTAGGTTACGCGGCCTCAAAATAAACCGGCTGCAAAGGGTAGGTGTCCGCGAAATAGGAACTTCCCGTACGGTTGCACAAAAATGTATTTGTTTAAGTTTTTATAAATATATGTACATTTAAGTTGCGTGTTGGTAAAGGTTGTGCAATTTAAAAAACCAGAGTGCGTGTAGTGCCGTGTGGAAGACCATGCAGCGATCTAAGAGACAATCGTGGTTTCACGATCATAGAATCAAACCTAACGGTTTCTTAAGTAAAAATAAAAAAAAGAAGTGAAAGCCAATCGCGCGAACAAAACAAATGTGGCTAATGTCAGAGATGCCTAGAGACTATAAGATTATATGTATTCAGATTTTTTTTGTAAAACAGATTTATAAGGTACCCACAAACACCCTCACGAGTTTTGCATGCACGGCTAAAAGCACGTGTAAGGACGTTGCAGATATCAGTAAATAAACCAATCAAAGGAAAGGAACACCAACTGCAGCGTCTATTTAACCAACAGAAAAACACCAACAACTGCACCAAAAACTGTACTCGGACACGTGTTTCAACAGCTAAGCTGTCATCATCAGCGATACCGATCAGTAAATAAGTTCAATAAGTTCAACAAATTTTAGTACTGAGAAAATCATCTGCTGCATATTTAAATAAAAAAGAAGTAAACAAAATTATTGCAGTGTAAGGCAAAAGTACTCGAACTACTTACAAAGAAAAGATTACTGAATTGCTAAGTACACTTGTCGGAATAGCTTTAATAAAGCTTCCACTTGAGGAACAATACGTCGGTCAGTTTTTAATTTAACGATTGGTTTTTTTAACACCTACAATCTTAAAGAGTCCTTAAAAAAACAAACTACTAACAAAAATTAATTTTTTAATTGAGTGTTTTAATTAAAATTAGATTTCTAATAAATAATTAGAATCACAAACTATTTGTTGTACTAAAATGTATAAAACAATTGTATTCATTTTCAGCCCGACTTGTTAAATACGTCACGTACTAAATTACATACAGTACTCATTGGTAACTACTTAATAGACTTTAACAACAATCATTTAAACAGTTGGTAATCTGTTTGCATTTTGAAAATGTAATGCAGTTACCCGCAAGCAGGTTTATATGTTACTTGCAAAGACCACACTAATCTAGCATTGTAATCAATTTCAATTTTAAATAAAGTTAATATCAATATATGTTAGTTATCGATCATTACAAATATTAGAATTTAAATCACACATTGTTATTACGACACATTAAAAATAAAGGTTTATTACAATATTTAAAAGTAAATATTGTCACATTAGACCGCATAATTATCAACTTGATTTTACACATGATTAAACAAGAGATTTTTTAGTGAAAATAAATGTCACTCCACACATTAATGCGTTTGTATGAACCGCTTAAATTTTTAATTAAGAGGTAATAGGATTTCGTATGTTTACGTAATTAAATCTAGATGAGGTTTATAGATATAACCCTTTAAATTACATGTTTCAATTTGGTTTGTCCTTAGCAATTAGTTTGTAAAATTAGAGGAATGGCGAATATCAGCGTTTCTACGGTTGTTGCACTAATTTTTGGAAAAACAGATATGATAAGCACATTCGTAACACATAAAACCGGAAGTTTTATTAAACTTTAAAACTTTGCATGTATGGGCTTTTATATTATTTTAGAAGTTAATGTTGAATATTTTTATTTAAATTTACTTTGTTTAAAGCAGTTTCATATTTGCTTTTAAAAGTAGCAACTAGAGAAGCAATTTTATGGTTAACTAATAAATTTGTATGTATACGACATGTATGTATTAATTATGGCATGTTTTCGTTACGATTACGTTTAACTATATGATTTTTCGTTTGTGTATATTTGTTTGTTTTAATAAGAATATTGCGAGCCATGCGTTTCATAGCAATTAAAATTAATAAAACTAGCCGCCATGTTTGAATTTGTTTTGGTTTATGATATAGAATAGAATCTGGGATGTATTAATAAGTAATAAATGGTTTACCTATAAACTGCAATAAACTGCAAATTGTGTGCGTTAAGGCTTTGTCGCTAATAAGTTTTAAATTGTGGCGAAAGTAATCAACGCATAGATAATGTACAAAATATTTTTAATATTCTGTTAGGGTTGTAGGAAATAGAATTTTTATTGAAAAGCTTGTCACGTTTGTAGTTTACAACACTTGCAAACCGGTGTCGTTTCGAACCAAATCAAAATTTATTTGTCATAAACACATACCGGAACGATACTGGAAAGTATAAATATTTAACACCCCCCAATCTCCAGAAATACAAACACTCCAAAAAAGTAAATGGTTTTTTCGAAATTCCGAAGGATGGAAATCTCGGTTAAATACGATTAAACCAGTTATGTCTACTACGTCTGTTGCTCCGATTTGTATGTTTGCTTCTTTTGATAATAGCTTATACTTTACGATTCATATGGATGGTAGTCCAATTACATGTTTGATGAATACTAGTGCGTCTTCGACAATTATTAGTGTGCCTGGCTTATATTTCCTTTGGTAAAATAATGTTGATTTTAAAATACCACCTCGATTATTAAAAGTAAATGCAGCTAGTACTGCTTATTAAGTTTGTAGTAGTACGTTTTGCTACTTCAAAACATATGATTAAGTTTTTGAAGAAATAAGTATTCTCAATTTTTGGTGTACCACAAGCTGTAATGTTTGATAATAATTATACAAAAGATTTCACGTTTTTAGATTCTGCTGGTGTTCGAAATGTTTGAAAGAATGAAAGGTGTTGTTACGGAATTATTTTGTAATTCAGTTAAATACCAGAAAACAGGACTGACAGCTTGTCCGACAGCTGTTCCTGTTGAGAGTGGGTTGGGAATACTTACGAGAAATGATAGAAAAGTTGTTACCCTGTTTATAGAATTTATATGGCGCCACCTAGTGCAATAAATAGAGAGCCACTAGGACCTCTCGATCGTAAAGAAAGAAAACAATCCGTAAAACAGAATCAGGTTATTATTATTACTAAGACACAGAATTCCACAAGAGACACACGAACAAAATCACAAAATCTAAATCTAGACACAACAATAAAAAACACAGGTTATTCAAAAATGCGAATCGAAGTAGTTCCAGAATAGGTCGTACATACTAAGTCTACAGAATAAGGTTCACGAATTCTTTTAGTAAATATCTTACTATGCCACTGGGCAATTAGTCCCAGAGCGACGCCTATGATTATTATTTACGTCGGTATAACTTCAAATTGTACCGAATAAACTGAACTCTTCGCAAATACAGATATTTAATTATTACAGGTTCGGCTAAATATTGTTACTAACACAAATGAAATTACAAAAGGGTTTGAATGAACACGTACCGAATCTCGTATACTAACTACCGTAAAGTGGGGTGGCATTGATCAATTTCTAAATTAATTTCTGATTTCTGACATACTTAAAAAATACAGAACCATGTGAAATGGGTATGCAAATCAATACAGCATATTAATTTTAAAAATTGTATTAAAGTGCGTCTAAAAAAAAAAAAACATGCTGATCAAAGTCATACCCCGAGTGGGGCGACTTTGATAGGTCATGTGTAAATGCGTTTAACTAGGTGTCTAATACCCAAACCGATCAGTCTAGCCCCATTTGAAAATCGGCTAAGCAGTTTTTGTGTTAGGCTAAATTATGTTATGTGGGCGACATTGATCGGTCATGTTAAACGATGAAAATGGGTATGGCGTGCGCCCTAATAAAAAAACGATATAAGTAGGTACAAATCGGGTTTGATTTTTTATTTATTTACCAGATAGATACATACAACATTACAACAGGACATAGGACATAAAAATAGGACATTACAACTCAAAAACATCTATTTTATGCGGAAATTGGTAATGCATTTCTTTATTAATTATTGGGTTGGGAAGTACGGCCAGAATGTCTTCCATAGGTACGGTAGAAATGTCATTCTTTACAAGACAAAACACGTTATGATCAGAATTCACTGATTTGAGCCCAGCAACAGTAAATTCACTGTCAGAGTAATTTTCCTTAACCACGCACACATATTTAAACCATACAGATTTACGTTTTCCTTGCAAGTACTTCACTAAAACAAAGGTGTCCGGAACTAAGAGATCCAATGTGGGCTTTAAGTAGTTTGTAACTTCTTCCACCACGTTTTCTATGGGAGCGTTATCATCCTCATTGTCTGACAGCTGAACCGGATAATCTTGAGCTTCGTCCTCGGAGCTGCTAGCATTATCAACAGTTACACTTTGCCTGGTTCAATTGTTAACCTAGTCTTCTTTTTACGTGGTGCCCGTTCCAAATCGTTTCCATAACGTTTTTCTTTTAAAAACTGTGTTAACACTTCAGTTACTTCTTGAGCGGGATCGTTGTTACCGGGAATTTTTGCAGAACCTTTTGAGCATTGAAGGGATATATACCTGTAGCTTCAAACCCATTCATCAAATTGCGTTTTATAGCTGAAACTTCCCCGTCCCCAGACTTGTGTTTCGTTTGAGCAGAGACCGAATCCATTTTTCCAGCGATTCTCGAAGTAGTGACGGGAACACATCTTTAGGTATGCCTGACTGACGACTGTGTTTCATCTTATAATTTGTCAAAATAGCTCTCCATGCCGTTTTCATGGGTCTAAAGAAAGACACATCAAGTGGTTGACAAATGTGTGTGGAGTGTGGCACAAGGCATACAAATGCGACATCATTTTCTTCACATAGACGAATAACAGCTTCACTGAAATGGGAAGCTAGATTATCACCTATGAGGACCTTTTGCCTTCCAGTCTTCTAGCATGAGGTAGAAAGCTACTTTCAAACCAGTCTTGAAAAGTGCTTGAATCCATCCACCCATGTGACGTACGATTAAACCTACATCCACTAGCGCAACATGCTCTATTGCAACAGGGGTAGCCCTTTGGTCCATTTTCTCGCCACGTGTTATAAAGATGTTCACTCTTATAAATGATGTATGGCGGTAAAGGGTACCGTCAGCTGATCCGCAGACCATGATGGATGTTGCGCTTTTCGAATGATTAGCGATTTTTTCGGGATACTTTACGCCACGCCTGTAGATGCCTTTCCCTTTTCCTGGTTCGTCGCTGACATTCGTCTCATCGTAGTTAAATATATTTTGGGGCGGTATGTCTTTTACTGTATCTTTTAGATTCTCAAAATATTTGGTGATAGTATCTCTACTGACACTTGCTCGTGCCTTGTTTATGTTTGCTGATACACGTTGTGCTACACTAGTTTTGTGCCGTTTTAATAAGCTCCTAACCCAATCTTTGCCTGGCAAATTGTTTTGAAAATGTTCTACTTTTCGACCAGATTGGTCCAAGAAAGATTTTGCAAACAATCTTAATTCTAACATAGACAGTGGAAAACCCCAGTCGGCGCATTTTACCACTGCATTCAAAATTGCCACTTCTTCAGCTTGGGTAAATACAGATTGACCTCCAGCCACCTTAACATTGCGCCCATGGAATTTATTATTAAGGGTTCCAAATGGGATTTTGTAATGTTGACTTGCGGCTCTCATGCTCATACTTCCCTCCACCACTTTGCTAAGAGCTTCCTCTAGCTGCGCTGCCGTGTAATTTCTATAGCCTCTGGACCCAGGGTTTTTGTAGTCCCGAACCATCTGAAACAAAAGTTTGTTTACCCTGGGGCGAATTTAATCAGCCAAACAATCTCGCCCCACCATGTTGATCAAAGACGTCCCACCGGCGGTTGTGTCGGGCGACTTTGATCACCCGAACAATCTCGCCCCGCCATGATGATCAAAGACACCCACGACACAACACATCAAATATTTTTCTTTCTGATGAAAATAAAAATATACAAATGTGTCTAACAACTGACGATATATGAAGGTTGTCAACAGGTATGATACAATATACATAAGTTGTAATACATACCTTTCTGCATTCGAAGTTTTCAGCACACAAAAAATAGCACAAATTTGGCCTCCGAAAAAACGACGCTGGTTCATGCGAGTGGGTAATTATTAATGGATGGCGTGCTCGAATTCCGATGCATTAACGTTCCATATGCGCAGGGTTGCCAAATTTCTTTATTCATACTGCGATGCGCGCGCAGAAAATAATTTTACATACAAATATAAAGTGGTGATCAATGCCACCCCTCGATATCAATGTCACCCCACTTTACGGTACAAATTAAATTAAGGTTTAACACACAGCGTCGAGATTTATATTACGGTCGAAAAGATCTTTTCCATCGCCTGTACAATGACTCTATGGTCACCACGCTTTCGATCGATAATTAGGAAGGTAATTAGTATCCCAATAAGGTAACGTATAAAGTACAATAAAAATATAAGAATATCGGCAGAATTAGTTATTAATGTAAACTTATCTATATTACGACGAAAGTATGCAGTACGGCGGTCGCTGATCCGTAAGAAGGTATGCAAGTAGAAATGAGAAGTGGAAGTCAAAGTAGATCCTCGTATTCCACATCTAGCTCCTACGACAGGTTCCTCGTCAAGACACTTCTGGTAGTTATAATGATGAGGTTAACGATAGGCGTCCACCGTGAATTATGTCCTTAATTTCTTTTTAGCGAACATCCCACTCTCAAAATAGGACCCGTAGTAAATCCTATAATAGAAACAAAAAACATGTGCAAATCACCCCGAAAGAAAAACAAAATATCCACAAAAATTAGAATTAAAAAAACTTACGGCGTGCTCAACAGTAACTAATTTTTCCCCTATATTTGTTGGGAAAGTTATTTTAATACATCCGGGATTGATGTGGACGGATCCTTAAAACACGCCGATCGAGAACGGCTGTAGAAATCAAAATTTTCAAAATTTTAAAACCCAGAATGCACTTCGTTTTTTTTACCCCTTTTTTTTTTTTTTGTTTTCCCCCGGCCCTAAAATACCGTCTACACCCAAAATGAGGAATTTCGTCACCCAACAAAATAATATTGTAACAGTATTATACACAAATTAATCGTACTAAAAAGTTAATTCTGTTTTACGGCAATTTTCTCATACTGAAAGATATTTATTGCAAATCAGATAAGAACATTTTTGAAATTGCTCAAGCAATCGTTTGGAATGTCGTGATAATACTCCCCGGCGTATTTCTGTTAACTGTGAAGAATCATTACAAATAACAAATAAACTGTTTTGATTTATAAATGAATAAATTACGTAAACGTCCGATATTTTTTCTGTTAGGAATCTTCCACAGAAAAGATATTTTGTGTTGTCTGATGATTCGCGTGGTTTTTCTAAAAAAACTTGAACCTTCCGTGCAAAGTAACTAAAGTTTTGTCGTAATTGGTTTATTAGCTAAAAAACATGAATGATTCTGATCTTAGGCGTTTCTCAATGTTAAGAACCTTAAGTCATTATTGCAATTTTGCTGACCAATACTAAGTCCCTTTTGCATTTCGTGAACATATAGAGCCGACTTAAGAATTATTCTATAGTAGAATGTAGAAATCGAGTACCTCTCGTAAAAGGTGAGTAAACAATAGTACATTTGGTGGGCTAGGTGGCATCTTCTAATTTTGAAATCTGCTTATGCATCTTATGCAGTTTCTACTTTAGTTACCAACTAACTGAACTAAACTAACAATTACGTGTGATTAAAAAAGTTTTTAAATTGATAAGTTGAAATAATGAATTAAAATGAGAATTAGCATAAAACAAACTAATTTTTGAGAACACCGGGTAAAACATGCTTTGCAGAGCATGACGCCTTTATGGCACGATAAATCGTGATGTAATAAAAATCTTGCCATATTATAACAGATTGTAAAGAATTTTTAATGTATCAACGAGACAATTATAAAACTATTCGACTACAAATAAGTTTTAAAGCATTTTTTTGAGCTCGGTCGCCTCACAAAAAAGAACAGCTAGCACAGACTAGCACAACGTTGCACAACGCTAACATACCTTTAGTAGCGGAGTTATTGAGGTCTGAACCTGGAGGGACTATGGCGATCTTAGTCTTCCAATAAAAAAATATTTTATTTTTGATGTTTGCACATGCAAGAGAATAGCTAGCACATGCTACCCCAACTTTACTCAAACCTAACACACCTTTAATAATGAAGTTATTGACGTTTAAACCTGGAAGGGCCAAGGTTACCTCGCCTCCTGACAAAAAAATATCAAATTTCTTATGTTTGCTCAGAAGGAGAATAGCTAATAGAGGCTTGCACAACTAAGTTCAACGCCAGCGCACGTTTAATAACGGAGTTAGTGAGAGTTAATTCAGGTAGCCAGCGTTCAATAACTCAGTTATTAGAGGTGTGCTTGCGTTAATTGTATTTGTGTGAGCCTTTGCTAGCTAAGCTCTTTAATGTTAAAACGTCAAAAGTGGGAAATGTTGTTGCGGGGAGGGGGGGGTGAACTGGCTTACTGGCTTCAATAACTCTATTACTAAAAGTGCGCTAGCGTCGAGCAAAGTTGTGGCGGCATGTTCTAGGTGTGCTTGCGTTAATTTTATTTGTGTGAGCCTTTGCTATTTAATGTTAAAACGTCAAAAACTGAAATTTTTGTTGTGGGAACCTTCAATAACTCCATTATTAAAAGTGCGCTAGTGTTGAGTAAAGTTGTGGTGGCATGTTCTACCTATCCTCTTTTGCGTGCAAACATCTAAAATCAATATTTTTTTTTAAAGAACTGAAGCCACCTTCCAGATTTAAACCTCAATAACCCTGTTGTAGCACTGTCGGCTCGGGTAGCTCTTTGTCGGAGAAATTAGGTTCGCCTATTTGGTATAAAAATTTATTGTTCCAAATACAAAATAAATTTAAAATTAATTTAAATAAATAAATAAACAGTTTTGTCTCTAGTAGAATGCGGCCTAACAGTAGCGACGGTTCGTCGTCGAACGATAGGTGCTGCCAGAAGTCGGGGTTGTTGTTTTCTGATTCGGGCTTAAGCGACGTTGTGTTGCGGTTCGGCGTGGCCTCGGTTTCACACTCGGTCCCTACTCGAGTGTAGACGACAATATGGCGGGCGCTGTAATAAACAGATTACCTCGTTCGGCTTATTTTATTAATTTAGTGAACTACGGAGAAATTAATGAACGGGTAAATATGAAAGTATATTTGAGTTTAACATCAATAATTTCTTTCAAATGATTGTAGGTAACACAAACGCTTTTAAGTCCGCGGGCGTTTGTGATAACGACGACAAATCAAGGTACACGTTTTTTTCTTTTTATTTATTACAATCGTACGATGATCGGCAGGGAACAATTATTACAGGTATTTACACGCGTTGTCGTAAATCCCTAGTGGGCAAATGACGGTTTAATTGTGAACAAATATAATTACGGTAACTCGGTGAGTTTTATAGCGAATTGCATACGGAATTTTTATTTGGGGTTTTAAAGGAATACAGCGGCGGTCCGCGGGATGGGCACCCCACGTACTGGCAACGGAACTACGGGACGCAGTTGTCTCGCGGAAAAATACTCTCCACGTTTTAGCTGCGAGGATGGTTTCCAACTTTCCCGCAGAATAGGTACTCTACGTTCCAGTTGCCATTTTGGGGCAGTGTGAGGTTTTGATCCTTTTTCGCTGAATGTTAACTCTACGTACTCAGATCAAGCGGGGTTGGAGTGTGTAGATTTCGCTGAAAGACAACTCTCTACGTTCTCTACACTCTATGATCGGTTTGCAGGTAAGGGGAAAATACAACTCTGACACTTCGCGGTATTGTTTTAGCTGAGATCCCGCTGGGGTGGAAACCCCTACGTTCACGTCGGCTGACACGGCGGAATAAAAGAAAGAAAAATCAAACGAAACTAAAAATGAACGGATAATAAAAATAAAAAGGAATTCGAAAAAATAAATGAAAATCAACACGGTTCTTTTGTTGACTGACGGCGGAAAATGTTCGTGCGTATGTTGTTCTCACAACCATACACCGGACGGAGTTGTTCCGCGATCAGGGATTCGCGCTTTTTATACCCTGTACCTATCACGTCGTGACGTCAAACGGAATTTTGTTTGTCGTTAACTTTATCGCCCAGCATGTACCAAATGATAGCGGCAATCGGCGGTGTTACGGATTTTCCTGTGTAAAATTTTCTATATTTTAAGTTGTTAAAATTATTCAGAAAATCTATTAAAATTGGCGGTATTCTTACACTGTTATTAAAAATGTTTTAACATTATTTTTAGTTGTGCTAGCTTGTGCTAACTCAGTTCTTTTATATTCAAACGTTAAAATTTAGAAATTATCTTGTGGAGGAGCTGGCTTTCTATATTCAACCCCCAGTAACTTTGTTATTAAGGATGTGCTAACGTTGAGCAAAATTGTGCTAGCCTGTGCTAGTGCTATTCTTTTTCGTGTAAGAACATCAAAAATTTGATATTTTTTGTGGGGGGGCTGATGTCGCTTTAGACCCTCTTATAGATTCAAACCTTAATAACTCCGTTATTAAAGGAATCTTAGCGTTGCGCAAAGTTGTACTAGCTATTCTCTTTTGTGTGCAAAAGCCAAAAAAACTATTTTTTTGTGGGGGGGCTAAGGTTTGTTACGGTTAAGAAGCGATGAAATAGATTTGCCCTTTTTAGTCGGTAGAATGGCGTGCGGCCACAATAATACGTAACTCGTTAGTAATAAAAATTATGGGCGCCAAGCTAATAATATAAAGAAGAAAAAAAAAGGCGCAAGTCAGCTACTCTTCCGTTATAGCTCCTAAAGATAACGAAAGAGACAATATTAGAAAAAAAAAACGAGTACGTGTGAGAGACTGTTTGTAAATTTTATTTAGCACAGAAACGAACGCTAACCAAAATCTTTGATATGATTTTTCACTAATCAGTGCTATCTAATTTAGTCACACAAATTATTGAGTACGATATCACAATAATGTGAGTATTTATCGTAAGTAATTGTTTAACAGAGATAATAACTATTGAACTCTCGAAAAGTAATACGTCCACAAAACGTGCGATGTGTAGATAACGCGTTGATCTACGTTTCATTAACACATTTCCTTAATAACTAACTTAGGTGACGAATAACACATTGATCGATAAGATACACCCACCCTTGACTAAAATTAAATGATAGTATTCAATCAATTTTCTATTTGCTTTCCTTTGTTAACCAAAATTAATAACGCTAGGTCTGGGTCAGATCTAAACTACCTAAGGATATAGAAAATTAATCGAACATGCGAATATGGTTGTAATTATTTAATTCTACTAACGCTTACAATTGTTTTCTTCAAGAACATCAAAATTAATGAAAATTGCGTTAAACAATAGTTAAAGTACTATAGTGATATCGTGTGTCTGCATAAATGATAGTAAATAAAGAAAAGTTCTGACCTTTCATCTCTTCGTATACGTCACTGATTAATGCCTTAATCGTTCGTTTTCCGGTAGGCGTCTGGACGAAAAGTTGCTAACGGATAAGGTAATCACGACCATCAGTTCCTTTGCACCATAATCCAGCCAAAATGGAAGTAATGAGACGAGATCGAGGGATTGCCAAGAACATACAGATGCAATCAAACGCCGTAATTTGGGTATGTGGTGAATTGAAAAATAAACTTAAAGAAGTCAACCACAGAACACCATAGAGAAAAAAACCACTAATAAAAAAAAGAACATAATTACTAAAAGCGAATTGCTTACTCAATTAATTCACCAGCAAGGTTTACCGCCTAGTTTAGAAGCTTTATTAATTAATTAAATGCATTTAATGTATAAAATGCCTTTTATATTGTTATTATAGTATTTACCCAACTGTGCTTATTTTAGAAATAAAACGATGCAATACGCAAGTAAGTCATTATCGTTTCCGAATTGTTTTGAGTAACGTTGGTTGTGGTTTATAGGCGTTTTACGATATTATAATGCAAACGGAACGTAACAAATCCCCCTCCTCTCCCCTCCCCCCCCACACACACGATTCTAAACTCTAGAGTCTAGATGAATGGAGTTTACAAACATTAACTCTAAAATAGAGTCATTCTAAAAATTTCCAACCCCTTCAGTAGAAATCCCAACCCCAAAATACTATAAAACTACTAGTTGATGTCAATTAGCACTGACTGAGAGTCGAAGTCAATATAGTTGCTTACCGCGGTTGATACTTCCTGCCAAATTTAAATAATTTGCATAGAAAAAGATAGTATCAAAATTATAGAAACCTCAACAAATCCGCTTGCGCGAAACCCTGGAAGCAAGGTAGTACTGTTGAGTATTCCTTATTCTATTCAACCCCAGACCATTCCCAACCAACAATAGGAGTAATAGAAATTAAACATTCGGATCAGAGTCCAAGAATAACAAAAAATATAATTAAAACAAGAGAAAAAAAAGTGTATAATCAGGAAAACTTTTCTACTCTGAACTAGTGTATCAAATAAGTCGCATAAGCGATATGCTATTAGTCAATTAAAAACAAGAAGAATTATAAAATCAAAGAAAAAGCCCAAATTAAACTTTTGACGTGAACCAGACAAACTACTTATATTCATTCAGTCTGAGTTCAATCGTCTTGCTTCCATAACAGAACTAAACAAAAAGAAGTTATCAAACTGGTTGATAAATCCAATTTTAGAACAAAGAACTAAACAAAAGTTTATCCAATATCCTTAGTACAGAAGCACAGTATCAGTTGACTGTCTCGTGGTACCCATAATCACAATTTATAGACAAGATACTACTATTACCTCTTTTAGATACACATGTCAAGTAGGAAAAGAAAAAAAATAAAAAATACTTTTGGAACAGAGTACAATCTCCTGACCAAAACTATAGCTACTATCTACAAATAAAAGTCTTCAAATTAATGTCGTGATAATCAAGTTACATAGCCGTGTAAGTAATCTGTATACAATTACAAGATTCCTAAAGAGAGTTTACGACGTTTGCAAGGTCGAGAATATTTTAATGAAATATTAGTACATCTAGTATTATTAACTGTACTTTCGAGACTAGTAACTTCCTCTTCAGAGTGCTTTATGTCTTTGACATGCCATGTGCCAATGGAAACTTCATTGGGAGTACTTAACTCGTACGTCCACAGACTTAACTAGAAAAGGACCAAGATATTTATGCGATAATTTTGCGTTAATGAATTTCGTGGCATCGGAAAGGATGAAGTTACGACGCCACACCCTATCTCCAACTTTATATTTCACAAAACGTCTCCGCAGATTATATCTAGTATGCGTCTTTTGATAAGCCTTAGTTAACCGTTTTTGAACGTAGCCTTCAATGGTAGTATATAATTTAGAAGAAGGAGAAGGAGATTCACTTTCCTCTACTGGAATGTCAGTCGAAGGGTTTTTAAATAAATTACCATCAATAACATGTTTGCGACCGAAAAGAGCAAAGTATGGGGTACAATTAATCACTTCATAGTTTTTAACACCCTATTTATCCGACAGCTGGGTTGGCCTGGGGATGATACTTTGCCGTGAATAATATACTGATGCCATAGTCGTTACATAACTTAGAGAATTTACGACTACGGAACTGTACGCCATTATCAGTTATTATATACTGGGGAACCCCGAATATAAGGAAAACGTGTTCTTCGATTAATTTAGAAACCGTAAGTGCCGTAGCTTTACGCATAGGAAAGAATAGAAGAAATTTGGTAAAGCAGTCAGCTATAACCAGAATATAGCAATGTCCTTTTGATGACCGAGGAAGAGGACCGACTATATCGCAGCAAAGAATCTGCCACGGTTTAGAAGGTTTTGCGCGAGGAGCAAAGTATCCAGTAGGTGCTAATTGTAACGGTTTATTGGCCGAACACACCGAACAACATCGTACATAGCGAGCTACATCCGCACGCATTCGCGGCCAATAGTAATTTTGAAGAATCCTTGCCGTAGTTTTGGTGACACCGCAATGTCCCGCAGTAGGCGGATCATGATGTTCTCGTATGATACGTTGTCGTTGATCTGATAGAACTACGATTTTCCATTCCTCGCTACAATCCTCAGTAAGGTTAGAGAAAATATTTGTTACGCGTCGATAAAGAAAGTTATCGACCACAGACCAAAAAGGAAATTTTTGAGGTGTAGTAAGTACACGATTGACTAGATTGTTATACCACGTATTCGTAATTGGTAGTTGTATATCCGGTAGAGATGAAATCATAGAAGAAGATATCAAAGGTTCAACAACAGGTAAGATGTTAAGTGTAACGGAATTAACAGCCGGTACTGATCTAGATAAGGTATCTGGGACTACATGTGTTACAGTATAATTTTAATTTTAAACGTTATTGTGCAAATAGTTCAACATTTATGTATTGTGGGTTGCAGTCTGTTCAAAATTTTCCCTCTTCTTATTTTTGCATTTTGAATCGGAAATTTGGCGCTTATCATAAGGACCTTGATAACATTCTTTGGTTACTTTTGGGCAGAGTTCCGTTTTACGATTTCTCGAAAAGTGCACGGTGGACCCATGTTGGTTTAGTTTCATTAATTTGGATATTTTTGGGCCATCATTAACTAAAAGTAGAATTGGCATTTAGAATAGCAATTAGAGTCCAATTCTGTAGCTGGATTTTCCAGGATTTTCAAGCACTTCCACATTCAAGCCACTCACCATCTTGGTAAGGTCAACTCATGCCGCCAATTTCATTTAGAATTTCTCCTTTAGGCTTTTTATTTAGTACTCCACTTATTGCGGTTTCCACCTATAAAACTAAGTACTCTGGATCATCACCGTTACACACGGAAATCTTACCACCCTCATGAGCCGTCGCATGGTAGCTGCGAGTTGGTACCCCCTCGACCGAAACAGCTGGGCAGGCTTCACACGAACCCATAATAACATCGGGAGGTCCCCTTCTTGCAGTTGTCCCATGAAAGGTTAGACGTGATTGTTATTTATAATTTCGCAAGTAACGAAAGACGAGCTCACCGTGATGTTTTTTATCTGGCTAAGTTGACGGAGTAATTAATAATTCGTATTCAAAATTATACACCAGTAATTGTATTCCATGCACCTGTTAATTTTGTAAGCCATGACTGCAAGTCCAGTTCTTTTTTTGCTGTTTCTGCTGAAGAGGTTTATTAGATTGGTTGTTTTACGTATCTCTATATATATATCTTTATATCTGTATGTTATTGGTAGAAGGTGATGCTGTATAAATAATTTTATTAGACTTAATCAGTTACACTTTAATTATTATTATAAATTTTATTGCGCGCACGCCTTTCTGCATTAAATTTCTTTTATTTGAGGTTAAGTAAGTAGTGCAGGTTGGCAAGTGTGGCTTAGCGTTTTAATTTTTTTTTTTTTTCCAGTGGCGTAGAAATTTTGCGGGTAGATTTTTTTTTGGGGTATTATTATGGTTTTATGTACATTTAAAGAAAAGTTGAGGCCTCAATATTCCTTTATTCTAATTATAATGGGTATAGCATTTAGTTGTAACCCGCATTACATTTCCTGCGCATTTTAGTTAATGCTTTATATTTTATATTTTTTTTTTCTCCTTTACAAAGACAAAAGATTATAAGTTTAACAATCAACAGTTTAATTTAGGTGTGGTTTTGGTTCTGTAACAAATTCATTATTTGTGAATAATTATTATATGTGATTTTTTAATGTTCTGTTTATTTGAATCTACAATAAAATGTATCTTGGGATTCCTACTTTTATTTTTAACCCGTAACTTTTAGCGTTACACATGGTCTTTCCCCTTACGGTGAACAATAGTGAAAAAGTACTGCTGAAGACTAATCGACCACCGAGCAAGTCAACCAGACGGTGATTGAAGTCGATTTAACCAGATCAGGGAATAATGATCGGTGATCACCGTAAAATGAGTGCCCTCGACATACGGACAGAATTTCTGTATGGCCCATAAGAGCGCCAAGCATTCTTTTTCTATTGTCGAATAATGTCGTTCGTTTTTCTTTAGTGAGCAACTTATGTAACTAATCACACGTTCTCCGTCTGACGAATTTTGGGTCAACACCGCGCCTAATCCGAAATCTGATGCGTCTGTTTGAATGATAAAAGGTAGTGAAAAATCGAGACAGGACATTATAGGAGCAGAAACTAACAGGTTTTTTAGAGTAGAGAAGGCCATTTCACGCTTGTGATCCCAATTAAAAGACACGTTTTTCTTTGTAAGAGCCGATAAAGAAGCAATGAGTGATAAGAAGTTAGGGATAAACCGTCGATACCATCTGGTCATTCCGACCAACCGACGAACTTCAGTGACCGTAGTAGGAAAAGGAATTTGTAAAATAGCAGACACTTTATCTGGATCAACCATAAGACCGTGTTGATTTACTACGTAGCCTAGGTATTTGAGTTCTGGTAAACAGAAATGGCACTTGTCATAACGTAAAGTGAGTCCAGTCTTACGTAACCACTCCAATACTAGTTCTAGTATCTGTAGATGTTTGTCGAATGATGGGGTAGCGATAATAATATCGTCGAGATAGGCGAAACAAAAAGGCTCGAGTTCAGGTCCCAGCAAACGATCAATAAGCCGTTGGAAGGTCGCTGGAGAATTATGTAATCCAAACGGCCTTCTCGTGAATTAAAAAGCCCTCTGTTTAGAACCGTAAAGGCAGTTATAGGTTTAGACTCTTCAGATAGTGGTATCTGCCAGTACGCCGATCGAATGTCTAAGCTAGACATAGGGTATAGGATAGGCATCTTTCTGAGTTACCGCGATCACTTTACGAAAGTCAATACAAAAGAAACGTGTTGTTTTTCTTTGGTACTAAGACAATAGGGCTTGACCAAGGGCTAGAGGATGGCTCAACTACTCCCATCTGTAGCATAGAGTCAAGTTCAATATTCACAATCTGTAACAAGGTTGGGGATAAAGGATAATACTTTTGCTTGATTGGCTTGGCCGACGTTTGAATATGGTGTTGAACTAACTAACCGAAACCTGACGGCTGCAACGAAAAATGTTGGTTTACTACAGAGGCGAAAAGGTTGGTTTCCGCTGGGCTAAGGTAAGACGATATAGCAGGTTCACCTAATGATACAAAAATAACGGAAAAGCAAACGACCAAGAACCATTCCGCATATCTGGGATGCAATACATGGCTTTCCAAAAATCAATCCCTAATATGAGTGTATGTGTGATATCAGGAACCACCAATACATTAATAGCTCGCACTTTTCCTTCTAGACCAATGGGTAGTATTAGTGAACCCATTACAGGACATTTGGCTCCACTAGCTAGAGAACAAGATGTTATATTCTCGGTATTTAATTTAAGGTTCAAAGAACTGAAAATTTTCCACCCTGAGCTACCAACAATAGTTCGTGAAGCTCTAGAACCTAATAGCCCACAAAAAGAATGGACAAATATAGTAACGGTAAGGAACGGACGTTCATCACCACGAACATTAGCAAACACATAATCTAAAACTACTCGTTGGTTGTCGGTTAAACCATTAAAAGGATGAATCGAGGTTAGATAAAGTTCAGAGTCTGTCACTTGACTAGACGACTCGGCCTTAGTTTAAACGTTTAGATTGGCAATTCGAACATTTGCTCTTAATTACTCTATGCTTTCCGCATCCGAAGCAATGTAGTACTTGCGAACTACGACAACGAGGTGAAACATGCCCCTGTATACCACAATTCCAACATTGAACGCGTTTAGTTAAGTTGGTATCAGAATTAGTCGAAACTAAAGAACAACCCGATTTAGAAGTTGCTAGTTCGACATAAGCCATATTAGGCTTTAAAGACTATTAGAGCGACGAGATGGTGGGGGTTTAAACGATTCAGTTATAAACTGATTGTGTTCAATTTTCTTTCCAAATGTGAGTAACTGATCAATGGAAGTGATCTCGTGCAATACCAATGCGTTTTGTATATATGGTGTTAAATTGCGTCAAATAATTTTTAACTGTTGCGTTTCAGACAATGGATTATTTAAACATTGAAAGAGGCTCTGCATTGTAGCAACGTATAAACCAATTGATTCTTTGGCTCCCATCGTACGCGACTTAATTTCCTCTAGTAGTCTTTCCGAATAGTCAACCGGAAGAAATTCAGATTGCAGTAAATTCACAAGATCTTTCCAAAAAGAGAGAGAAGATCGATGAGTCCTTAACAAAAGTATAGCTTTTCCAGTTAGTAACTCTGCCGCTCCTTGGAATAACTGAGTATGCGAGAGTCCTCGCGACAAACTTAACTCGTCTAAGCGTGTAAGGAATTCCGTAAGAGAAATAGTACTGTCTCCAGAAAAAGTTAGATTAAGCTTAGAAATTGCCCTATATGGCTAGACAAGGGATCAGTTTCCATGTCTCAGTCGGAAGAAAGAAGATTAGATTCGTCCTGGTTTGGTGAAGTTTTCGGACTAGAAGTAGTAGCCTTAGCAAAATCTCGCAACGTACTATGTCGTATGATCGTGTCATCTTGGATTTTTGCTAAACGAAGTATTAACAAATTTTTCGCAGTATGCTCGTGCTCCTTAGTAGAAGACATCAGTTTACACCTCCGCTCAACATGATTCCACAAGGTCGCAAACCTTCTAAAAGAAGAGGAAAGAGAAATTTTTCCATCAAAAGTCTTTAAGTAGGCATCCAACTCTACTAAAGCCGTATCAATGGCTAATTTATCCTCCTCAAAAGAAATAGAATATTTAACTGAAGTTATCAATTGATTTCCTTTCAGACGAATAACCCTACGTACATCTTTCCTTAATTGGTCAACAGGAAAATCTCCAGGAAAACCTCTGGAAATTAGTTCGTACTGTAGCTCCCCTTTATTAAACCTATTGATCTCAAATTTCCACACCTCACTCATAATGACCAACAAAAAAATTTGTAATAAAAGTAAAATAATCGAAAAGAGGGGAAAAAAATTGTACCTAACGATCGAACCCACAAGAGTACCTATGAAGAACATCTAGAATTAGTAATGTCTATTAACTATACGTCAAGATCATAACTGAAATCACAGTCCACTAGTAACGAGTGCGATCAAATCCGAAAAAAAAAATTTGCAAAGGTAAACACTAAAGAAATACCTCATTTATCTCACAGGTACAAACCTTAAAGATTAAACAAATTAAAGAATGGCTCCACGTTGGGCCTGCCAAATACTTTTGTTACGGTTAAGAAGCGATGAAATAGATTTGACCTTTTTAGTCGGTAGAATGGCGAGCGGTCACAATAATACGTAACTCGTTAGTAATAAAAATTATGGGCACCAAGCTGATACTATAAAGAAGAAAAAAAAAGTGCAAGTCAGCTGCTCTTGCGTTATAGCTCCTAAAGATAACGAAAGAGAAAATATTATAAAAAAAAACGAGTACGTGTTTGTAAATTTTGTTTAGCACAGAAACAAACGCTAACCAGAATCTTTATATGATTTTCACTAATCAGTGCTATCTGATTTAGTCACACAAATTATGGAGTACGATATCACAATAATATGAGTATTTATCGTAAGTAATTGTTTAACAGAGATAATAACTATTGAACTCTCGAAAAGTAATACGTCCACAAAACGTGCGATGTGTAGATAACGCGTTGATCTACGTTTAATTAACACATTTCCTTAATAACTAACTTAGGTAACGAATAACACATTGATCGATAAGATACACCCACCCTTGACTAAAATTAAATGATAGTATTCAATCAATTTTCTATTTGCTTTCCTTTGTTAACCAAAATTGATAACGCTAGGTTTGGGTCAGATCTAAACTACCTAATGATACAGAAAGTTAATCGAACATGCAAATATGGTTGTAATTATTTAATTCTACTAACGCTTACAATTGTTTTCTTCAAGAAGATCAAAATTAATGAAAATTGCGTTAAACAATAGTTAAAGTACTATAGTGACATCGTGCGTCTGCATAAATGATAGTAAATAAAGAAAAGTTCTGACCTTTCACCTCTTCGTATACGTCACTGATTAATGCCTTAATCATTCGTTTTCCGGTAGGCGTCTGGACGAAAAGTTGCTAACGGATAAGGTAATCACGACCATCAGTTCCTTTGCACAATAATCCAGCCAAAATGGAAGTAATGAGACGAGATCGAAGGATTGCCAAGAACATACAGATGCAATCAAACGTCGTAATTTGGGTATGTGGTGAATTGAAAAATAAACTTAAAGAAGTCAACCACAGAACACCATAGAGAAAAAAACCACTAATAAAAAAAGGACATAATTACTAAAAGCGAATTGCTTACTTAATTAACTCACCAGCAAGGTTTTCCGACTAGTTTAGATGCTTTATTAATTAATTAAATGCATTTAATGTATAAAATGCCTTTTATACTGTTATTATGGTATTTACCCAACTGTGCTTATTTTAGAAATAAAACGATGCAATACGCAAGTAAGTCCTTATCGTTTCCGAGTTTTTTTGAGTAACGTTGGTTGTGGTTTATAGGCGTTTTACGATATTATAATTCAAACGGAACGTAACAGGTTAACGAGTTATTTTTTTTTAATTCTGAAAGACACTGTATGGAACAACTCTATCATAATCAAAATATATTTTTAATATATTTGGTGTCTCATACGAAAACTTGATTATATGCAAAAGAAGGTACCAAAAACCAACAAACTTTGATCTCTTATAGGACATCTAACCCTTGCATATTTTGTTTAAAAAAATATATTAATCTAACACAATTTTAATTATAACAATAATAAAAAGTAACTTATCTATAAAAATTGTGTCATTTTGTATTTTTACCTCCACTTAAATGAATCTAACCAATTGCATTTTTGGAGGAAAAAATCGTCCTTCATTGTGTCAAAAATGTACACTTTTTTCTTAAATTATTAATTATTAGATATAATTGTAATTGTCATGTAATTAAAAACCTTTAACAAGCGACAAACTTTTTACTTTTCTGCGAAACTGAATATTTAATTATCGATTAAAAAGTTTTATTAATCGGAAACTGGAGTACTGATAAACAATTTGTTTGAGACGAACGGTGTACTAAATATAAGCTCCGTTGACAGACTTTTAAAATCACTGTCATGCGATGTTTATATTAAATAAAAAGCAAGTTTAGAAATTTATAGAATATTAAAGCAAAATGAAATACAAGATGATGTAAATGAAGGTTAGTGGCTCGGATATAGATCAAATCATTGAACGGGTTCATACTTGGAACATGTAAATTCAACTTAACAAGGAACCCTTACAATTGAAATCTGTTAGCGATGTGCAACTGATTTTGTCAATTTAGATATTCCTTCGATTTATGCTGGTTTATATAATTTATTCCAATATTAGCGCAAGCACTTATTTTACTTAAAAATAAAACTTAATATTATACAAATAAAAATACTAACATAATTTTAAATATTGAACGTTTAGAAAAAATTGCATCTACATCCGACGTTTTAGATTTAGCGACTTCATCATTAATTTCTGGCATGTTGGTTTGCTGAATACTCAATTTAATCATATAGGTAAACTCGATTTAATTTGTATGAACGTATTATAGAAACTGGCACGCTTACAACTACATACAGTTTGCGTTAAAATACAAAAAAAAATATATAATCTCAAATTTAATATAGTCTGTGTTGGTGTGCTTATGAAATCTAATTTGCTCAAAACTTTAAAAAATGTATTGTTTTTTTTTCTTCAAGCGTGCTAAAATATGAATTTTACTATACCGCATTGAATATATAGAACGACTACATTATTTTACGGCGTACAATAATATTATTATTTTACGCTCAATTAGTAACTTAGTTTGCCGGTAGAGGTATTAGCACTTTTTAAGCAGAAACGCCATTTAAAATTTAAACTTTTAAAAATGTCGCAAATTGAAGGAACTCCACCTAAAATAAAACAAATCGCCGATGCCTTAGTTGAAAATTTGATCCCCAACAAATCGCGCAAAATATATGATTTTGCTTACAATAAATTTTTGAAATGGGCGCAAGAAAATAATATAATCAATTACACAGAAAATGTTATGTTAGCGTATTTTTCCCATTTGGCGGAAACTATGAAAAGTTCGTCATTATGGGCACAATATTCCATGCTAAAGTGCCAATTAAATATTAAACATGACATAAACTTAAAAATTACGCAAAATTAATTTCCTTCTTGAAGCGCCAAGCTGATGGGTATCAACCAAAAAGCAAAAGTTTTCTCAAAGAACATTTTAATAACTTTTTACAAAATGCGCCAAACAATGAATATTTGGCCATGACTTTTTCAATCGCTAAAGTAGATACTATTTTCTTAGATCGTATTAATATTCGGAGTTAGTGGGGCATGTCGTTGCGACGAACTAGTCAATTTAAGAATACAGGATATCGAAGACCTGGAACGTATAATACTAGTAAAAATTCCTAATACTAAAACGAATAAGTCACGGACATTTACCATAGTTGGAGATTTTTATTTAAATTTATGTAGACAATATATGACACTTCGACCTAATGACATCAACATAACAAGATTCTTTTTTAAAATACCAAAATGGTAGATGCCACCGTGTCGTTATGGGGATACATAAAATTTCAGGTATACCAAAACAAGTGGCAACTTTTTTAAAACTACCTAATCCAGAGGAATACACTGGTCATACACTGCGACGAACCTCAGCTACATTGTTAGTTGACAATGGTGGAGACATTACCACTCTAAAAAGACACGGTGGATGGAAATCTAACAATGTAGCTGAGGGATACATCGAAGACTCCCTTTCAAACAAACGTGAAATTGCCAATAGAATATTAGGGTGCGATGAAGGTAACACATCTACCGTAACATCAGGTGATCTTAACAGGCCTAGTACTTCCACCGCAACATCGAGCATATCCCAGTCAAGTGAATATGAAATCCATCACGACTATAATGACGTCAATGTCAGTTCTAAAACAGCAAGTAGTGGATTAAATATTATTAACTCGACATTACAAAATTGTACCTTTAATATTACTATAAATAAGAAATAGGTATTTTTTCCACTATATAGTTACTACAAAAGAATGTTTGTTTTAAGTTTTCATCTGAAATAAGAGTTAATTATTATTATTGTTGTATTGTTAAATAATTATAGCTTTCTTTCTTACTCTACAAATTAATACAAAAATTTCCTTTTACAAACCGTGTTAATACACACAACAAAAATAATGTTGTTTGACAGTCATGTTTGACAGTTGTAAAGTTGAGTTAACGCTGTTGCCTATTCATTCTAAAACCACCTCAATTACTTCAAGAATTTGGTTTTGTACGTTTGAAGAAAAAATAGTATATGCTACACGGAGTCGAACGCCTTTTGTGTTTCGCAAAAGAATGCGTTCTACTCTTAGTAGCATAATATACTATTATTACAAATTTTCTATTATTTCACTGAGTAATGTTCTGAAATATTGGAAAATAGAAGAGGATTTTTTTATTTTAAATAGTCTTTACATGCCTTTGGAATGTTTTGTTTAGGTATTATTATAATACAAAAAATTCTTTAAAAAATATACTAAAATTTAGTAATAAATTTAAATTCGAAAAATTGGCTCCACGTTGGGCGCCAAGTAAATGAGATGTAGTAATAAATTTAAATTTGAATAATCGGCTCTACGTTTGGTAAACCAAGTCAAAGAGATATAATCAGTTGTTCCACAATTGTACAAGCACATAAATAAAATGTATGACTGATTCCTAAAAAATTTGAACTCAATTTTTTTTAATTTAAAACTCTCAATAAATAAGAATTTTTATCATTTTTAAGTTAAATTAGTTTATAACTAGCTAGTACTTCATTCTCTTAATACTTAATGAAAGAAAATAAATTTTAATCTGTAACATAAAGTTTTATTAACATGTCGATTAGTATTCCTTTACATACATAAATTTTAAACTCATTTATAGAATTCCGGTGATCTACTGTACATGACTTATAAACGTTCATTAATTCTACATTTTCTACGTCGACACCGATAAAATGTCGCATTAGTTTTAATATCAAAATGTGCACTGTGTTACGGTTGAGAATTTTAAGTGAAATTATGAACAAAAAACGATTAACATGCATTTACAGAATTTTATAATTAAGTTATAATAGGGGATGTGCATAAAATTTTTTTGTATATTATGATTATACGCATTAAAAGATGTGAAAATCCAAAATCTTAAATGTTTTGGACCATCCAATCTCCCCCGTAATAAATTTTGAAGTTTATATAGTATGACGTCATTATTAAGTAAACAACTTGACGTGTTTTATTCAGTCCTAGGACCCAGTTACAAAATTCTATTAATATGTTTACAATTATTACAATGAATAAATATCAAGATGGCTACCCACTTTCCTCTTTATAACGTAAAATCTACAAAAGATCATCAGCATCGAAAAGGAAAATATAATTATAATTCTTTACTACAATCGAAGAAAAGGGTGTACGAATTGCATCAGGAGAAAAGCAAAAAAGATGTAACATACCCCCTGCTCAAGTAGAACTCAAGAGAAAATGAACACATTCGGGAACATTACAAATCAAAATTAACAAATGAAGAAATGTTAAACATTAATTATGAATAAGACTCTCACAGTAAACCAGAAGATATTGAACTATCCTTAAATCAAATTACATTCGACATATCAAGTGGAATTGACACAATTGTTGAAGAACTTTAAAGAACAAAAAAAAATCAACGTAAACTTGCTAATCGTGACAAATATATCAAATATTGGTAAATTTAAACTACTTTTAAAAAAGCAAGTTTATTAAAGAAATAGTTTTAGATTCCGGAATTAATTTGTTGAATATTAAACTTTAAAATTTACAACATCTCCATTATTAAAAGAACGTCAGAAATATTTCGTCTTAAATTTTTCAATTTGGCTTTCATTAGTCTACTCACTTTGAATGCATCCCTTTGGTTAAAATTACCCTAAAAATTTTGGATGGATTTCTTTAATATAATTCTTTTTACACTCTGGTGAGATTTTTAAAATTACCTTCAGACACTCCAGATTACTTGCTGTACAGTTGTCTAAAAGTGAGAGGATTTGAACTCTTTAAAGCTCGTTAGGAAGCATTTGTTCAAAATTTTAACAACTGCAAAATTTTGCAAAAACAAAAAAATATTTGTGTAAGAAATTTGAGAAACGTGTTTTGAAAAATTAGATATTGAAATACCTAGTAGCAAATACCTCAAGCAAACAAAATACGGAGAGTTTTGAGACAGAGAGAGTATCAAAATTGGCAGCAGTTAAAACAGAAAGGTATAGAGATTATTTATATGAAAATTACACTCCAGCAAATTCATGTGTTTTAACTCAACAAGAATTATCAGATGCAGAATGGAAAGAAGCAATTTAAATAGCAGGACAGGTAGCAAATGAATGAGGGATACCCAGTGCATATATTGCACTGAAAAAAAACATTGGCTTACGTTTTAGGATCTTTCCATCACAGCAACCACCTGATAATCAGCAGGTACAACATAATTCGCCATCTTATTACTACTGACTTGTCAAAGAACACTGAATTCAAAATTCATAAAAAAATTACTTGTACAGCTGACAATAGGAGTAACAGAAGAGTTGACATGCTATTCATTAATCGGAAAAAAGACTACAGCTTCATCCTTGACCCAACCATTCGTTTTGAGATTAATAAAAATCAAGCCAGTTAATTACTTTAAAAAAATACAAAATTAATAATGAAATTAAAGTTATAGGTTTATTCATAGAAGCTAGTGATACTACTCTATAATTTTTTGTTGATTACTCAAAACATTTTGGTTTTTTATCTAAATTTATTAATCAAATTGCATTAGAAACAATTAAGTTATATGTGAAAATTTTTAGAAATCCCGTTTATAAAAAATAAGTTTAGAATTTTATTGCTGTTACATAAGTATTATTTTTTTTTATTGATAAATTGTAAAATTATCAATTTTTTTATCTGTTTAATGGTTCTGGATGTATACTATTTCTTGTGTTAATGCTACTACGTTGGTAGTGGGATGTTATTGTTGCTTCGACAAATGTATATAGACGAACAAAATAATAGTTATTTAACAAACGAGATGTTTTAAGGCGTGAAAGAAGCGAGCGCCTTAATGTTTGAGATTGTTAATTGCCCTTTAATTCACGAGTTAGTTACACAACTTTTCCGGTCGACAATACTTTGTAATTTTAATAAAATTATATTTTAACAATTCTAGAGAAGGTATGCTATTGTGAACTCACCTTTGGAAAGCATGTTTTTGTAAACACACCACAATTTGTAAAATAAATAACATAACCTAACTTTGTCGTTTCTACTTTTTTGTGTGCTATGCTTTTGATAATTGAGCAGCACTCGATTTAACATCAAAGAAACTACCAAAAGATTTGCCTGTAAATTTCCCAATTCACTCGGAAGAAGATTTGATTAAAATTGAAGAATATCTATCAAATAAGGAAAATATCATATCATCTTTAATATAATTTAAAAAAAACTTTCTTAATTTTTTTAGAATTCTTATTTTTCAATGTTAAGAGGGCGTAATTGTACTTCAAGAATTAATAGTATTTTGAAGAATTTATTGACCAACGTCTTGGCATGCAGCTATAGCACAAAAACTCTAAAAAATCATTCGCGGAGCTGAATATGGACACCATCGTGCTTTGTATGTAACCTGTTAGAAGATAATAATATGACTAATACCTATTTTGTATTCCAGGAGCTGTTCAGTGCAATCTTCCAAATACTACTGAATTAGAAATCGATAATAATATCATCAAAATACGGCTTAAGCACGCTCGCCAAAGGGTTAAAGTAAAAGAGGCATGAAACAAAGTGTTTTTATTTACATTGTTACGGTTTATTTGTACACAAACTAAACAATGAGATAACAGTGTTAGAAAATCTTGCCGGCAGCTCCAGTAATCGAAAGTGGTCGTGGGCTTATTTAGAATTGTTAGAACAAAGACTTCTACACTGCACAAAGAATTTATAAAGCGCCACGTAGTATTGCGTATACGAGGTCTTCTGTAGCCACTAGGAACTCGTATATACAAGAAACAAACACTAGTTTGGTAGAAATATATAATTATAGCGGCTAGACTTCAATCACAACGCACACAGAAATACATAGACACAAAAATATAATACGGTTTAGAGAAATGCACAATATTTAGTTACAAAATAAGAATAACTCAGGAGAGCGAGTTAAGAATTAAGTAATAATTTAGGCACAAGTACCCGAATAGGCAGCTGACGTAGTGTACTATAAAATTTTGACAATTGTAGCACTGATCGTTTCTTGCAAGCAACCCACCAATTTCGCGTGGCAATTATTGATATTAATTTACTTAAAAACCAATTACGTGAAGTACCAGACCTTGTCTGATTATCTAAATAGTTTCAAAGCGCAACACGATTTAGCAATACCTCAAGAGATTTTTCAAATTTACAGAGATCTTCTAACACAGCGTGAACGGTATGTTTCTAAATTCACAGTCGTAGTACAAGTACACTCATGAAATTTAAAACTTGGACACCACAATTTCTGTAAACAAAAGTTTGCACATTGTGAAGCGGGCTTAAGGGTATCATTTACAATTCTAACAGCAGGTAGTCTCAGCAGGGGTTATCTTATAGAAGGACTGTAGAATGAATCATTACACTAAGCACGTTTTAGAAAATAGGTAATTTAAGTTGCTTACTTAATTTTTTCTTTAAAGAATATATTTGAAGGTATCGCTAATTAAACACCATAGCTCGATTAATTATCGAATCAAAATTTTGTTTAGGAAATGTTTACAAAATAAAATTAGAAATAATTTTGATTTAAAAAACGTCTACAAGCAATAACTTTTAAATTAAATCAAAAACTAAACATGGTTATTTGGGTTGACTGATTATTACTTATTTTTAAATAAATCTAACCTACTAATTATTGTAAGTTATTAAAAAAAATCATTAAACTCTATTCATAATATTTAGTCCTTACAAAATGTATATTTTATGACGTTTCATTTTTTCTGTAGTTAATATAAAAAGTGAAAATAAAAACTAAGGCAATTCTTATTGTCAACGTATATATTTAGTTTTTTGACAAGAATTTATTACATAATTATAATTAAGATACCAAGTTATAGTTTAAAATTAAATGAAAACTTTTTTTTTAAATAAAGGTATTACTATATAAATAAATATAAGAAATCAATAATGGGTGTGACCTCCATTATTATTGATACATTCTTGGAGGCGTCTGCTCATTGACGCTATCAAGGTATCAATATAATTAATATTAATCGTTTCCCATGCGGTATCAATGGCTGCAATTAGTGCATTACGGTTTACTGGTATAAAATTTGGCCCTTGTTGTCTTCGGATAACAGCAAGTATTCGAGCCCAAACATTTTCGATAATGTTAAAATCTGGGCTTTTGCTGGCCAGGGTAACAGCTTCAAGTTATTTTCTCGTATCCAATTGCGCACAACCCGCGAAGTATGAATAGGGGCGTTGTCCTTTAACAACAAAAATACATTATGAAAATGTTAATTCAACAGATCCCGAACTATTTTTTGGAGAAAGTATAGTGAAATAAAAATACTTACTTGTTGGAAAATATAATCTTCGTCTGGATAAAACACTTCGACTGAAGGTTTCATAATAGTTTCCAAAATATCTAAATACGCAGCAGAATCAAGACGTCCATCGATAGCCCAACAAACTCCTGGACCCCGCGCGCTAACCCAACCCCACACATTTACAGAAAAATAACCACTTCGTTTTTAGGACATATGTGATTATTTTCGTAACGAGTTCCTTCCATTCTAAAAACTTTTAGTGGTCCATCGTTGCGGCTATTGAACGTTTTTTCGTCGCTAAAAATCACTCAATTCCAAAATTCCAAAGGTTCGTTCACATATCGCCTTGCAAATTCCAGACGACGTCTCATATTTTCGTCACTGAGAACTTCTTTCGCAGCAGCATTATACTTCTTTATTCCCATCTCCTTTAATCTTTTTTGTGCAGTTATACGGCATCCGGGAAAATGTGTATCTGCTATAGCCCTGGAGTATGTAGCAAATGGTTGTTCTGTTACGTAATGAAACAACTCGAGATCTTGAGCACGTGTAGATACTTTAGGTCTACCACTTCCGATGGCTCTTTTCAAAGTGTGTTCAAGATTCCATTTTACTCGGTAATGCCCTACGGTGCTTTTGGTATATCTAACATACGTGAAATTTCACGCACGCTACGGCCCGCCGCTAATTCCGAAACAATCCGCGCTTTCAAATCAGCACCGAGATGAGGTGGCATTTTCACAACACTTGAAATTTTAAACTAAAATGGAATTTACATTTCTTACTTTATTTATTGGTTCACACTACCCCTTCTCAAACAGTAGGTAATTGTTTATTTATTACATACTTCTAATGACCAATGTAACAACCCTTAGAGCAATATGACTCAAAGGAAGTAAATTAAACAAGCAAGGATATTCTATTGTTATTGAAACTTATTCATAAAGTAAAAGCCATTTCCTTATAATGCTAATGGACAGGATTTTCTTTTAAGTATTAAGATTACAATAGAAGACTTATAAACTTTCGAAAATATCTAATTATAAATATTTACACTGCAATTGCGCTTTTTCCTTAATAATTTCTTAGGAATAACATACACGTTCTTGGTTTTTAAGTTGTCATAAATTTGATATGATATAAATTTGTGTTTCTAATATTACATCACAAACTAATCTTTATTCGCCAAAAAATTGTTGCTTAAGTTGTAAAGCTTCGTACACACCTGAACAACAAACCGAGCAACAAACATAACAACGAACCGAAAGTCAAACAGAACGACAAACGATCTTTTATGATTTCCACAATCCGAACAACAAACGGAACGTTTGTGCTGTTCCATAATTATTTTCAGTAGTTTTCAGTTCATATATATTTATTATTAAGAAGAAAATTGCGGAAAACAAGAAGATAGTGCCAACCAAATTTTTACGCACAAAGAAGAGTAAAAATTATAATTTACTTCGCTTTTTTTATTTTGAAATTTCCCGCCCAAATGATGCTAATAGGGACATCATTTTTTTCTTGCATTCTTAAACACTGATTAATTTAAAACATTTTTCTTCTGTCAACTCCATAATATTACCTAAAACACAACAAACCCACAAAGGGAAGACAAAAATAAATAATTTAATTCTCCCGCATAAGTTTGTTCGCCGTTTTGTTTAGATTCGTCCAAACCTGCAAACGCATTCGCGCGCATTTTCTTTGATGTCGGAGAAAAAACGACAAGTTGCGGGAACGCCGCAAACCGTTCGTGGAACAATCAGGACTTGCGAATCTGTTCTAAAATTCGTACGTAGCACCGTCCAAATTAATGTTCCGATTGCCGTTCGGTTCGTTGTTCTGTTTGTTCCTCGGTTTGTTGTTCAGGTGTGTACGAAGCTTTACAATAAGCATATTAATATGAACTATATCTTATGAAAGGAGAGTTATGTAACTATAATTAACGACTTAACGTTACGTTAGTAGATTCCATTTACTATTTACACATATTTTCTTGGAACATTCGATAATTAACTATCGGGATATGATGACCCTATACTTCGCAGGTTGTGCGCAACTGGATACAAGCAAATAACTTGGAGCTGTTACCCTGGCCAGCAAAAAGCCCAGATTTTAACATTATCGAAAATGTTTGGGCTCGAATACTTGCTGTTATCTGAAGACAACAAGGGCCAAATTTTATACCATTATTGATTTCTTATATTTATTTATATAGTAATACCTTTATTAAAAAAAAAAACGTTTTCATTTAATTTTAAACTATAACTTGGTATCTTAATTATAATTATGTAATAAATTCTTGTCAAAAAACTAAATATATACGTTGACAATAAGAATTGCCTTAGTTTTTATTTTCACTTTTTATATTAACTACAGAAAAAATGAAACGTCATAAAATATACATTTTGTAAGGACTAAATATTATGAATAGAGAGTTTAATGATTTTTTTAATAACTTACAATAATTAGTAGGTTAGATTTATTTAAAAATAAGTAATAATCAGTCAACCCAAATAACCATGTTTAGTTTTTTGATTTAATTTAAAAGTTATTGCTTGTAGACGTTTTTAAATCAAAATTATTTCTAATTTTATTTTGTAAACATTTCCTAAACAAAATTTTGATTCGATAATTAATCGAGCTATGGTGTTTAATTAGCGATACCTTCAAATATATTCTTTAAAGAAAAAATTAAGTAAGCAACGTAAATTACCTATTTTCTAAAACGTGCTTAGTGTAATGATTCATTCTACAGTCCTTCTATAAGATAACCCCTGCTGAGACTACCTGCTGTTAGAATTGTAAATGATACCCTTAAGCCCGCTTCACAATGTGCAAACTTTTGTTTACAGAAATTGTGGTGTCCAAGTTTTAAATTTCATGGGTGTACATAAAACGCCACAAATATAATAAATAACATTCATAAAAAGGATCAACTTAACTTGTACATAGAAAGTTTTCGGTGTTTGAACGTTAATAGATAGGTGTGACCTCTCTCGTGTCCAAATGAGACAGTGCTTAGTTACCATCGAAGAATGGAAGACAAGAAGGACTTCAAATTGATAACAGTTTGTAGACGTGCTTACAATGAACCAGATAACAGTATTATCTTGTATGGTGTCATTGACAACAAAAGAGCTTCAAAGAAAACAAAAAAAATGTGTTTGTAATTGATAGAAAATCATAATAGCAAATACTTTATTAAAAAGTAAAAGTTAACTCACACACAAACAGGAGGTGGAAACTTATTCCCTTGTTGTAGGGAATACTATTACTTAGATTTATACTAAATAATTAATACATGTGTAGCTGTTTGAATTTCAGATGATGTTCATGTAGCACCTTTAACAGACAGGTCAAGAAGAAGGAAAATGTCTCTCTTATACCGCCTAATGGAAACATTTTTCCGATCTGGCAATCTCAAGTTAATAAAACTCACTAGAAATATTCACAAAAACACAAAGTTTGTAAGAGTTTCTTCCTCATTGCATAAGTGTAAACACACTTGTCTATCCTCTAAGGAGATCTTGAGTCACAAGTCAATTTTTAATTACGAATTTTTGTTTGTTCGTAAATAATACCGTCACTACATACATATTTGGTAGTGTTGGTTTATATATTTATTTAATTTTTAACCTAAATATGTCGGTTACAAAAACGAAATCTAAAATAAAACCTTTTTGTGAGTAAAAGGCAAATATATAGAAGGACATCTAAAAGAAGTTAGTATTATGATGACACCACAACTAACAAGTCAGAATTTTTTTAGAAATAATAATAAAGTAGTAGAATGTACTACCACAATAGTTTGTAAACATGAAGTAGAATTAGAATTCAATAACGGTATAACTTACCAATATGATATATATGAAAGTACGAAATATGTAACTGAGAATAGAATTGTATGTTTTGGAGAGCAAGATAGCAGTATTGTTGGCATTCATTAGCAACCTGATGAAAATGTTGGTCTGTCATCAAAATTAGATTATAGATCCTTAATGAAAACACCTTCGATATGTAAAAGTAACTTTTTAGAAAACTATGAATAATTCTATTTTAGGCTTCATAATTCATTAGAACAATTTCTACTAAAAAATCCTAATTTTGTAATAGTAATTTAATTGAAGTTAGCTTTAATATTAACGGTCTTCTATTATTTCACAGTTCTAATACTCAATTTTGACCTATTCTTTTTGTGGTTGGAATATTGTGTGGAGTATCCAAACCAAACCCCCCTCGATGAATTTCTTGCTGTGCTGATTAATGACCGTTTACAATTGACTAAAGATGATCTTTATTTTAAGTCGAAACATTACACAATACAAATTCACAGCTTTATTTGTGACGCACCTGCGCGTGCTTTCTTAAAATGCATCAATTCTCATACTGGATATTCATGTTGTGAAAAATGTTCAGAATGAGGCGAGTATTTCAACGAGCGATTGATTCTTAAAAATTTTCCTGCATCAAAGAGAAGTATCACTTATTTATTAATCAAAGTGATGAAGACCATGATACTGGTACGTCACCACTATTAAAGCTTCAAATGGGATTGGTTCATAATTTTGCTACTGATTATATGCACTGTGTGTGTTTAGGTGTTGTAAGAAAACTTTTGACTAATTGGCTAAAAAATGGCAATTTAACAAGAAGGTTATTATCAAAAAAGTTAGAAACACTAAAATATTATGTTCCTGTTGAAAGTAACAGAAAACCTAGGGAACGGAAGGAAATTTTACGATTTAAAGCAACAGAATTTGGAACATTTCTACTTTATAAGGTCAATAATTCTACCTGGTATAGTTGACGTAGCTGTGTGAATTTTTTATTATTTCATGTAGCAATTACTGTTATCAGCACAAAGAAATACATATCCAAATTTGGATAGCTACCTCAAGATTTATTACTTACGTTTATTAAACATTGTGAATGCATTTACGGTTTAGAGTTTTTAGATTCAAATGTTCATGTTTTGTCACATTTAGTTGATAATGTCAATAAATGCGGCCCTTTACATACTTTTTCAGCTTTTTGTTTTTAAAATTATTTGAGTCAAATAAACGTTTAATTCGAAGTGCTAATAAACCACTCCAACAAATGCTTCGTAGGTGAAAAGAAATGGAAACAATAGATCTTGTTCATTTCAAATTAGATGATCAGATTTAATATGAATTTAGTTATATATCGGGACCAACATTGTCAAATATTGGAACACAGTTTAAAAGTATATATTTACAAAATTTTGTTCTATCTAATTGTTATTGCCTTGTAGAATCAAAAGTTGTGGAGATTCATAATATAATTTTAACATCAAATGGAACCACGTTACTGATTACTAAAAATTTAAAAATTACGCTTCACTTTATGATTATCCAATAAATTCAAAAAGCGATCAGTGTATACAAAGTCAGAAATCTCTCAAAAATTTTTATAGTTGGCCATTGCAAATAATCACGGCTAAATGTTTGTTATTTCCATACAAACATAGTTATACTTCATTTTCTCTTTGTCATACTTTGTAGTATAAGTTTTTCTAAAGTGTAAGTTTCATTCGAAATTAAATTTTGTTCATTTGTAGTTTATATTTATATATTCATAAAACATTTTATCATTTGTATATTATTTTTATCTATTACTTTAGTAGCTAAAATTTTACAATAAAAATGCATTCTGTTGATAACAATTATTTGTCCCAATATTAAGCATTTGGGTAGACCGAATTAGTAACATCGTTACGAAGTCATTATAAGACGACGTGAGACGTTATTGGTACGTCATTGGACGTTAAAACAAATCGTTTTTGACGTTATCAAATGAATAATATGAATAATTTGACGAACAAAAGATTTTTTTAAATGGTCGACTACTTTGTTAGAATCGTGTTATATAATTTTAATGACATTTAATTTTGTTATATGTTTTACAACACCACTGCAAAATTTATGAAACAAAATAGTTATGGCGTTTTGAGCATGAAGAGTGCACGTTAATAGCCGTTTTAAAAGCAATCTGTTTGCGACGTCTTTCAGTCAACAGCGAAGCAGCCGTACAAATTGAACGTAATTGTAAAACTCCGTAGGTGATAACAGTATAAAATAAAATAAATATGTAAATAACGTCGTGTGTCTCTGTGTGTGGTTTTGTTTGTTGAAAACTCACTTGTCGATGAGAAAAATTCTCAAAAATCCAAAAAGTTTAAAATGGCTAAACCAAAGGCAAAAAGTAAGTTTGGTCAACCTTTGAGAAACTTTTTTGCAAAATTGATAACATTGATAATTGGTTTAATCTCTTTCTGAAAATTTAAATTTACTTATACCATAAACGTTCGTTCCTTGTATTTCATTTATTTAAAACTACTAATTAGCATTTTAACTGATAAGTATAAAATTATTTACAAATATTTTAAGTTACAATTTTGACAACATACAAAACTTACATATTTAATAGAATTGAAACTAGTATTTAAATTCAAATTATTTCTATCAAGTAGCATAGGTATTGTATTGTTGGGCTTGTCAGGTTCACATTGACTTAAGGAGAAAATGCAATTAACGTCTAATAATAATGAATAATGAGTTTTATTTACGGGATAACTCCCAAATGTACAAAAAAACTTGACATGGCACAATATACAAATAATAAGTAATTAATACATAATTGAGAAAAAAAAATAGGTAATAGTATATTACGTAACGATAATTGTAAGATGCATATTACGTACGACTGTGAGAAGCTGCGCACGAGCCGCGTTGCTTTACAATTCGAATAATGTACTATACTTTATCTACGACCACCTGAATACGGCTGACAACTTTTTGTAATTAGGATTGCAATATATTGTGTTAGTGTGTATAATATATATATATATATATATATTTAAATGATAAGTTTTTCGACATCTAGTGTCGACTCGTGAAAGCGTTCACGTACGAAAATGTTAGCAACTTTGCCGACAGGTATGTAAAGCAGTTACATAGTCGATTCTTCAATAATTATATATATATATATATATATATATATTGAAGGGATCACCATTCACTTCATATTTGAGTTTGTCACATACGGGTTCCTTATTTATGTAATCGTATTCAACTTCTCCTCATTTCTTCTCATAAACACTTCCAAAGTCTAAGTAGTTTTATAACAACATTAAAGTTAAACATAGTATTTTCTGTTACCACGTTCTGAAGAATATGAGCTTAAGTATGTATGTATATACGTTCTCTAGAATTTACATAACATTATGTAGTAAAATATTGTTTATAATCTTTAGAACAAACCTGTAAGATATAGTCATCTTGATTTTTAATTACTGATCGAACGTATGTAGAAACGCAAAAGACACAATGTTATGTCGTTTCATTATTATCTTCCAAAAATGAGATGTTTTTTACCTATATGAAACACAAGAAAATATATTATAGAATATTACTACTAAACTTACGTATCCCATTGTAACAGTAAACTTCTAAATGACATTTTCTTTCCCGGATATCCAATATTTTTGTCATCTTTAATAACCACCGAATATTGAGAAGAAAGTTTAAGTGTTTAAATGTTGCCTATAAGAATGCAATTAAATATAACCAAATAAAATGTTATCCTATTACTGTATTACCTGAATTCGTACTTTTAAAGAAGTTGCTATTTTGTAGAATAATTAGTAAACACATTTCGTACGTCGCAAAAACAAAGAGGTTATATACAACATTACCAGCCTAACTATAAGGCGCGCGTAGAAGTAATATCTGCTTAATTTTTAAATCGTTACTTAAATTTTTTTCTAGTTTAAAAATGTCCGTCGTAATCAGTTCTCTTTGTAGCTCTAATTTAAATTTCGAACAGTTTATATTAAACATATTTAAATTACGATACAAGTAAGCAAAGTTCGTGCATCTTTGAAGTGGAGAGTGTAGAAGAAATTTTGTTCTATATCTTATTTTGGAAAACGTTAAAGTTTGTCGGAGATTTCTGCTTGGTATTGACAAACTTAATTGGTCTAGACTAGAAGATATGAACAATCCAAGATACCATTTATAAATTTATAAGAAAATAGAAGATTTAGGTATATTCTTCCTGACATTAAAGTATTAATATTTACACGTGGCAAAAATTTTAATGTAATTATTAAAAGACGTTCCTGTTTTATTGGTGAAGAATTTTAGAAATCTATGTTGTACTCTTTCTAGTTTTATTACGTTAGTCGACTAGTAAGGCGACCATACCTGGGAACAGTACTCTAGATGAGATCTGACCATCGATGTATACAAGATCTTAACTACCCATACATTTCTAAAATATATACAAGACCTGGAAATAAAACTTAATTGTTTTATAGCTTTGTTACGAATAACTTGATATGTTCATTAAACTATAAATAGTGTCTAGGTCAGTAATAGAATTAGTATTTTGTAATACGTTTTTTTAATTTTGTAACAAAATCTAATGGGATTTACAATTTTATGAAATAATTAAAACACATTTTTTAAATTTAATTCCATACGATTTATTCGGCACCTGTTATAAAAAGAATCAAGATCATGTTGTAATTGAGTGCAATCTTTAGTGGATTTAGTACGTTTAAAATCTTTATGTTATCAGCAAAAGTAAAATATCCGAATATTTAAATACATCTTTTATATCGTATATTAGAAATAGTAACGGAGCAAGATGAGAACCTTGTGGGACTCCCGAACGAACATATATAGGATATGAAAAGCATTTTTTGTAACTGACTATTTGCTTCCTATTAGAAAGATAGCTATATATCTACGACAATAACGGTTTATTTATACCACTGTTTGAATTTTTTAAATTAGTAGGTATTTCATTATTTACTGTATCAAAATCATTTGCGAAGTCGGTGTAAATAACATCAAGTTGTGTTTTTTTATTAAAAGCATTGTGAATATTGTTTAGAAGACTTAAATTTTCAGACGTTAAAGACTTATGATATAGTATTTAAAGAGGATAATCCAATACTAAACTACATGATTTTAAAAGAAACGCAGGTATGCCATCAGGACCATTATTAATACTATCTGGTCCTATAAAAATCTCATATGGAGTAATATTAATCATATTTAAATTTACATTATTTTGTTCAGTATTATTCAAGTAGTAAAGGTTTTGTTGATTATTTATTATTTTGTATACAGAACTTAAATGAATTCCTAAAAAATTGGCAATTTCCTGTTTATTACTAGTTTGGTATGAACAAAAGTTTATCTCAGGAAGCATATTGTTATCTCTTTTTGAGATTCTATGTATGCTCAAAAATAATTAGGGTTATATTTAATTTTTGACTCCACATTGTCAATGTATGATTTGAAACAAAAGATTATTAGATTTTTACATTTCGTTCGTAATTTAGAGAATGCAATATAACGTTCTGGATTATTTTTAGACTTGTACATTTTGTGGAACAAATTTTTTTAGGATTAATATTTTCACTTTAGTTGAATACCAAAATGGAAAGAATTTTTTTGTTGAAAAACGCTTTATATGGGAATATAAAAAAATTTACCGCCTCATCAATGTCCAGGTTTAAAAGACAATCCTAATTTACAACTAATATGTAGTAATTTAAGTTTAAGTAATTACCATTTTGGAAATTCAAATAGTACTGTTTATCATCTAGATATGAGCCCAAAATGGATTATTCAAAGGATATTGATAACGCTGCACAATACTTATCTTCATCCACTAACGGATCTAAATTTTGTACAACCTTTACATTATCAACATTAGAAATTCAAATAAAAATTATATTGAAGTTATTTCTGTAAACTGCTCTTAGTAGGTATGTACATAATTTTTAGTGTCATTGCATAATAGCTGATCAGTTAGGAAATGCATTATTTTGTGTAACGTTTTAACGAGTTAAAGTGTATAACCAGATTCCGCACACTATCGTTCTAAAAATTTATTAATCTTTTCTATTTTAGAAGAAAAATGATTTCAATGTTTCAAAATTGATATTAACTGACCCAAATAAGAAAAATTTTAATTTTGTTATTAGGAAGGTATTGACATAAGACATAATAGATGCAAAAAATTAAAATGTCATAGTTTTTTATTATTTGTTTTAATTATAGAAACCTCGTAGATGAACCTATATAATTATGGAAGGTTTCGAAAAATTAGACGAAAATAACATCTTTACAGAAGCAGAAATAAATTTAGATATTTCAGTTCCAGTATTTTTTAAAAATGTGTTAAAATTATGTGGTTTTGAAAATGGAAATATTTTGACCATATTACGGAACCGGATTATCTACAACTAGAAGAGTTTATGAAGGGCAGTGCTGCACAATTAATCTCCAGTGCACAATGCAAACAATTTTATAGCATTTTTATCTTTCCTTAGAACGCATTTCAGTTTCTACCAGGCCATAATAAAATCAATAATTTACTTGTTTAATATTACAAAGAAAGATTTAAGAGGAAAACAGATTCTCAACCGCCCAATGAGCAACAAGAGGACGCCAACCAACAACATACTTCTTTGGAGAATCCAATGAAAATGCTCCACTGAAAAAGTTTTTAAAGTTTGATCGATCTAAAATAGGTAGATATCTACAATTACAACTTGTAGTTTCAAAAATTGCAACTTTATGCCAACGTCTAGAATTGTGCGTCAGTGGTTTAAATCTAAGTATTCAAAGGAAGAAAAATGGAATTACTTTAATGAAAAATTTGACAAAATTGTTTAGCAAGCAGGAATTAATAGAGGCGATTTATGTTGTAGAATTCACTGTTTCTGTGCAAGTGTAGCGACAATTTCAAAACGGGCCAAAAAGGAACACTGTGCGACAAGATGGATTCTCAGCAACATTTATAAACATCTCTTAATGCATTTAAAAGTCAATTTGGATCTCAGTGAAAGTGCTTTGGAAACACACATTTCCAACATGAAAGGAACAAATCAAAAACAGAAAATTTTAACACAATATTTTAAACCAAAAAGAAAATAATAAAAATAGAGGAAGTAAAAAAACCAACATCATAAGTAATGTAACCATTACTTCTGCTAACGGTCACTCGAATAGAAAATGGACACTAAAAATCAAAAACAATGGAGGGCGCAAGATAACAATATACAATTAACTCTAACGAATGTTTTTCCTATTATTGACCAAATAGAAACTGAAGCTGAAAACATCATTAAAAAATGAAGGAACGGAACTCACAAAAACATTAGAGACAAATACAAACAGCTATCAAAGGAAAATTTACTACAAAAGTTACTTGACGTATCTATGACGAAAACGGAAATACAGGGCGAAATTAATATAATGACACAATAAAAAATTATTCACTTTACTTCTCTACGTCGGTGGACGCCTCTTATACGAAACATTGCACTTAAATCTTAAAGGCGTTATTCCATCCATAAGCTGCTTTTGTTGACAAATGTGCTACTAGTACTAACAAAGGCAGCTTTGATTATGATGGTTTACGTTTATTTCTAGACACAGATTGTATGGGTAAGTGAAGATGCTAGCAGAATCACAAGTAAAGTTACCACTAATGAACGGATCATCTCAAACTGAGAGATTTTTCGCAACATCAGCAAAGACAAAACAAGATTTTTTTCTGAATGTCATTAAAGCCAGTTATGCTCATTTAGTTATGGTGCATAGACTAAATAGCACCACCTTATTGCTTGGTTTTATTTGGCACAGTTAACAAGTTCAATAGTGAAGATATTTTGATGAAATGGAAAAATATTAAAGAAAATTTAGAACAAGGGGGATTACTTTATTAGGCTTTTTTCAGACGAAGATACGCGTTTCTTGATGGCAATGCAACAAAATGCAAATATTCCGTCATTAACTACTACTAGTTCGATCAGCTGGGATTGGTACAGAGGTGGTTATAATAAAGAACACTCTAAAGCTATGTCGTATGTACAAGATACTGTGCATATTGGCACCTAATTAAGAACCAGATTTTTAAAACCCATGGGCTCTGTTTCTGTTTCAGTGGAACATTTACTACAATTAATAGCGACGTATTCCAAGGACAAACACTTTTTGGTGATAACCGATCTAAAGAGCGAGGATAAAATTAATTTTGAAGCGGCAAAAAAAGTTTATAGTGAGCACGTTTGCACTCCCCTCAAACAGCCAAGAAACTCAATATTATCTAAAATTAATATTTTTGATAATTAATTCGTTCATTGATTCCGATATGGAATTAAAAACACGCATTTTTGATACATACTGTGTACTGTGTATTTTTTACGCGTTTGAAAGTGTTGGATATCTGAGCATCCTACTAGTTTATACTAAGCAAAAACTTTATAACACAAAACTGTTACACCTGTATAGACCTAAACTCTCATAGTCTTATTAATCTCGTTAAAAATTTTTGTGATAATGATAATTTAAAACCAGAAATGGTCATTCCCTTATTATTTAGTAGCCAAGTATGTGAAAAGATTTTTAGAGCCACCCGATCGATAACATCAACACAGTTGTTAGTTTTAGTATGAAAGATTTGATTCAGCGCTTAGATCGAATACAGGTTGTTAACAATATTTTACACGACTTGAAAGATGTTGTGGTTTTTCCGAGAAAACATAAAAAAAGGAAATTACAACATGACAAAACATAATATCGATTTTTCAGAATTCACAGACGACGTCATTCAAGATATAGTGCAGAAAGCTATGGAGTGGGATTCGCGAGATACAGAAAATTTGTAGATGAAAGTCAAAAAGTATAGTAAAAACGACTATTCAAACAAAGTTTCTATTCCAAATTTAATTGAAAAAGGTAAATGTGAAGAGGATGAAACTTTACTAGAGACAAATTCGCTTACTGATGAATACTCTAAATTTTTTAATTTATTCCCTATAGAAACTGCAGCGTTGGACAACGAAATTGATAATCCTAATAGTGCACTATACTCCGACTTAATAGACATATCAAAACTAGAAGTAGAGGAAGACATTATTTGAAAAAAAATTTCTTTAACAATGTTGATTTAAATGTGTAAAAGGGACGGACCTTTTATAAAAAGTGAGCTTTAGAAATGAATCCACGGTAATAAAGAAATGTTTCTAAATTAGGTTTTAAACAAAAAAAACGAGTCGAGTCAGCACAGATTGGCTGCGTCGTTTTTTTACTGAACGTAAAAACGGAAAAACAAGCAAAACAGCAGAAACTGTTCAAGAAAATATGAAAAACACTAAAAGAAAACGCGTAATAAATTCTGAGGCGAGTTCTGAAGATAATGAGGACAATGTGATCGATCATGATGATTGTGATGGCAAGAAATATAATCGAAACTTAATCTGACCATACACTTCGAGAACAGATATGCAGGTTATTACGAAGATGATTGGTTTATCGGACACATTTTAAGCGAGAAATCGAGCAAGAAATTAAAAAAATTAAAACAAAATTTCTCAAAAACACATTAAAAAGTAAAATTTACTTAATTGCAAATAGTTTAATGACTGTTTAGTACTAAGATTATTATCTTCCGGGTTGAGCCATGTTCGTCCTTCCTTCCTACGTTCTCTGCTTGACGTTTCGCTAACCATGCTGTTAGCTTCTTCAGAAGTTACTCTAAAGACTGATGTTGTTGTCTTCTGCTCCTCGTTATATACCTATGTTCCGGTACGGTTGGTAGATGTCGATCAGTGACGGGTGGTTGGTTATCGATGGTTGGTTCTGTTTGGTATCGACTAATTTTGTGGCGACATTTGTTTTTTTTTGTTTTCGTGAAGAGTTAGTTTCCACGTGTTGCTTAATCGGTAACCATCTTCTCGATTGAAGTTGTTTTATTTTTCATAATTTTTAAGGATTCTCTGATTATCCTTGGATAGTAGTTGTTAGTCCTTGATAGAACTTTAGCTTCCTCGAAGTTGATGATGTGTTTTCCTTTTTCGTGTAGATGTTCTGCGATTGCTGATTTATCTACCGCTCCAGACTTGGCGTTTCGGTGATGTTCTTTTAATCTACATTTTATGTTGCGTCCGGTTTGACCAATGTAGACCTTTCCACATGAACAATCAATTTGATAGACCCCTTTTGTTGAGAGTTTCGGCAGGCTATCTTTATTAGAAGGTAGTAGTTGCTGGATTTTCTAACCGTTCCAAACCTGACACCAATATTCTTCTTCTCCAATGATTTTCTTAATTTGTCAGTTACTCCAGCAACGAATGGCAAACGAGCGTAGGTGGTGACCTGTTCCTTCTCTTTTCGGATTTCCTGCGACAGGCGGCTCTTATTTCTTTTCTGGTATAGCCGTTCTTCATTAGGGCTTGTTGGACGTGTCGAAGTTCTTCTGCCTTGTGAACCTCGTCAGGAATCTTGTTAGCTCTATGCAATAAAGTTTTGATTAGAGACCGCTTCTGCTGTGGATGATGGTGTGATGTGGCATGGAGGTATCGGTCGGTGTGTGTCTTTTTACGATATACACTATGAGCCAACTTGTTGTTATCCCCTCGTTTCACTAGAACATCCAGGAAGGGAAGCTCCTTATTCTCTTCTGTCTCCATGGTAAACTTGATCTTTTCGTGCTGAGTGTTGAGGTGGTTAAGAAATACAGTAAGTGCTTCTTTCCCATGAGGCCATATGACAAAGGTATCGTCCACGTATCTGAACCAGCATTTCGGTTTCTGTTCGCTGGATTGAATGGCTTCTTGCTCGAATGCTTCCATAAAGAACAGCATCATCAACTTCGAGGAAGCTAAGGTTCTATCAAGGACTAATAACTACTATCCGAGGATAATCAGAGAATCCTTAGAAATTATGAAAAATAAAAAACAACTTCAATCGAGAAGACGGTTACCGATTAAACAACACGTGGAAACTAACTCTTCACAAAAACAAAGAAAACAAATGTCGCCACAAAATTAGTCGATACCAAACAGAAGATCAACCAACCATCGAAAAACCAACCACCCGTCACTGATTGACATCTACCAACCGTAACGAAACATAGGTATATAACGAGGAGCAGAAGACAACAACATCAGTCTTTAGAGTAACTTCTGAAGAAGCTAACAGCATGGTTAGCGAAACGTCAAGCAGAGAACGTAGGAAGGAAGGACGAACACGGCTCAACCCGGAAAATAATAATCTTAGTGACAACAGCCGCGAAAGCTTACATTCAGACTGTTTAGTATTTTATAAATGAAGTAAGTATTGTTTTTATGCTTTCTTCTTCAGAATTTTTTAATAAATGTTTTGTACCTAAAATTGAAAGTTTTAATAATCGTGTCGAAAGAGTGGGATTTACGATAAATTAAACTCAGTTGTCCAAAATCTCTATGATAAGATGGATGGTAAATCCGAAAATTGATCGCTATTTTATACACCAATTAATCAACGTTTTTTACATAATGGGTGGGTATGACTTTTAGACGCTGACAGAGTTTTTGGCCTTTGATGACGTCAGCTAATAAACGTCAATTAATTGTCATTGTTGACCAATTTTGGTGTTTGGCCAATTCTAATAAAAGTGTGTGACGTATGTTTGTACAAAATCTTAATGATGGTTTCTATGTTCTAAGTAATAGTTGATCGCTCGGTACAATTAAGTTTACAATGTTTGTTGTAATCAGAAAATATCAGAGTATAGTAGCAAATTCATGAAATTGTAAAAACTTGAAATATACTTTTAATAAATTTCTATAGTGACGAATCGGTCACTTCCATCAAATATTTTTTTTTTTGAAATACCAGCTTATGCCTACCAACGAATTTCAAAGATTTTGGAAAGATTTCTACAAGGATTTCATAAATTTTTACAAGGAATTCTTATGATTTCTCAGAGAATTTGCAAGGTTTCCTAAAGAATTCGCAGGATTTCCCAGGAAACTCTTGGGATTTCTCAAGGAATTTGAAGATTTTCTGGGGATTTCTAAAAATTACTCTTGAAAAGGGATTTCTAATGTAGACGTGTCCACCCCTCGTTTTTCAATGTCTAACATGTTTTGCCGTGAACTAAAATATTTTCTTTGGTGGTTGTTTAAGATAAATAAGGAAGATTAAAATCACCCAATAGAAAAATGCCCGTATCATGGTAAGTATTTAGGATTTCGTCCATTGTGTAACTGACTTTGTAGTAGTAGTCATTTGAACTATTTGGAGGAGCGTAGAAGCCAGCAATAATTACTTCTTTTGTTGAAATTTGTACAATTTAAATGTGGATAATGGGTAAGCAACAAAGTTAAAAAATATTTAAGACTCCTCCGCCTCTCATTACAATATTAGTTGATCTGTCTTTAAAGTAAACTTTCATACTAAAAAGTCCTAATTCCGAGTTATAGATATCAGAAGTAAGCCATATTTCAGTGAGTACAATTATATCAAAAACATTTGCTAACGTAGAAATATTAAGTTTATCAAGTTTGGTACATAAACCTCTAACGTTTTGATAGTAAATAGGTGCATGAATTTAATAATGCTAGACCTATAGCGGACGGAGACGCTTCTGGCCCCGCCCCTGAATGGAAATTTCCTGTTTTCGGATTTTCTCGTTAGTTTGAAGGCCAGACCCATTGGCATGTCGAATTTCAAGTCTCTATGACGTCTGGAAGTACCCGTTTAATTTCGTAGACAGACGTGAAAAGAATAAGCGCTTTATTATGTAGGATTATTTACGCATCTTATTTTAGATCTGTTTTTCAACATAAGCAGCGCATCAGTAGCAGATTTCATGGTAACTTTTAAGGGTCTTGGCATGTCATTTAATAGTTGTCTGCTCAAACATTGAATGTAAGTATTTTTGTATCAACATTAGATATCTCATTTATTATAATTATATATATAAAAATAGGGCATTATATCTTCAAAAGATTTGTTAGACCCATTTTAATTTATTGAGGATTAAGTTCATTGTAAAATTCGGTTTGCTCAAATATGAGGACGAGACTTCAGATCACTAAACGACAAATCCCACTGTACTGAATGTGTGAATTAATATTAAAAAGGGTTTTGAATTCTTAATGGAAAAAGGTCACTCCATAAAATAATTTAATCTTAACGTTTTGAACCACTATAAATCTAAAAAGGGAAGTTATTCACGTAATTGAGACTGGCCACTTAAAATATTAACAAAATTCTGAAACAAGAGTGCAAACATTTATTATACTTAATAATTTATTAAATTAGGCCAACATATTATTAAATAAAATCAATAATACTTAAAATTTATAAAAATACCGGTAACCCTTATAAATATATTCTAATTTTAACTTATTGTTTTGTTTTGTTAAAACCAGCATGAGGTTTATATTAAATTTATTTGATTAAAATTGATTTCATTTTTTTACACAAATAAATTATCTGCGTAATTAAAATAATATTTATCAAAACAGTGTATACTATTATTATATGACCGACGGCTTTATCATAATCATCTATATAAAGATTTGGGCAGTACTAAGGATAGAAAACCTCAAATAAAATTATGGCATCAAACGTGTCCGTCGAAATTTATTGTAAGAGGTTATCTCGTTATTTTTTAAGATAATAGCAAAGTCTAAGAAACAAACCGTGGCAAGGGCGAAATTTTATCGCGCATTGGGGTTTTAAAGTCTTGGTTGGAAATCTTAGTAGATGCCCAGATTTCAACCCCTCTCAATTCTAATTTTGTATAAAAGCAAATCGACCAGAAAATATATTTACAGTGACGCATCTTTCCATAAGTTATTTTACGTTTCTTTGTTTTCAGTTGATAAAAATGAATTTTGACGATTATAAAGACTTTCAGTTACTTATCCTAATGCGCGCCGATTGAAATACAAGAATAAAATTCTGTTTCCTTTAACACAACATAATTCCCCAAAATAAACATACAGCTTTAAACTTAATAAGTCTTATATTTGTTTGAGAAAGTACAACAAAGCAATTTTCGTGGTTTTGCTAAGAAGATAAGTGAAGCATCCTCTGGAGACCTCCGAAGTCATAACGGGGGCCTAGAATTGAGCAACTCGATTTGGTACAATGCCTTCAAATGAAAGAATTCTTTCTCTGACGGTTAAAAAAACTATTCTCTATTCAAATAAAATGGCATTATACTTTATTTAAACATATTATGAAAGCGCTTCGCACATTTATCTTTTACTTTAACTAAATTATTTAGTTTTATTTTACCCACATACGATATATATTATTTTAACTGAATTTGGAAAAATTCACCTTTTATATAACACGAATTGACATATTCAATTATTTTAGTAAATTAAATAAAATATAATATAAAATTGATATACAATTTCGAAGTAAGTGCTTTTTGAAATTGAATTTCCGTTAATTAATTTTTGGTTCTACATAAACCCAATACTAAATATTTTTTTTCTATTAGCATCAACATTTAAAAATTAAATGTTACAAAATTCTATTTTAATAAAACTGTAATACAATAAAAAAACTTAACTACTTTTCGTTTTTTGTAACAATGCATTGTTCTGTACGAAATACTCTTATAGTACCCACAAGAAATGCTACGTTCTTATTGAACATGTTGTTAAGTTGCTTACTTTGCAGTTCAACAAGTTTTCTCTATCAATTGCAATTGCGTCATCTGTTAGAGGTTTTAATTTTGTCTTTGTAATATACGAGGAGTTGATAAGTTACCGGATATTTTTGACTTTCAATAAACTTTTAATTAAAGTTTCAATGTAAAACTTAAAAATAACTAAATATAATTTCAATCGCTAAATAACAATGTGAAGTCAAATATTAAAAATAACACTAATTATTTTTTGGTTTACAAAAATATCAAAAAGAGAGGATAATATGCGATTTGAGATGAACCTGCGTTGATACCAAACTAGTAATAAACAGGGAAATTGCCAATCTTTTTGGAATTCATTTTAGTTCTGTATACAAATAAAAAATAATCAACAAAACGTTTACTACTTTAATAATATTGAACAAAATAATGTAAATTTAAATATAATTAATATTACTCCATATGAGATTTTTATAGAACTAAGTAAATTACCAGATAGTATTAATAGTGGTCCTGATGACATACCTGCGTTTCCTTTAAAATCATGTAGTTTTGTATTGGCTTATTCTCTACAAATGTTATGTCATAAGTCTTTAAAGTTTCTATAATTTTGAAAAACTAGTTACGTGACACCCTTACATAAAAATACAAGTAAAGGTGATATAGGCCAATATCAAAGATTTACGTAATTCCTAAACTACTTGAAAAATTATAATTAAATGTACTATGTACAATGTACAGGGTGTCCTGTTATCGACACTTTTGCAGGGTATCTCCGTTATTATTGCAGTTCGAGTTTTGGGGTTTTCGCGAACCTGTGTCACTTTTTGTAAAACAAACGATGGCGCAGAGAGATTTATCATCGCTCTCTTCGTTTTTGAAATACAGAGTGAAGTTGAAAAGTGTGCATTTTCAGACACCCTCTGTAATTCAGGTATTTGATAAGTTATCGAGTAAGGTAAAACGGAATCTTACACATTTTTTATGCAGAATCCAGTGACGTGCTTAGTTTTTTTCTAGGTGTTTCCATTTTTGAGAAAGTTACCAAAGTTTGGATTTTTAAATAGGACACCATGTATGTCAATTTGTATTTATATTCCACTCATTAAGAGCTTTCCAGAAATGTATAATAGTCGGCACTAAACTAAAAGCCAAACAGATTTATTTTTATTAAACTTATAGTAAAACCAATAACCAATAACGCGTATATATATTTATAGGTGTTGTTCAAAATGGTTGCCATTTTCCCTAATGCAAAATTGGCACTTTTGCGAAATTTTGTTCAAGGCATTTAAAATTATTATGGGGTACAATACTCGAACTGCAATAATAACGGAGATACCCTGCAAAAGTGTCGAAAACAGGACACCCTGTACAAACCTTTTGAGTCTTCTAAACAAATATACAATGTTTTTTGATAAAAAGCACAACTTGATGTTAAATACTAATTTAAAACATTTCAAACAGTCCCATTGTTTTGACATAAAACATCAAATCAGTCAGAAACGATTGAGGTGAGGTATGTGACATTGTACATGAAATATGCCTAGAATTATACGTAGAATCTAGTTTCATTTGAAATAAGCAAGTTGATACATACTTTCGGTAAAACCAGAAACTCTGTGATTTATTAATATATTTTGGTTGAATGACCCGCATCCACTTTGGTATGTTCCCAAATTTTCCGAATTTTCCTAGGTACAGTTTTTCCATAAAGAATCGCGGCGGTTCCCGGTGAACAACACTGTAATATGCTTTTCATATCCTATATCTGTTTATTCGGGAGTCCCACAAGGTTCTCATCCTGCTCCGTTACTATTTCCAATATCAATGAACGATATAAAAGATGTATTTAAATATTCGGATATTTCGTTTTGCTGATGACATAAAGATTTTTAAACTTATTTAATCCACTAAAGATTGCAGTCAATTACAACATCATCTTGATTTTTGTATAAATGGTGTCAAATAAATAACATGGAAATAAATTTTAAAAAAATGTGTTTCAATTACTTTTCATAAAACTAAAGTTTCCATTAAATTCTGTTACAAAACTGAAAAAAATGTATTACAAAATACTAATTCTATTACTGACCTAGGGTAATACTACGTCACAATTTATCTTTTAATGAACATATACAAGTTATTCGTAAACAAAGCTATAAAACAAAGTTAAACGTAAATTTATTGTTATAACAAAAACGTATTCCGAGATTGGACTGTGTCGAAATTGTAACCATAGTTGCCAACGTTTAGCCACTTATTGTAAAGGGCTTCATTAGAGCGAGAAACTTAAAATAAATAAAGAAGATTTTAATGTAGATTACTGAAAGTCAGGTAGTCAACTTGTCAACCAAGCCAGATTATAGGCTGAAAGAAGTCTGAGAAATATTCAGAGAAGAACATCCGTATTATATAGAGTGTATCTAAATAACACCGATAAATTTTAAAAGTGATTTTGTGATAAAAATTAAGGTGAGTATGTGGTATAAAATTTTTTGAAAAACTTTTCCACAGATAAGTTGTATTCCTCCGATAAAAAGATACGGTTTTTCTTGTTTATTTTCTTTGTATATTAAGCTAAAGACACGAAACTTGGTAAATATTATTTGTCAATCAAACTACATATTTTCAAATTTTTCAACCATGAAGTATGCTTAGAGAGGGTTAAAATAATTAACCCCTAGGAAATTTTTTTAATACTTTTTTTAGAAAATTCATCATTACGAGAAAAAGAAACAAATGCAATTTATTATTATTTATTTTCAAAACGATGAGCTAACGCGAGGGTATTTTGCTTAAGGTTTAGTAGTCTGTGCTTTGCAATGACAGTTATAAAACCAATCATACTGACTATTTTAACCCTTACTAAGCATACGTCAGGGTTAAAAAAATTGCAAAATATCTAGTTTTATTGATGAATAATATTTACCAAGTTTAGGGTTTGTAGCTTAATATACAGGTAAAATAAAATATAAAAATTTTTTTTTTAATTTTTGAAGGGATGTAACTTTTCCGAGGAGAGGTTTATTAAAACATTTTATACCAAATACTCATTTTAATTTTCATCACAAAATCACTATTTAACATTTTTTGGTGTTGTTTAGATACACTTTGTATATAAAAACCGTCATAAGTCGTTAACCTACGAGCTGATTTGTTTAAGACAGATGAGGAAGTGGGGTTAACGATTGAAATCCATAAAGATGAAAATTCGTAACTGCGGTCGCGGTTGAAATTGTTGAGATACTTTTTCTGATTTTTATATTTAAAAAAAGAATATTTGGAAATCTACCTATCTTGTGACCAATATCAAAATAATGTTTAGCCACGCCAGACTTAGAACCTAGTTTTAACCTAACACAACGGTTATGTTTCAAAATATGTGTATTAATAGATTGATCAGTTTCACCTATGTACGCTAAACCACATGAACAAAAAATACGATTTACCCCGTGAGAAGAAAGCGTAGGAAACTTATCCTTAAAAGGAAGGTTTGTTACATGAAAAAATACGTTTTTTAAAAAAGTTTGCCTATTCGGTTGTAAGGTAGAAAAACTAGAATTGTTTCAAAAGCTGTAGAAGAATTTTTTTTAAACGTTAAAGGCGAGGATGGGAGTGTCGTTTAATAACTTGTTTGCTACAACAGTTTGCAACAAAAAAATGGCACAGTTCCAAATTTAGATTGTCGGGTTGACATATCAAAAATTCTCCAAATACTAAAAATTCAACAACGGACCCTTTTTGGACAGGACGATGGTGGAAAGAAGCTTGTAAATATCTGTCAGTATGAGTAGGTTTGCAATACACCAAATGACCTAATTTTCCTTTGGGTTTCCATGTGACAAGTACGTCAAAGACTGGACGATTCAACTCTAGATAAGTTTTTTAAATGACTTAGATTTTTAGCTAATTCTTTTATTATTCAAAGTTCCTATTAAAGTAGTAAGCGGAAATTAGGAAAACGTTTTATAAATTAAAAAATTATACTTTTTAACAAAATGAAATTAAACAATACAATCGACTCTTAACAATGTTAGCTACAACTGAATTATTGTCTATCCTGAATTCTTTTCATGACTTCTCCCATTCGCTGAAAAAAATAAAACCTTAAACAAACCTTTATTTAGATTGTTGGATGTTTATTGGAATTATAAGAGAACTGGGTTGCTGTATAAATGGTCCTCTATGATTTGCGTCTCTTGAGGCAAAAACTCTAGTTTCATTCTATCTAACAATATTCTTTCTTTATACTCATTTATTTTTAAGACGAAGTATTTTTTGTGTCTTTGAATGACTTCATATAGGCCTTCGTATTGTGCAGTCAATAGAGACCAGATTTGATTAATCCCAACAAACACATCTGCTACTATGTTTAACTCTGGGTAGACGGAAACTTTTGCTTTGCATGATTAGGGGAGAGTCTTGTACCTAGGGCAGTTTTTTTTAGATTGGATATTATTAAAATATTTTTAATTAAATAAAAACAATTAGCATTACATGGCAAAAAATGATGATTACAATGATGGGTTACATACAAAATAGAATATAATTTCAATTTTACAGATAAAATAAAAATAATATCAAATGGTCCAAGGTACAAGACGGTTTTGTACTTTGGGCCAGGGAGTACCATCTTCAACCGGGATCTTTTGTCCTTAAACAACAGCATAGTTGGAAAATTTATTGACAAAAACAAATTATATACATAACACAACACTATATCGTACAATATTCCTTTTAGAATCATTTGACAGTAAAAAGAAAAATTATTTATATTGACATTGAATTATTCAACGTTGTAGCTATCAAAATTAACAGAAAATGATAACTGCAAGGCTTGTCTTGCATAGCCACCAACACTAATAGGCGCGGGTAATATTTTTATCAAGTCTGTCTCAGAAATAACATAAGTTTTTCACTTTCGTATAAGAGTTTGTTTGAGCCATCAATTTTTGTTAAATATTTAATTGTCACTTCATTAGGTAAAACAATAATTATTTTTGCAATATAGTAGTGGATCATCTTTTTGCCTGCTAATTGTGTTAACCAAAAATTTCCTTTAATTATTTGTTGGCTTTCCTTCTCATCTTCATCAGAATAATCTTGAGGTAGCCATTCTACATCATTTGAGTTACAACTATCGTTCCTTTCCAAATCGTCATTTTTAGATAATGAAGAACTTTCAGGTATTATCTTTTTTGCAACATGTTTAGTCCTTTTTCTTCTATTGCATGTTTCTTCTCAATCTTACGCCTACTTCTTGTAGCATTAGTTTTGATTCCAGCTTTAGGAAATGGCCGTAGTTGTTCTGGCAATCTGAAAGCTGACAATTGTGTGCTTGTAAAAACATTGGATAAACTGTTTGTTTCTCCGTTAGAAGATTCTTTGGTGGTTATTGTCTTCATTGGTCGGTTATTCACACTAGAACTTAAAAATTCGTTTTCAGTAAATATGTCGCTATTAATTGGTTATATTCCTGAAACTGTGAAACCTGTTTGTATATTAAGAGGTGAAAACGCTTTGGGATATGCATGTCCAACAAGTTGTTTTAAATTTTTTTTTAAATATGCACAATAATTTAAGTAATATATTTATTCCATTTGGTTTTTCCACACTAAATAATTTTATGGAATTTAATATTTGTCATGTACCTTGGGCAGCAAGAGGCCAAAGGTACAAGACCATGCTACTTACAAACAAACAAAATATTTTAAAACAATAAAAACTATAAAAATCGTTTTAAATTACTATCACATATTACAACACACTAAAGACTATGTTGTTACAAAGTATAATGGCATATGGTATTTACTTTTCTGATAAAATTCGTTAAGTGGTCAGCAATAATTTTACAACAGCAGCTCACAAATACAAACAACCTTAAATGTAGCAAGAAAAAGGTCAGCTGATTCTGAGAAAATGCTGAACATTATTTCATTTTTCGATTTTTCATTACTCGGTATTTGTATATTCACGTTTTACTTGGTTTTGTCTTGGTTTTATACTCACGTTTTTCCTTGCTTGGTTTTTGTTTGGTTTTACCTTGGTTTGTCGGTGTTGATTTTATATTCCCGTAAAATCGAACCATGTAAACGAAAATATAGCGTCCCATTTAAATTTTTCATGATAATCCGCAATAATTGTTGTAACGTCTAATAGGGTACCCTAGCTGATGCGAATAGAGTAATACAGTCAAAGTTCTTTTTGCAAATGATTTAGTAAAAATAGTTCTTTCCAACAAAACCTGAGACAACTAATTTTTTGAGTCAAGCAGGATTTATTGGCAATTAATAGCTACTTATTGTATATGTGTTTTCGTAGGTAGATTATCCACGCAAGAATTTTTAATCGCGAGAACGAAGTTCGAGCGTTTAATTTTCTTAAGGGATAATATGCCACTAAAACACGAATACAATACAAGATTTTATCCACAATCAAACCAATTTAATTGAAAATAAGTAATCTGACAGTTCTAAAATTTCAATGTAATAGCAAATATTAGAAAATTTAGTGAAACTTTGGGCGGTTTTGCATTATTAGTTGCTAGGATGCTTGTTTATTAAAACAATATTTGTGAAAAAATTAGAAATCGTTTGTGTGCGTCGTTTTGAAAAATGTCAGAAAGTGATTCTTTGCCGGTAGAAATTAAAGCAGAAGCTGAAGAAGTAACCCTGCAACTGTTGCCGGCCAAATCTAAAGATGCATACATAAAAGAATTTGCTACCTTTAATGAATGGAGAGAGAAAAGAGGTGCAAACATCATAAACGAGGACGTCCTGTTGGCTTATTTTAATTAAATGTAAGAAGCAAGTTTGCCTCCTCGTCGATGTGGACGAAATATTCAATGTTAAGAGCAACTTTGAATGTGCATAGAAATATTGACATATCAAAATACGGCAAATTAATTGCTTATCTCAAGAGCCAATCAAAAAACTACAAGGCAAAGAAGGCAAAAGTGCTTGAGAGGGGACACATCGAACTATTTTTGAAAACAGCATCTGATAAAAAGTACTTAATCAATTTTCTTTATTTTTGTATTGGTATACTTAATTAGTTTTAAATCATTTCAAGGTTGCAATGTCATAATGAGTGTTTGTGGAGGTTTACGATGCAATGAACTGGTAAACTTAAATATTGAACATGTGAAAGATAAAGAATCTATTATCTACGTGTCCATCCCAGAAACAAAGACCAATATGTCAAGAAGTTTCACTGTATTAGACGAAGGATTCTCTGTTAATGTTATGGAGATATGCAAGAAATACATACGCATACGTCCTAAAAGTACTATTTCGCAGGAAAGATTTTTTTTGCGATATATAAATTCAAAATGCACCGTGCAACCTGTGGGAATGAACACTATTTCCAGAATTCCCTTACAGATTGCTTCTTTCTTAAAACTTCTAGACGCTAAATCCTACACGGGCCATAGTATGCGCCGTTCTTCGGCGACTCTGTTGGCTAATGCTGGTGGTGATATTCTCACTCTTAAGAGGCACGGAGCGTGGAGGTCATCTAGTGTTGTTGAAGGATATATAGAAGAAAGCGAGTCAAATAAAATCGATATTGCTAGAAAAATTCAAGGAAAATCCAGCACAATGCAAGAGATCTCCGCGATGCAGTCTTCCTCAAACGTGGTTTGTGTAAATGTAAATCCTGATATTGCAAATAAGTTTACTTTTGATGTTAACGTGAATGTTAATATTAATGTTAATAAATAATTACTAAATTTTCTGCAAATTTTTCTTGAATTTTATATATTACAAAAACACTAATGTTTTATGGAATAATAAAACACTAGTGTTTTATAGGTGTTATAATACGTTTTATAACGGCATAATAATAGCTCTATAATATGGTGATTGTGGATAAAAAAAATTATGTTTGACTTTTCCCCATCAGTTTATTTTTATGAGACATAGCAAAATACCTCAAACAAAAAGAAATTGCAAATTTACTAATAATCAAAATGGCATTATTTGAAATATATCTTAATGACCATATTTCTTAGAAAAATTCCGTCCATTTATAGTCAATTCTGAGTTGATGAATAGTTTTGAAATAATATATTTTGTGCTGCTAAATAATTCTGTGCTTGTTTATCATTTTCGATTGAATTGTGGTTATTTTGCACGTCATATGGATTTGTTGTGTATATATTTTATTATTAGTATTGTCTTAATCTAAAAATTTTGTAAATGTTGATGGTTGTTGATATAGTGATTGTAGTTGAGGTTATGATTGTGTTTTTCATATAATTTCTGCTTTCTTCATGTTATCTAAAACTTTGATGATAAAATGGTTTATGTAAGTCTAAAGTATATAGTAGTTGTTGTTGTTGTTGTCGTTGATAAGGTTTCGTGTTATTGTAAACTTTGCATAAATGATCGAATTGTCTTAAAAACTTGACAAAAATCTTTTGAATGTACGTACATTTTGTATAATTATAGATTTTGTAACTTCCAAATCAATATGATTAGCTAAATGTTTTATTAATTCATTTTCTGATAATTTTGTACAATAGAATATTTATTTATGAAATAATTTTCCCTTGAACATTTTGTATTAGGATTATATTTGCCAGTAAATAAATCGCTTCTAATATTTTTGTCCGTTTTAGACCAAAATTTTTCTAAAAATTGGTTTTCATAATCTTGAAAAGTGTAACATCTACTACCGAAAACCATACACTTGCATCATTGGTTAAGGATGGTTGTAAAATGTTCCGTATTTGTAAACAAGATAAATATTCTGAGACAACATGTTTGACAGCATTTAGAAATGTCAATGGATTTTTTCGAAAGCTATCTGATGATTTGCGTATTATGGAAAATTAATTCAAAAAATGACGATTATGCCCCAAGCTTAAATTTCATTTAAGTAATAGAGAAAAAAGTAGAAAACTTAATGTTATCTTTAATAATTCAAAAGTTAAACCATTATTTTAACCAAGTTCTTCTGGGACTAACTTTAGATACGTTTTTAATTTACAAAGATCACTAAAAACAAGAAAGAATGTCATTCAAAAATTAGCGGGAACAACTTGGGGAGCAGATGCAAAGACACAATATATTAACACAAAGTGAGCACAAATAATCTTTTTTCTACTACTAGCTGTGAAGTGGACAATTATTGCGTCTCCTAGCCAACTGAGAAGTTGAATTTCTCTATTAGTGGTTAATAATTTTTTCTGTTGTTGACCTAGGTTAATAATGGACAATTTCAAATTTTTTGAGAATCTAAGAATAGTTGTTTAACAAAAACGAGTGAAACATAATTTTGTATATCCAGGTGATTATCTTTAACTTATTTGCTGCTTAAAATTACCTAACACGATAAAATTATTTGAATAAAAAATGCCATTAGTTTAAAATTCGCGCCCTATCCCATAACCGCAAATACATAACCTGAATTTATTTATTTATTAAATATGATGGTAGAATCAGTTTTTCAGGTTTCCCAAAGGAGATTTAACCAGGCGAGTTAAGTTACATCAAGAATTTTAAGTAAATTACAAACATTTTGTTGTAGGTATTTTGAATGGTTAACAGAATCTGGAAGGTCCGATCTGTTGCATAAAAATCTCGACTCTAAAAACTTAACGAGTATGTGGTGAACACTTGCCATTCCTAAATGAATTACAAGTGTCAATTTCTGAAACCCAATATTCAAATGATGCCCGTTAACACCTCTAGCTATACCAAAACTACTCAAGCTTGCAGCTCAAACACTCTTAGGTTTAGAAAATTACGGAGGAACATTCGTAAATTGCAACGTGAAAAGAAAGCACTTCAATTGAAGTTAACATCTCCCAACGATTACTTCCTGAAAGAAGAGCACAAATTGTGATAGCCGAAGTGGACGAGCCCCAAAATGTTAATTTTAAAGTAGGTTTTAAATTTCTTGCCAGCTCAAACTGCTACGTGATCATGGTTAGAGTTATATATAAAAAAAAGTTAAACAACCCCTTGTGCTACATCTTTAAATACGATATGCAAAGGTGACAAATTGAAGTCGATAGTATTAAACTGCATAGAAAGCTACAATTACAATGCGGTGCGAATGTTTGAGGCAGTAGTAAAATTTTCTAAGCCTAATTAAAAGAATATATGTATCACCTGAAAAAACCAAACCTTCTCTTAAATGGTAAGAAAATCTATTATTTCTACGATGTGTCCTATTTATTGAAGTCGGTGCAAAAATAACTTGATTAAATACGATATAATCTTTAATAACAAAAGCATCTTGAAAAGACATTAAAAATTTCTACATGTCAGACAAATCTAAACTGCTGCGATTGGCTCCTAAATCAACTAATTTACATATCACTCCGAATAATTTTCAGAAAATGAAAGTGAAAATATGTCACACAAGTGTTTAGTGAATCAGTTGCAGTTGGTTTATCAACGTATGTAGCTTTTAATGCTTTTTGATTTATTTGCATTCCTGTGCTACTTGATTTTTACAAGAACAATGTTTATTTTTTTATTTTTGCTTAAATTTGGCTAGTAGTAGAAAAAAATAGTATATACACCATGGTTGTGAAGTCCATTATTGCCTACGCACCTTATTAAACTGCTGCTAAGGCAATAATGACGACTTCACAACCTTGGTATATAATATACTATTAAAGACCTTCATGTTGGCTACCACTGTTCTATACTTATTGTACATCTTGATTCTTGTTTTTTTTTAAATTAAACTCGTGCCAGCATTGAAAAATTTCGGTTTTTTAACTTTTCTTTTCAAAAAGAAATCTTACATTATTATTTTTCAATTGTTTTCTTTTTTTATTCTTTTGTCACCCGAGAGTAATCTTTCAAAAAAAAAAAAACAAATGCTACCGTATTTTTTTTATAGTGGAAATTTCATTAGTTGGTAAAGTAATTTACAAAATTAAATTTGAAGATAAATTCTTAAAAATGAAAATAGTAAATTTTTGTAAACAATAGTAAAAAATACAGATAACAGAACAAAAAGCTTGATATACTAACCACTCACTACAGTATAAATGTTGATTGTATTGAGCAAAGCTGGAATCATATTTTTGTTCTTCGAATGCTACTCTGTAGTCACAGCCAACACTTTTTTCTTTTTAACAGGACCTGGCGCCCAAAATACATACTTCGTACAATTATTTCAAAATGTACGTGCACTGAATAAAGTAAATCCAATCCACGCTACCACGCCTCCGACTAAAGCTAGTGAAATCTGTGGCACCAGTTCTTTAACACTCTCCAGGCTTGAATTTTTGTATCCTAAGTGGCTATTGTTATATGTCATATATCCAATTTTAACTCAAGAGGTTGTAAACCTCTGTATATAACTGAGTGTTTAAAGTTTAGATTTCAGTTAAGTATCTTAAAAAATGAAACACAACATCCTGTATGATGACCGGGATAAACATTCAAATTTAAATTTTCTTAATATAGAGTGTTTTCATCTTAAATGCGACACACTGTAGAAAAAGTGTAGATGCTTAATATTTTAAATTGCTTATGATTCACTGGTCACTGCAATACTCTTTTAAACACAAAGAGACAATCGCATAATTGAAACATTTTATTTCATAATTATTTTCATTAAAAACCCATTACTGACACAATTAAAGCCAAAAGCGCTGTAAAAAGAAATTTGTTGTGTTAAACTACATACATGAAGTGAAAAGCAACTTTAGTGGCAATTAAAAGTTTTTCCAATCTGAAATTAAGAAACTCGAACAAAAATCAATGCAACGCCCGCACTAAACCATCTCTTATGTGGTTGGAAATCGATACAATTACTAATCAAACGAATAAATTAAACAACCGGAAACATAAGTTATAAAAAGTAACGTCAAAGAAGCTTCAGTAATGATACAAATCCCACACGGTACATGAGCATAATAATATTTGATTATCTACCTAAACAGACGTCGTAATGAGAACTAGAGAAGAACAAACTTACATAATAAGCTACAGTTAATTTGCTTAATTGGTTGAGTAAATTACAGGACGATTACCAAATCTGTGCAAGTTCATAATGCTTATGAAGTGACGGAGTATTCAGTTTCTAATTTTATTTCAGTTTCTTTTGTACAATTTATAAATAATGCAACATGCCCGCCTACAGTTGTGGCATCAAATTATTAATGTTGCTGGTGATTGCTAAAATTAAAAAGTAATATTTTGTACAAAACGAGACTTTGATACAGATTTATCAAAATTATTAACGGATTCTTGACATTCGATCGAATACGTCCTGCTTACTTCTGGTTTATCCTCTGATAACATGTTGTAATTCTCCTAACATCCTGACGCTTTAATATAAATGTGAGCGTCTAAAGCACGTTTGATTTGCGCGAAGGCACCTGTGATATATTATGCATACTAAACGTAAAACCTAAAAGCAGTTCCTATAACATACCTTGCATAAAAGGTTTTTTTGATAATTTCTCTGAACAAAAAATATAAATACTCATCATCTACTTTGAATGACAAAATTTCGTGATTAGGATGCAGTGAATGAATACACACAGGGTAATTTTATTCTAAATCACAATGAAGTGCGCACTAACAAAGATTCTTATTGAGAGAAATTTATTTCATGTAATTGTATCGATTCTTTTAGATTCATTTATATATTTACTTCAGAACATGAATTTGTTAATTCTGAGCATTTAATGTTCACTATAAGTTTTCATTATTCGATTGTAAATATTGCTTTCAAGTTTTTGCAATTACGGTTGGATGGCGTTTCAAATTTACCATTTAGATTTTCTTTAAAAACTTTAAGAAATGGTGGAAATAAGTTTCTTTAGAATTTTGTTTGTTCGGTAATATTTACTATCACCTCACTTATTAAAACTGGTAGTGGTCGTTACGTGATAGTTATAATAAATAGTAATGGTCCAAACGTTTGCGTTAACTTAATCTTCAGTGGAACCTAATTGTTTCAAACGAAATTGTTGTAATTGTGTAAAACGACACCGGGGACTAGAAAGTAAATAAAACGATATTTCTAGTTACTAATTAACTTAAGGTAATCAAAGGGATACATTTGCTCTATCTTTTGATAGGCACTTTTATCTATTGTGCTCATTCCTTGCATCAATAAATGATTGTAAATTTTCTTTTACCTCTGCATTTGTTTGCATTAATTATACAAAATTAGTAATTTTTTAAAGCATGCTGTTCTTTTACAAATAATTTCCGTTGCGTTAGTAAGGGCGCACACCAAATATCCATGCAGCATGCAGCAATCATTTGCATTACAGCATTTGTTTCCTCCAAAATATGCTAATAACAAATGCATCTTCATCACGCACACCGAGCAAGCGCCACATTTGTAATCATGTCGTCGTCAGAAGATGATTTTTTGATGTGGCGTTTAATTCAAAATCAAAAAGGCGGCGTTACTGGGTCCACCCTTACAATAAAAGTTGGAAACGACATGGCAATTTCATAGTCAGTGAAGAGTTAAAAAACGACCCAGATAAGTTCTACTCATACTATAGAATGTCGCAAAATACGTTCAAACTGCTATTGAATTTAGTGAAATTCCGTTTATTCAAACAAAATACAAACTACAGAGAGTCAGTGTCGGCGGAGGAACGTTTATTAATCATATTAAGGTAACAAATCTAGTATACATAGGTGATATTAATTTTGATAAAAGTTTAAAATAAATTGCTGAGTCTGTAGTGCTTCTGCTTGTTTGTTTGTTTATGTATGTGAATTATTGATGGATGAAGAATGGTCGGAATAATGTGAAAATTGACTTGATGGACGAACGATTGGGTCATTATATTTAATATTTTCAATCAGATCCAGTATTTCTCTTTGAAAACGTAACTATTGTCGCTCTGTCATGGATTTCATATGTGGAACCAGACTCAACAAAAATAACTCGCACTGGTTTTTCTCTGTTGTTGTTACTTCAGCCTTTTGTTTTTTCATTGTGAAATATTCGATAGCGCATTTATCCACAGCGTTCAGAGGTCTCTTGTACAATTTCTCTAAACATGGTGAAGATGTTCTTGATTGTTTGCTAGTAGAAGGTTCATTGAATGGTGCTGGCGGTGGTGAATTAACTGAGGAAGGTGAATTAATGTTGTTATTAACCATTGTTTCATCATCCCTTGAAAATACATGTGATGATGTATCAGCAAAACCTTGATCTTGGGAGTCGTTAAAATCCTCGTTTAATTCCTGAGTATTTGTAACAGTAGTTCTATTACTTAAATTTCCTTCTTGTGTGCCACTTTTAGTAAGAGGATTTAAAAAGCGCAAATATTGTGCTAGATAATATCCCTTTTTTGCTCCTGCACCGGAACCACTTTTGGTTTTAGTATTTAAGGTGCGGATATAAGAGGAACGTATAACTTTCCACTTTCCTTTGCAGTTATTACCTGTAAATTAAAATTTATATTCATAATATTGTCGTAGTTATTTGGCCACGGGGTCATCGTTTCGTTCATTGTCATACATATTCATGAGAGGTGAAACAACGATTGGAAAAATAGTTGACGAAGGTTGTGGCAGATTTTACAACCACTTTATATGAATACACCAACGACAGACAATTGGTTACACAATTCGAAACGTTTTTGGGAATTGTGGAATTTACCCCACTGCATAGGTGCAATAGACGGAAAGCATATCCGTATCAAAAAACCAGGAAAGTCTGGATCTGCTTTCTTTAACTATAAAAAATATTTTTCCATTAACCTTATGGCGTGTGCAAGTGCAGATGGGTTATTCACAAGTATTGATGTTGGGGATTATGGTATGAATAACGATTCAGGGGTATTTAAAAATTCCGGATTGGGCCAAGCTCTTTCGTCAAAGCTGCTTGCGTATTGCACAATTTTATCAAAATAAATGAAAAATTAAGTCTAATATAAACTCTGAAAGCACGGAAAAAATTTCAATTCATCGCCATCATGGAGGAAGACCAAGTAATGAAGCTGTTGAAAATAGAGACTATTTGTTTGAATATTTTGTAAAACCTTATGGTTTAGTGTCATGGCAAAATAACTATACAGCATAAAAGTACTAATATACTGTAGATGTAGATAACTTACCAGATTCATTAAATTTTTCTTCAATTTTCGTCCAAATTACTTCCGTTATCCTTCTGTTACTGTATTCTTGAAGATTGTAATCGTAAAGTAGTGGATTTCATTCAATTTCTTGAGTAAATGCAATACAAAACTCTAAATCGTCTCTCATTTTTAACGTGTCGCCACATAATCTGCAACGCAGCAAATGTTTACGCGGTGTGCGTTTGAACATATAAATATAAAGAAGCTTTAAATGCTTCTTAGTGCATTTGCTGCACGCATGTTGCATGCATCTTTGGTGTGCGTCCTCACTTATTGAACAAAGCTGTATTGACATTCTCGGTAAGTTTCTAATAACTTCATGACTAAAATAATAATTATAGGGCATTTCGAAAGTAAAAAATACAACAGCTCGCATTCCTTAAAAAAACATTTATTTAGAAAACGTTAGTTATATGTTATTCACTGGATTATTTATTATTTTTTGACATAATCACCCCCGTTATCCAGCATTTGTTAAGTCGGTGCACAAGCTTTTGTATCCAACAGCCATAGAAGGTTGCCGCCTGTTGTCGGAAAGCGCATTTCAACTTCATCTTTAATCTCATCATCCTCATGGAATGATTTTCCACCAAATGTGACTTCAGGTAACGGAAAGGCATCAGAGATCACAAATGGCCGACCGACTCTTTGTTCGTTATGAACATCGGTCCTACCTTCAGAGAAATGACGACACCATTTCGTTACATTTTGTCGATTCATAATGTTCCCATAAACAAAAACAATTTCTTTGTGAATATTTGCTGGTCGCTGACATTTTGTATGAAGAAAACTTATGACGAAGCGCACTTTGCATTTGGCGGGATTCTGAACCGGCGCATCCATTTAAACACGATCTACTCCAACCAGAATCAACGTTGAAATGCCGAACGACCGCGAGGAGAAAGCTAACGGTTCAAGATTAGCACCTGTGTTGCCAACTTGCTTGCCAAAACTTTTCTTTTTCTCTGGCGTACGGTGTATCTTTACTTTTCAAAATGCCCTCGTACAACGATTGTAATCTCTAAAGACATCTTTTCTAATACAGTCTAGTTTTAACAGAGGTATACAAGTATTGTTGGAGGGTAACAAAAAGTAATTAATTAGATCGTTTTTCCTTTTCTTTTGGTAAGTTATTACCTTGTATTATTTGGCGACCAGTATATAGTATTGGTTATCATCTTCTTCTTGGTGAACAATTTTTTATTGTTAAACGTCGACTATAGCAAATGGTGATGCTTGTGTTTTTATCCTGCAACTACACCGAGTAGCTACCCGAAAGTTTGAAAGAAAAGAGTTTGAAACATTGAACTTAACCTACTCTTTTATAGGCTTAACGTAAATTTGCATTATTCTTGGATACTGTTATCAATCCATTATTACTATCTAGCTTGCATCATAAACCTTACATTCAGTCCAACTCAATTCTTTAGAAATTGCTTATGATTTTCTCAATAGTTGTTTTCATGACTTTAACATCGATGACAAGGTGTCGAAATTCTGCAATATTGTATTCTTGGGAATAGAGCATTTGATTCCTAAGAAAACTTTAAAAATATATTAAATGGTTTAATTCTGAACGACATTCAAGCGCAAAAAGGAAAATAATTGCAAATATCATACATCAGGTCATTCTCATGATCATCAACTGTTTAAAAATTTCAGGTAGTGCAAAATCTAAGCAAGGTTATATACGAAAGAAAAACGTCTTCCAAGTTTGGATCGTGTCAAAAGATAACCGTAGTTGCTAACGTTTCGCCACCTATCTTAAGGGGCTTCATCAGGGCGAGAAACTAAAACAAACGAAAGAAAGTTTAACGTAGACAACTAAAAGTCAGATGATCAACTTGATCAACTCAAGCCAGAAGTCTGACTTCTTTCAGTCTAGAAACTGCCAAAACTTGGCAACAACGGTTACCTTTTCAACGCGGTTTAATTCTGTAAGACTTTTTTTGTTTCAAGCCGCAATTCATAAGGTTATATTGTAACGAGCCTGTTACTGCTTTTTTATCGTTATTAAACAATGAATTCAAATGGAAGTGGCAAGGAGAAGTTGAAAAGAAAATACAAACGAATATAGAATTTAAAATTGAATGTAAAGAAGAATCGAGATAGCACAAAGATGGGAATGAATGAAAATTAAAAACGACTCGAACATAGAAAAGAAAAAAAGTAGAATGGAGCATGGAAAAGTCTAAACAAAAAATTAGATATAGAACCAGATGAAGATGTGCCAAAGGAACAAGTAAATGAAGAGATAGAAATTAAGGACGGCAATATATGGAAAATAAAGGAAGAAAATACAATGAAAACAAAGAAATAGATGATATTGTATTGAGCATAGAAGATAATGAAGAAAAACAAAGCACAATTAGAAGTGAAAATAAAGAAGTAAGAAACAAAATAATACTGAAGAAGAAAATGGAAAACACAACGTAAACAAAAATAAAAAAGGAATAAAAGTAGAATATGGAGTACTAAATAAAATTAAAAAGATAAAGTAATAATAAGAGAACAACCAAGAAGAAATGAAAAGAAGAAAAGAATAAGATTGAAAATGATAATAAAAGATTGGTGAGTGTACGAGAAGAATGAAGAAGGAAATATTACGGAGGACGGGAACAACAACGATTGAAGGTCGAGCAAGATACGGCAATTGTAGGAAAAAGGTACAAACTGAAAGTTGAGAATTATTTAGAAAGGTATAATTAAAAATTTTAAATTGAAATTTTGCGAGAAATATGACATGAGTAGGTCATTTGAAAATGAAATTTAAGATCAGGTTAGAATTATGTGAATAATAATAAATAAAGTAAGAAGATTAATAGGTAGGGAGGTGGAGTAAGACAAGTAAAGAGTTATAAAAATTAAGTTAGTTTGAAAATAGTAACGTAGGTTGAAAGGAGGGAATAGTAACAAAGAAAAATAGGTACAATAAGTGAAGAAAATTGAATTAGGATTTGTTTGATGTAAGTCAGCAATAATAGAAAATAGGTTACTAAGTTCTATAAAAAGTTTTAAGGAATACATTAACTAGTAGATAGTAAGTTTATTTGAATATAAATAGAATTTAGTTTTGAAGTATTTGATAAATAAGTTAAAAATGATAATTATATAGTTATTTTGAATGTTAGTTTAAAAGAAAGGTTAGTTAGTTTTGAGATTTGTTTATGTTTATATTTTGAAAGAAAGCAAAGAAGTCAATGACTAACGGAAAGTTAAGAAGATAGAAATGCAAATATAATTCATGAAGAAATAAAAAATGAAAGTGATAAATAAGAAATATTGGAAATAAAGATTAATTCAATAGAATACAAGTTATTTTGTAGTATGTAAACGGCAAAAAGCGAAGTTATACGATGAAATAAACAAAGAAATAAATAAAACTACGATGAAATATAAAGCTACGATAAAATAAATAATGAATATGAAGAAAAAAGTGGTGTAAAAGCACGCACATACAAAATGGTTATGAAAAAGAAATTTGATTAAGATTAAGGAATGAGAAAATATCTGTTATTAAAATAAGAAAAGTGAAAAGTGAATTAATGAAAGAAAACTGCTAACAATTGGTTATCTGAAGTAAAATTTTGTAAAAAAAAATAATTGAAATATATTGGGAGGATAAAATAAAGATAAACTGAAAAATAAACAAAAAATAACATTTTAAGGTTAAATGTTAAAAGTAAACAATAAAGTTAAAATTATGTTTAAACAGAAAATAAACAAATAAAAATTAGATTAAAAGTTTACATTTAAATAAAATTAAAATAAATTTAATTTGTAGTTAAGAGTTTTCTAAAAAGCCAATCCATATTTTGTACTACCTAGTCTTTATGTGTAATAATGTTGATTAAGTGTGTAAACATTATTGGAGGGTAAATAAGAACAAAAGGCAAACCTGAAAAGTGCATTAAACAACATACACAAATAACACACAAATCGCAAAAGCATAACACGTAAAATGTCAATAAATTAAAATATTAACCAAAAAATGAAAGATTGCAACAAGATGTGTTCATCATATTTTAATTTTTATGAGGTAAATAATAAACAAATACTCTCATGACTTTGTTTGTCGAATGTTTTAACATTTGACAAACGAAGTTCTACTCCTATTCTAAAATACTAACATTCTGGATTAATTTTCAATTACAGAATAATTAGATTTTAAACATCGTGCGAGAAATATTCTCGCACTTGTTACGAAATGAGCACAGATACGGCCATCTCGTGGTTGTTAAGATAACGTTGCGTTTATAAAAAATTATGAGCAAAATTTTCATTACCGATGCTTAATTGTAGTAATATCTGGTATAAATGATACAATTTAATTTTTAAGTTATAGTATAACTCATTTTAAAAGACATATAAACGATAAATTAAATTCCAAAATTTAACCTCCAAATGCTTGAAAGTGTAATCTGTCAGTAGGTACCTATATACAGAATGATTGTAAATTCAGGGTAAATACTGCTTATTATCTACAATAGACAAAAATTTTATTAAGTAAAGTTTTACAAGTATTCAAGATGAGTATTTTCCAAACTTTGCACAAAATGGCTGACTTTCGGTTTAAGCAAAAATGACATCAACATTATTTTTTTAAATAAATCATGTAGTATTTCTTAGGCTAAAGTGATTTTTTGATCAATTTTGTTTAAAAACTATAACACAAGTATAGCGCTAAAGTTAATAATAAATTACTTATTTATTATTCAAAATAAAGAAGCTTTCAATTCGTACAATTAATCTTAGGGAGTGTAAAACTAATGTGAGGTTTTGGAAGGAATAAACTACTTCATCAAAACAAGTGTTCAATAACTGAACAATCTTCAAAAAGCAATTTGTCATGATGAAAGTTTATTATAATAAGCAAAGTGACTTCACATTCATTAGCAAAAGCAACAATTTTACAAGTAATTATTTTAATCTTGTATTCGTCGGACGACTGTTGGAAGAAATAGTGAGTTAATTATATTTCCCACTTTGAAACTAGCAAGTAAAGCCCCCCTTACCCCAGGTTGAACATAAGTATCCAAATAAAATGTTATTACTTTGATTGCAGATTTTCAAAGCTATGGAAGTGGTTTCCATCAAGAATACATTATCTTTACCTTACGGAATAGAGGGGGTTTTGTACGTATTTCTTCTTTCAGTTATTAACATATTAAAGTATAAATTAGATATGTAGCACAGAGTTCTTTTTTAGAAGAATTTTAGTTTTTTGTTAGATGTATGTTTATTTCAATTATTTTATTTAAAGAAACACACAAAGTACAAGATTTTGTACAGATTTCAAATAAATTTGTTGTTTTCTAAAGCTAATGTGGTTTACAATTTGTGGATGAAGATTTCTATCAGTGAGTTTATTTTTACTATTTTGTGTAAATTCTTTCTCCGAAACTGTTATTCCAATTTACTTTAGTGCGCTTTAAAAAAAAAAGTTATGGACTTAATGGAAAACTTATTTTATCATGCTAGTAACCATCAACATAAAGCAAGCATCGACTTCTCACATTATGGTAAATTGCACTGCCTCAAGTATTTGCTTAAATAAAATAAATTATTGTAAACACGATGTATAGGACAATGTTTTAGGCCTGCCAATGCATCTCGACAACAATTCTGTCAAATGACAAACCATACACTTATTTATTTTTCTAGAATACAATGCTTTCGGTAAAACTAATTTAATGATTTACTAACTTATTTATCGCAACAATTCTGAATTAGATTAAAATTTAATAATAAACAATAACTTTTTAATTATACACTAACCAAAAGGCGCCGACATTAACTTTGTACACAAGTAAATTTATTTAATAAACGTTCGAAATAAAATAATAACTAAGTCAACTAAACACTAGTAGGTGTGTTATTGTTAATAAAAATTGCAAAATAAAAGGCATTGCTTTTTCTAACCTAAATTCAAAATTTAGTACCAATTAATGACAACTACAAACAAGGTACCAACTTAAAATAGAGAACAAAACTATCATTTGTGTAAATTGTTTAACATTTTTTATTGATTCATACTTCTTCGGTCGTAGAAAAAGTATAGTCTGCAACACGTTTCGAATGCTTATTCCGCACTCATGGAATCGTCAGACTTGTCTTCGGCTCGTGTGATAGACATTTCACTCGTGCGGAATATGCTGTGTTTTAAACTTATTACAGAATAGACTACCTTTTGCAGTTTTCAGTGTTTCCTTTTCTGTTACAGATATGTTATTCCTTCAGTAGTTCAAGAGATTCATCAGAGCGAGATCTTATCAAAATATAAAAAAAAATTTAAACAATACTAAACAAATATTTAAACTAGATTATTATTAACTGTTTACGAACAGAACGCTTCGAGATCTAACTCCTTTGTGTTCCTTTCAAAGAATTACACCGTTTTAATGAAAAGAAACTTTTTCTAACATTTATAATCAAAGCATGACATTTACTAATTCAAACTTTACAATACCGGCGGAGAAAAATTAAAAATTTGTTTTAGTTTAATTGTAATTGAATCTTAAATTAAGAAAAAATAATGGTTAAGTTAAAACATTTTCTACTACTAGTTTTGATTTCGAAGACAAACAATGTTTACAAAAACAACCAAAATATCAATGCAAACAAATTTATATTCACCGAAAATAAGTAGTCACTTGTGTATGTAAATTTATTTATGATTTTAAAAGGAAAAACAAATATAATGATTATTAAAGGCAACTCTAAAACATACTCTTTAAACTTTATTTGATTTCTCAATTAGTTAACATCGTGTTAATGAACATGTGCGTTTGTGAGTTAAAAGTAAACTGTTCACTGGCAAGTATTTATTTGTACATGCTATTTGCATGACATTTACGCTAACTCCAGAATTTGATATGTTTGTGAATGCATAAAGCAAAATGTTTTTAGTTTTAAAGTGTAGTTATAAAAGTTTTAATGCCCATAAGCCATCATAACTAAAGTTTTTTTTGTTTTCAATTTCATAAGTGGTTGTAAAATAAACGCAAAAACTTAATTTAATACATTGAATCAAGAACTACCGTACACATTGTAGTTAGTTCGTAAATATTCATGAAACCATATAGCATTTTTAACATAATTTAGTATAAGTTTAACAAAGCGCACACGCTGTTTTCATCAATGTTGGAAAATCGTCTAAGTTCGTCATTCATGGAAATTAGTCTCTACAATTTTTTTGATAATTTAACATAATCAAGTTTTTCTGCAACAGTTTTCACTGGTCACGTTTGAATGGACTGCATTAATGATTGTGGTATTTTATTTTTAAGATAACTTTTTTCCATATGATTGAATATATTTTATTTTAACAATTGACAATTTAACAATTTGACTCATCGTTACAAATCGTATGCATCAATCCAGGCGCTCGTATGTCGTAACTAATAAATAATTCCTACTGTCAATTTTGTGCAATCTGTCAATCCAGTTAGATCAACTGTTTCAAACTAATTAAAATAATCAGAAATGTGTTGTTTTTGATCAGAAATTTTCTGGTTTTTGTTCAATTTTTGAAATTGTGTCATTGAATAAAGGTTGTGGGAACTATTTGTGCAGTTACAAAACTATAATATTAAGATAAATTAATGTATATGACCTAGATGTCCACGTATAAACTTCTTAAAATAATTTTACTTTAGTGTTAAATTCAAAGTTTAGTTTTGAAGTATCTATTTAACTGAATTTTAACAATTGTTTGATTTAAATACCGCTTTTATCGAATGTACATTCATCCACTCAGAGTCGTTGCTGGGTTGTAACACAAAATGAATCAACTACATAAAAATTAAAAAGCATCCGATATAATTCCACAAGTTCAAACCGCTGCTCAATATCCCACGACTTCTTCATTTCTTTTTCAGTATGTTGAATGCATTTCATCCAATATGTACAATCTATTCCTTTGGAGCAATTATTTCCACACGTCTTATACATGTTCGTTGATTGCAATCTAATCTTTTTCATAAATTTTCGGATTTGGATTTTTGTTAACTAATTGTAAAGTTCTCGTTTTAACATTTTCAGATCATACATCACATTATGCTTTAATAAAATGTACACAAATCTTGTTTCGTCAATGAAGCATTGGGTATTCTTCTTTTGGTGTTGAATGGTAATTGACGTTGTCTAATATAATTAAACTAGGTTTTGTTAAATTTACATTGAAATAAAACCTTGCTGTTTTCTGCATGTACAACAATAAACCTAAAAACAGATTTTAATTTATTACTTGTAAGTATAAAATCGGGAACAAACTTTTTTGCCTTCTCCAATTGGTTTTTTATGCTTTGTTTAGAAGCATCGTGCCAACTCCTTTGTGGTTTTCCTCAACTAAATACACAATTTAGTAGGCATATTAGTAAATAGATCGTTCAAACATAAGTCACAGAATTATCAACATCACAAGAATTTGACTTAATTAGGTTTTTGTTTTGGCACTGCAGGGTCTTCGCACTGCACTTAAACACTTCATACTCATTATCCTAAACACGATAAAAATTAGACAATAATAAATAAATATTGAAGCGTATAAATCTTTGTTGTTCACAATAATGAATAATGAATGTAAGATGCAAAAAGAATTTTAATTCGAGTTAAATACTTGCTTAACCCACCACAAAGGCAACAATACAGCACCGTTGTCACGTTAAAACAGTCCATTACTTTCATACTGACTGCCTCGGCTTGCAATTTCTTTGGCATCGCAAATATTCATATGCTATCGCATTAATATTGAATTTTTGGTTAATATCATGTACTTACTTAATTTGACTTCGATGAATAAGTGAAAAATCTGATTTGAATAAAGGAAAGTTGAAAAAATTCAAAACGGTGTGGCAACTTAAAGAACGAATGTAGGGTTATGTCAATGTAAACAAAGAAAATTATTCGACATACGTTTCATTGCTTGCACATGAAATAAACGGAACGACATACGTTTCTCAATTGCATTTCACTGATATTTTGTTTACAGAAACAGAAAACTATGTCACGTCGATTATCATACTTTACTGCAATGAGTCATACCTAAAACCTGGTGAATCTGATTATAAATCATTAATTTAAAAAAATTAATATTTTGATCAGATTTGCAAATTTACGCCATGTTGCACATTTGTAACAAACAGTTGCGTATAGTCAGAAAAAGATAAAAAAAAAGATAAAGGTCCAAGCTCGTTATCAATAATCATCTAAACTTTCAATCACAAAAAAACACTTGACTTTAAAAAATACTGCATACATCATTAATAAAAATTGAAAATAGTAGCAGACCCAACACTGATCTCTGAAAAACACCTGAAGGAACCATGTAGATACTAGATCTGTTAGTAGTCAGCAATCTGAACAAACTGACGACGGTGACTTAAATAGTTAATAAGGAGCAAAATTGATGTACGTGGGTGTTTCAAAGCGTTCTAGCTTGATTTGATGATCAATTCTACCAAATGTCTTACTAAAGTCAGTGTAAATGACTTGTAAGGTTTGTAACCGTAAATTTTTCTGTCACAAAACCATGTTGATCGTGCGATAGGCGACGAAAAACATGCTTAGACATTAGATCGTGGAGTTCGAACTCCAATAATTTAGAAAAATTGCTTGAGAATGCAATTGGCCTATAGTTGGTAACGTTTGTTCTATCGCCATTTTTGAAAACGGAAATTATCCGAGCTGTCTGCGTCAGGAAAGCACAGTTTTAACGATCAAATTAAAAATGTGTAAAAGTGGATCCGATAGCACATCGAACAGTCCTCGATAAAAAAATTTAAAATTGTGTCTAAGCCGATGATAAGATTAGATTTTAATCGAGCTGCAGTTATTGTAATAGAATCAGTATACAGGGTGTTGCTATATTCGACCGACACCGCTCTACCCCAGACAGGTCTCGTTTGATACAAGAACGTGAATCCTTAAACCGGTTAGTTGCTGAGTTTAGTGTTGAAAGTTTGAAATAAAATTAAAAATTTGCAATAAATTTTTCAAAGAAGGGCATGAGGTACAAAATCTGTTAGTGAATATCTGAAAAACCTAAATTAATATGCAAATGTAGAGATATCGATTGCTTCTGATGGTAAAAACGGGTACTTTACTTTGATAACATATTCAATTAGGGGTTGTTTTAAAAAGTTTGGTTAAATTCAGACCTTTTAGTTTCTACTTTTTTTACAGTCACTTAGTACAAAATTTTGATTGGTGGTAGAAATTAGTACAAAATAGGTACTAAATAATGTAAAACGTTTGAATTGATTCTGCCCAGTTGGTGCTATTAGCTTAATAGTGTAAATCCTTTGGACCAATAACGTTTATTCTAAAGGAGCAAGTAACGGAACAACCACGAATCTGCACGACGAATTGTTTTTGTGTCTTGTTACTAATTAAAAATGGAAAATTTATCCGATGAAAAGAAAACTGAGTATAATTCTTTAAGATAATTTAATAAACGTATAACATTATCTTACTGAGTTTTAACAGTTATATATCAGGCCTCAAACCCGACAAGTCACACTTTTTTTGACAGTTAGGTTAATGCAGCATTGCTTTCGTTAATGACAGGGCTATCGATTTCTATACAGTTTTAATGCAAAAATCGACAACTTGTACAAAAAATTCAGTTTGGTGGGTGCAAAAACCGACATGACCGAACACTATTTGTATGCAAACGCCGACATGTTCACATCAACTAATAGAGTTTCTTGTAATAGTGTCACGTGGTGCCTGATAATTGCGCTGCCGTCAAACGTGTTTCACTCTTCAGATTATTATTAAATACGTAGTTGTTTTGTAAACATTCTACTGAGAAGTGAGTTGTAATGATTAGTAATAGTGTTTTGAAAAGATTTTTATCTTCCGGGTTGAGCCGTGTTCGTCCTTCCTTCCTTCGTTCTCTGCTTGACGTTTCGTTAACCATGCTGTTAGCTTCTTCAGAAGTTACTATAAAGACTGATGTTGTCTTCTGCTCCTTGTTATATACCTATGTTCCGCTACGGTTGGTTGATGTCGATCAGTGACGCGTGGTTGGTTTTCGATGGTTGGTTGATCTTCTGTTTGGTGTTGACTAATTTTGTGGTGACATTTGTTTTCTTTGTTTTTGTGAAGAGTTAGTTTCCACGTGTTGCTTAATCGGTAACCATCTTCTCGATTGAAGTTATTTTTATTTTATAATTTCTAAGGATTCTCTGATTATCCTTGGATAGTAGTTGTTAGTCCTTGATAGAACTTTAGCTTCCTCGAAGTTGATTATGTGTTTTCCTTTTTCGTGTAGATGTTCCGCGATTGCTGATTTATCTACCGCTCTGGACTTGGCGTCTCGGTGATGTTCTTTTAATCTACATTTTATGTTGCGTCCGGTTTGACCAATGTAGACTTTTCCACATGAACAGTCAATTTGGTAGACCCCTTTTGTTGAGAGTTTCGGCAGGTTATCTTTATTAGAAGGTAGTAGTTGCTGGATTTTTCTAACCGTTCCAAACCTGACACCAATATTCTTCTTCTCCAATGATTTTCTTAATTTGTCAGTTACTCTAGCAATGAATGGCAAACGAGCATAGGTGGTGACTTGTTCCTTCTCTTTTTTGGATTTTCTGCAACAGGTGGCTTTTACTTCTTTCTGGTATAGCCGTTCTTCATTAGAGCTTGTTGGACGTGTCGAAGTTCTTCTGCCTTGTGAACCTCGTCAGGAATCTTGTTAGCTCTATGCAATAAAGTTTTGATTAGAGACCGCTTCTGCTGTGGATGATGGTGTGATGTGGCATGGAGGTATCAGTCGGTGTGTGTCTTTTTACGATATACACTATGAGCCAATTTGTTGTTATCCCCTCGTTTCACTAGAACATCCAGAAAGGAAAGCTCCTTATTCTCTTCTGTCTCCATGGTAAACTTGATCTTCTTGTGCTAAGTGTTGAGGTGGTTAAGAAATACAGTAAGTGCTTCTTTCCCATGAGGCTATATGACAAAGGTATCGTCTACGTATCTGAACCAGCATTTCGGTTTCTTTTCGCTGGATTGAATGGCTTCTTGCTCGAATGCTTTCATAAAGATATTCGCAATAACCGGTGATAATGGTGATCCCATAGCTGCACCTGATTTTTGTTCGTAGAAATCTCCGTTCCATAGAAAGTAAGTTGTATTCAGACAGATTCTTGCTAGCTCTGGTATGTCTTCTCTTAACCCATGGGTTGTGCACAGTTGTTTTATGATGTTATGTGTATCGTCGACTGGTACGTTAGTGAATAGCGATTCTACATCAAAACTAACTAGTATATCGTCATTGGTTACTTCCAGAGTCATCAGTAATTCGACGAAGTGTTCGGAGTTCTTCACAAAAGATTCAGTTCTTCCCACGTACGGTTGTAGAAACTTAGTCACGTAACGGGCCAGTTCATAAGTTGGAGATCCACATGTGCTGACAATTGGCCTTAGGGGTTACCAAATTTGTGAATTTTGGTAATCCGTATAGTCTAGGTAGCCTGGTCCCGGAAGGTAGCAGTAGACGATGTTGATCGACTGGTATAGCTGAATGTTTGATTGCGGTTCTCGTTTGTTTTTCAATTTTGTTGGTTGGATCTCCTTTTAACTTGATGTAAAGTTGTGGATCCAGTAGTAATTTGATCTTCATTTTGTAGTCTTCGGTGTTCATGACTACTGTAGCGTTGCCTTTATCTGCGCGTGTCACCATGATTTCTTGATTGCTTCTGAGTTCTTTTAATGCAATTTCTTCTGCGCAGGTGATGTTCCTACGTGGAGCTTTGGAACGTTGTAAAATCCGGTAAGTCTCGTGGCGTATTTCCTCTGCTTCTTCAACCGGAAGCTTTCTGATGACACTTTCCACTTCTGCTATTATCTCTTCTGTGGGTATCTTGCTTGGAGCAATGGCGTAGTTTATCTCTTTTGACAGAATTGATATGCAGTCTTCGGTGAGTGGGTAGTCCGACAAGTTTACAACTGTTTTGTTTTCGTCCAATTTATAGCTGGTTTGCTGGTGCTTGGTACTTAATTTCACAAACTTCTTGATATGCCTGTTAGTGGTTGATTGTAGGTGGTATTCCTCATGTTCGTAGCTGATGCGATCTATGGTGTTCCATGTTTCTTTATCCAGTATGCTGCTCAGTTGTAGATGTAGCTGGTATAGTTCTGTTGACGTTGTATGCAGTTGATGGTAAGTATAACGTACTCTTTCTCGAGTGTGTGCCTTCTCACTACGTTCGATGATTCTTCTTGCACGATTTGTTGCGATATGATGGCGAATTTTTCACAAAGTAGGCGTCACCTCTTGGTCTCGGCATCGTCGTAGATATGCTAAAGAGGATAGCAGTTGATTCTTCCTCTTCCGTAACTTATCCAGTTTCCTGGTTTTCGGTAGATATCCTGCCCGTAGAGGCGTCTAATGTATGAATGTAAGCTTTCGCGGCTGTTGTCACTAACATTATTATAATAATCTACGGGGAGAATATCTACCAAAAACCAGGAAACTGGATAAGTTACGGAAGAGGAAGAATCAACAAAATCTGTAAGTCGTCAGATTGCATGTTTTATTTGTTTTAAAATTTTGATTACGTTGTTTTTATAGGTATGTACCAAAAAGTGTACTTGCTTTTCCTCTATGTGGACACAAAGGTAAACCACATCAACCTTATCAATGTTCATCCTTGATTTTAATGATGCTTTCTTGGCGCTTCCTTGAATTCCAGAACAGGATGCTTATTTCAGTATGCAACTAATTTTTTACTATTCTGCTGTATTTCAAGGGAGCTCTGAAGGAAAATTAAACCCAGATACAGTTAAGTCGTACGTATGGACTGAACGAGACCACCCAAGAAGATCTAATAAAACAGCATCTGCACTGTATCACGTTCTAACAATTTGTGAACTTAGTGACACTGTCAAAACCGATTATTTTGTGGCGGCTATGGCGCACAAAATAAGAATTCCATAATCATTAAAATGTTGGCTGTTAAACGCAAGTCCTCCAAATATTGAAAAAGTAATTTCTATATCCCTCCAGACAGCCTTTTCGGTGAGATCGAAAGGCTTACCCAAAGGAAACGTAAAATTACGTGTCCAGAAGATTACATTAAAAATAGTAAAGAAAAGGGGAAAAGTCATCAAGTTAAGAGTTGATGTATCAGATTTTATTAATAGAAATTATTAATTTAATATAAATATGTAAATCAAGGTAGATAGTATATATTGCGTTGCTATGGTTTGTGTAAACAAAATAAAACATTAAAAAATAATTAATTTGTAAACGTTAAAATCGTTTTTAATGTTTGAAAATATGGAGCGAGAAGACGACATTATTGTGGCTGAAGACATTTTGAAAGAAGCTGATGCCGTTACATTTAATATAGGTACTTAAAAGAACTAGAAAAATGTCGTGATTGGATGAAATCAAGAAATGTATTTGTTGTAAAGGAGGACGTTATTTTGGCTTATTTTAATGGTTTAATACAAAAGTACGCGCCTCCTTCTTTGTGGTCTACATACTCGATGTTGAAATCGATCTTATGTGTTTTTGAGAAAGTAGATATTAGCAAGTATGTTTTGAAAACTAAATTTTCAAAATTACGTAATGTAATCATGTGAATAATTTGTAGGTTTAAAATGTTGATTACTGTTTTGAAATGTAAATCGAAAGGATATCAACCTAAAAAAGCGAAGACGTTTGATCAAAAAGATGTCGAGATGTTTATCAACGAAGCTGCCGATGAGACGTTCTTGTTTATGAAAGTAGTTACTATAATGTAAGTTATGGAAGCTTGTAGGTGCGATGAACTAGTCAATCTTAAAACAACTGATATAGAAGATATTGTTCGTCAAAATTTTAAAAACCAAAAAAGTCTCGTTTGTTTGTTGTAACAAGTGGTGAAGGAAAAGATATATTAAACGGTTTAGAAGTTTATCGCAAATATGCAGCGTTGCGCCCTTCAGCTCTTGGTGAAGGGAGATTCTTTTTGTATTATTGTCTGGGAAAATGTACAGCGCAACCAGTAGGTATAAACACATTAGCAAAAATACCAAGTTTGATAGCGAACTATTTAAACCTGAAAGATCCCCATTTATATACGGGACATTGTTTTCGCCCAACATCGGCAACGTTTTTAGCTAATACCTCGGCAGATATTTTAACACTTAAACGGCATGGAGGTTGGCGTTCTTCTTCTGTGGCAGAAAGTTATGTAGAAGATTCGCTGACCAATAAAATCGACATAGCGAGGAAAATAACTAACGCCGAGGAAAACACCTGTAAAAAAAGGTACTATGGAAGCTACTGAAGATCAATTTTCTGTTGCTGGTACCTCTAGTATGTTTGGTTTAAATAACCCCACTTTCAATAATTGTACTGTTAGTTTTCTTGTTAATAAATAAATGCGTTATGTAGATTACATCGTAATTTTTTTTCCTAGTTTTTCCTAGTTTCAGCGAAAAAAAGAACGGGCAACATTTTTCATGCAGCGAGTGAGCGTAAGTAAATTACACTCGTTACTTTCGCCCACTCGTTGTAAAACAGAAAGTTTCTAGATGCGTATGCATGTAAGAAACAACGTGTTTCAATCGCAGGATCAAACAAAAACTTTTTACTCTCAATTAAGTCTACATTCTTTTCATAATTTGTTAGTTTAAATTTGCAATAAAAAAATCAAAATTACGTAGTTTCTTTCAGGTTCAGTTAATTTAACCAATAATTTCTAGTCAAAGCTCTACATGTTACAACCCTTAACATGCAAGACCCGACAAGTCACAATTTCAATCTCAATTTAAAGAAGAACCAACTATACTGGAATTTGGCCTCTAAACTGTTCTGTTTTAAGGCATACACCCTTAAAGTGGTTAAAATTGTGTTACCCTATAGTCAATAATAACTCGTTGAGAAGTTTTTCCCGTTTCCTGTAAAATTTGTTTAAATAGACTTGTCGGGTTTTGCACCTGATATGTAGCATTGGTTACGTTCACCAGGTCTGAGCGCCCCGGGGCAGCTCCCTAGCTGGTTTTTAGCATAGTTTTCAACTGCTACCAACTTCCATATTTATGCTTAAATGACTGTACATAGCGACTTAAAATTTTAAAAGTCGAAGTTTTTTAAAATTTAAATGAAGCAAATGCTAATCCTCAAGCAAATAAATAACCTAAACACGGTTTTGATAGTTATTAACGTTTTACCGGTATTTTAATAGCTGACAAATCCGCCAAGTTTCGAAATAACGTAAAATGTAGCGAGCAGTTATTCCTTTTAATCATCCTAAAGTGGAGTAAAAATAAAACTGCTTTTATATGAGTAGTGGCGACGTTTTGCCCTTACTTGATACTTTCGTTAACACAATGACGTAAAGGATAGTTTGCCTTGATAAAGTTCCTAGTTGTTAGGACCGAAACGTCGGCATTACTTCTTTGAAATATGGTTTCATTTTTACCTGCTCATTAGGAAGATCTTTATTTAAAAAAAGAAATACTGTCAATTGCACCCATTTATTAAATTACTAAATTAAAAATCCGTCGATTGACGGGCAAATTTTAATGCATGAATTTAATAATGCTACACCAATGGGGAACGGAGACGCTTCTGACCCCGTCCCTGAATGAAATTTTTTGGTTTTCCCGTTGGTTTGAAGGCAAGACCCATTGGCAAGCCAAATTCAAGTCTCTACAACGTCTGGAAGTACCCGTTTAATTTCCGAGACAGATATGAAAAAAATAGGCGACAAAATCGAAACGGTTTATTAAATTTTTTACACATAAATTAAATTATTCGTACAAAAAGCGTACTGGTTATTTAGTGTTTGCGTATAAACAATTTGAGCTTATTATTTACATAATTTAAAATTTATTAGCAGTCTAGTTTACACTTGCATTCAACTAAGCAAAGGGTCCTGATGTTTATTTTTAGTTCAGTGTACATGTACATTAATGAAAGCTCCTCTGTTCTAAAAACTGATTAAAAATATACATTGCACGATTCATGTTGTGTTTGATCAAAATGAGAAACAAAATTGTAATTATTAAAAATAATTTGTGGGTAAAAATTTTTTCATTTTAAGAGTACAAAGCGTTTGCTACAAAAAACATTAATATGTTAAACCGATTTTAATCAAACGTCAAGGAATTTGTTTATATAAGGTAGAGATTACTTATACTAAACTTTTTTTGAGATATTTTCTCGTTTGATGGTTGTGCGTTAAAGTTATTTTCATTACTTTTACCTTTGAAAATTTAGAAAGAACAACAAATATATTCGTTTTATTTATTGAATAAAGATTACTCATAGACGAAATATACATTCTGTCACTAGTGATATTTATTCTTATATGTATAATAAACAGCATGAGGATTATCTTTAACCATAACATTAAAACCTTATCATGTAAATGGATTCACTAAGACCATTAGCATCCTAACAGCTTTAATACAACAAATGAAGATGAAAGCTAAAGCAGCTTATATAAAAATACGAAGTCAATAAAACAACACAGCAGGTAAAGTGCTTTGTCACACCGACTTCATACTTTTGTTTACTAGCTTATTTGATTTTCACTCGAAATTGAATTTTCGTGTCTCTAAATCGAACGTGTTTGGAAAAGCAACATCATTTTCTAAACAAAAATTGTTTATTTGGGTTAGCAATGTTTTTTCAATACCTTTTTCTTTCTTTTCAAAAAAAGATTTAACAAGCACTAATTTGTTATTAAATTGCTATTTAATTATATTTCAAAAAAATTACAAAGCATTGTAAGCATAAAAAGCGTTATATTAAAGTTCAAAGCGAGTATTTGATACATTGATGTTCAGCCACCGTAGAACATTCAACGTATTTGCTTTGAACTTAACGTTTTAAAATGTGTTCCTTTTGGTAAAAATTCTCACATACATATTATGGACATAATTATGTAATTATTTTAATTCCATATTTATTTGAATTTTTCCTTGAATTCTGCAAAAAATTTAATTGGTTTATCCGTTAAAATTTAAAAGAGAATTTCTTTGGCAATAATAATAATATAGTGGTTTTACCATCATACTGATTTAGTAAAAAGTTTTAAGACACCCAGGTGTTTAGTAGGTACTAAACTTGTAGTAAAAATAAACATACACAATATAATGAAATGATTACATTTAAACTTACATTTGAGAATACTTATTGTTAGTTGCTTTTTTATTTCTACAAAGTAGAGGAAGTAAAATAACAGTTGTGGAGTACAGGTGATTGTGTAGTTGTTGATATAAAATTGTAATGTGGATACGTACTTAGTAAATATTCTATTAAGTGATGTAAAGGATATATAACTAAGAGCTTTTAAAAGTCTGTTTATACTTAAAGTTTAAATTTGATCGAATTCAAGTAATAGACTGACTGAGAACAAAACTAAAAACGTTATTGTTACGATTTTCGGTTTATTAGAAATTTAAATATTAATTCAACATAACTTTTATTATAGAAATAATTATCATCATCTCCGCTTACATACCAGTACTTCTTGTGAACTAAAAAAACTAGTGTTGTAGTGTTACCAACTTAACTTAAATAGTTATATACAAAGTGATACAAAATCACATTTCAACACACCTCCTTGATTTTGTACATCGTTTAAACCTAATAGTGATCTAAATTTCTGAAATTTAATTCTAGATAAAGGTTTGGTAAGAATGTCTGCAATTTGGTCTTCGGTTGAAATCTTTTGTACAGAAATTAATTTTTGTTTTTCATAGTCATGCACAAAATAAAAACTCACATCAATGTGCTTGGAATTTTTCGTAAATTTTCCATGTTTTGATAGTATTATTGCCCCAGCATTATCTTCATTAATTTTAACAGGTTCGTTTATGGTTACGCCCAAATTTGATAAAACACCTTTGATTGGTAGTATTTCTTCTCACGCAGTCAGCTAAAGCGTAGTACTCTGCATGTGTAGAGGATCTAGAAACGACTTTTTGTTTTTGTGATTTTCATAGGACTACATTCCCAAAAACTTTTATTAAAATTCCTGTAGTTGACTTTCTATCAACAGTATCGGCAGCCCAATCAGCATCAACAAAAGCATCCATCACTTCATCATAGTTTTAGTTGTAAATTAATTTGTTTCCATTGAGGTATCAAACTTCTTTGAATCTTTGATACAATACTTTTTAGCAAGACTCTCAATATAGTTGCTTGACTTAGTTTAATTACTTTCTCCTTTGGACAATAATCAATTTCAATTCCTAAATATTGTTTTGCATCACTTAGATCTTTCATTCGGAATCTTAAACTTAAATCTTGTTTGATGTTTTCAATAGCATTTTTGCTATTACCACTTATTAATAAATTGTCTACATACAGAATAATATAAACCTGTAAATTGTAAATCATCTTTGCGTGTACAAACAATAATCAAAATTTGATCTCTCAAAATTTATGCTTAACATAAAATCATGAAAACAATTGTACCAATCTCTAGGGCTCTCTCGTAATCCATAAAGTGACTTCTTTAGGTGACAAACTTTATTTGGCATAACCTTGTAGCCTTCTGGCGGATAAATGTAAATTTTTAATCGTTCCGTTCAAGAATTCTGTTTGTACGTCCATTTGTTGAACTGTCCAACTGTTGTTAGATGTAACAGATAACAAAACTTTTAAAGTGTTTATTATAGCAACGGACGAGTATAATTTCTCATTTTCTTTATAAACCTGCTAAAAACCCTTAGCTACCACTCGTTCTTAATATTTACCATCTGCTTTAATTTTGTATATCCATTTATAACTTCAATAATATGCTTGCCCGCAGAAGTACCAACCACTATCCATGTCCTATTTTCTGTTAAGCTTTGCAGTTCCTGGTCCATTGCTTCTTTCCATTTTTTTGAGTTCTCGTTATTAGTAGCCTCTTCATAATTCTCTGGAACTAAAGCATTTGAATAATTAACACAAACTTCGTAGTCATCGCATTTTCTTGGAAGTTTAATTTCCCGTTGAGGACGCAGATTCAGCACCTCCTCAATCTCTTCTTCTTCATTTAATTCATCTTGGTTTGGTTCATTTAAATGTTCTTCACTATTTTCACTTTGTTCCTCCTGTTCGAGCCTAATGTACTGTGTGTCCTTCTTAATGAATTGTACATGTCTTCTAATAATTACTTTTTTATCCACTAATATCTTATAGCCTGTATCCGTATATCCTATCAAAATTCCTTTCCGAGCTTTAGGGCTGAATTTAGAAGTACGATATTCTTCGGGAGTCCTTACAAATAGTATGCTTTTATACAATCAAAGGTTTGTAACATTAGGTTTTTTGTTAAAGAGGAGTTCATATGGGGTTCTTCTTACTGCTGTGTTTGCAAGTAACCGGTTTCCTAAATACCCAGCAGTATAAATACATTCAGGCCAATACATTATATCTATTTTGCTTCAGATAATAGGCAACGAGTTCTATCGATGATTGTTCTGTTGTACCTTTCTGCAACTCCGTTTAGTTGATGTGTGTGTGGTGGACTTGGTTTCAAAAGTATCACTTCCCTTTTTGCAAAGGTATAAAAATCTTTTATCCACAACCACCATATTATAGAGCTATTATTATGCCGTTATGAAATGTATTATAACACCTATAAAACACTAGTGTTTTATATTCCATAAAATATTAGTGTTTGTAATATATAAAATTCAAGAAAAATTTGCAGAAAGTTTAGTAATTATTTATTAACATTAATATTAACATTCACGTTAACATCAAAAGTAAACTTATTTGCAATATCAGGATTTACATTTACACAAACCACGTTTGAGGAAGACTGCATCGCGGAGATTTCTTGCATTGTGCTGGATTTTCCTTGAATTTTTCTAGCAATATCGATTTTATTAGACTCGCTTTCTTCTATATACCCTCAACAACACTAGATGACCTCCACGCTCCGTGCCTCTTAAGAGTGAGAATATCACCACCAGCATTAGCCAACAGAGTCGCCGAAGAACGGCGCATACTATGGCCCGTGTAGGATTTAGCGTCTAGAAGTTTTAAGAAAGAAGCAATCTGTGAGGGGATTCTGGAAATAGTGTAAATTCCCACAGGTTGTACGGTGCATTTATCTCCATAACATTAACAGAGAATTCTTCGTCTAATACAGTGAAACTTCTTGACATATTGGTTTTTGTTTCTGGGATGGACACGTAGATAAAAGATCTTTTATCTTTCACATGTTCAATATTTAATACCAGTTCATTGCATCGTAAACTTCCACAAACATCCATTATGACAGCAACCTAGAAATTTTTAAAATAATTAAGATACCAATACAAAAGAAAAGAAAATTGGTTGTACCTTCATCATTAAGTACCTTTCATCAGATGCTGTTTTCAAAAATTGTTCGATGTGTCCCCTCTCAAGCACTTTTGCCTTCTTTGCCTTGTAGTTTTTGATTGGCTCTTGAGATAAGCAATTAATTGCCGTATTTTGATATGTCAATATTTCTATGCACATTCAAAGTTGCTCTTAACATTGAATATTTTGCCCACATCGACGAGAAGGCAAACTTGCTTCTTACATTTATATAATAACATTATAAAATAAGCCAACAGGACGTCCTCGTTTATGATGTTTGCACCTCTTTTCTCTCTCCATCCATTAAAGGTAAGTTGGCCGGCAACAGTTGCAGGGTTACTTCTTCAGCTTCTGCTTTAATTTCTACCGGCAAAGAATCACTTTCTGACATTTTTCAAAACGACGCACACAAACGATTTCTAATTTTTTCACAAATATTGTTTTAATAAACAAGCATCCTAGCAACTAATAATGCAAAGCCGCCCAAAGTTTCACTAAATTTTCTAATATTTGCTATTACATTGAAATTTTAGAACTGTCAGATTACTTATTTTCAATTAAATTGGTTTGATTGTGGATAAAATCTTGTATTGCATTCGTGTTTTAGTGGCATATTATCCCCTTAAGAAAATTAAACGCTCGAACTTCGTTCTCGCAATTAAAAATTCTTGCGTGGATAATCTGCCTACTAAAACACATATACAATAAATAGCTATATTAATATATTCTCTCCCATTATCGCAACGAATTTCTTTATTTCTTTTATTAGTTTGATTTTGCATTAAATTAATATATTCCATGAAACGATCAAATACTTCTGTTTTATTTCTTATACAATAAACGACGGCAATTTTACTGAAATCATCTATAAAAGATACAAAATATATTTTCTCCTTTGTAACCTGTTTGTTTTATTGGTCCATTCATATCAATGTGAATGATTTCCAATAAATCAGTTGCTTTAGTTCTATCATTATTAAATTTTAAATTAGTCGTTTTATTTTGTATGCATATTCCACATTTCAATGGTTCATTTCCCATTTTTGCTGGTAGCCCTTGTGCTAACTGTCCTTCACATAAAAAATTTTAATCTTGAAAGTTTGTGTGTCCAAGTATTCGATGCCATTTTTCTTTTATTGATACTTGCAGTGAATTTACATATGATGAAGCCCCACCTTCTACATGACTATGAGCCATTCCCTTTATTTCAAAAAGTTTGTTTGTTTTAGCCGCAATTGCAATTAATTCTTTTCGACAATTATAAATACTAGCAGTATCATTTTTAAATACAACCGACATACTTTGATCAACAATACATGATACACTTAACAGGTTCTGATTCATATTTGGTACATAATAAACATTCTTAATCTCAATTTCTACCAACTTACTGTCAACATTAAATATCATTACAATGTTACCTATTTTATTTGATTTGAGTGAAAAACCATCACCTACTTTAATGTTAACAGGATGTTGCAACATTTGTTACGTTATGAGTAAAATTTTGGTGAATACGTCCCTGGCGTTAACGCCAAAATGGCAATCATCGGTCGTTTTTAAAGTCATCCTTGCCTGAGGGATTCGCTAATAATTGGGAATGGGGCACAACTGATCATTACAACCACGTAACGTCCACATTTTAACAGATTTAATTCTTTTGTTCCTTGCGCATAAGTAAAGGTTGTTTGTACAATGGTTGTGTTTGCATTACAGTTTTTTGTTCTTACCTGGAAATATCCCTGGTATCGGCGCTAGTATCACCTAAATATATCTACCTGATTCAAATTAAAAGTACATCGGAGCATCCATTCATTGGTGTTAACCTGGTGAGCTGTAATAGATGGAAGCTCGCAAGAATTCATTGTAACCCGTTGGTGCAGACTTTCTACCCTTTCGTTTCGCATTGTAAGCTGTATTTGATAGAAGCTCGCAAGACTTCGAAAGTTTAGAACTGATCGTATTGGAGGTAGTCTTCGAAGTGGGTTTACTGCAGAAGGAATTTTCCCGACAAAGCTACGGGGGTCAAAGTGTTTCAGAAACTTTCTCTTTTAGCTGATGAATCTCTCCGTATTGAAAGTTTGCTTGTTAAGGGACATCATTAGTGCCCAAGGCTTAAATCTAGGTAAAACCCGTTAACGTTCGATAGTCAGGTGAATATTTACTTTTTCTTTTTGAGTGCTTGTAACTAAAAATTAATCAGACGTTCACGTCTAGTGCGAGTTACTGTTCGCACCAGCTGCGTATAGTTTTGGTGTTCTCGACGTTTTACGAAGATGTATTGATAACAACAAACAATAACTTATTAGAAGTGTCAGTGTAAAGTTTGACGTCAAAAAAGTAAACCAGAGTCACGCAATAAATTAAATGAAAAAAGATGTCCACTGAAATTGTGAAAATCGAAAATTGGAGTATCGAGCCATCATCAAGTACCTGTATTTAAAAGGGTTAAGAGGTAAGCAGATTTACGAAGATATGCTTAATACCCTTGGTGATCAATGTCCTTTGTATGCGACCGTCAAAAATTGGAATGCAAGCTTCAAAAGAGGTAAATTTTCCATTGAAGATGATGACCGATCGGGAAGGCCAGTTTCTGTGTCAGTCCCCGAAAATATCGATGCAGTTCATGACATGATTTTATCAGACCGTCGAATTGGGCTAAAACGGATATCTGAAGCACTGAATATTTCATACGAACGCGTTCATCATATGGTTCACGTCAATTTGGACATGAGAAAAATTGCTGCAAAATGGATCCCCAAATGTTTGAATGTTGACCAAAGCGTGCAAAGGTAGAAGCATCGCGTTCGATCTGTGCTCGATTTGAAAACGATGTAGACTTCTTAAACCGAATTGTTACTATGGATGAGACTTGGGTACATTTCTACGATCCAGAAACAAAGCAACAATCGATGGAATGGCGACACTCTGGTTCTCCAAGACCTAAAAGTTTCGTGTCCAAAATCTGCTGGAAAAGTTCTTGCTTCAGTTTTTGGGATTGCCATGGAGTAATCATGATTGATTTTTGGATAAGGGTAGAACAATAACTGGAGATTACTATTCGACATTACTGACCACTCTACGGGAAAATATTAAAGAAAAAGACGCGGAAAGCTATCCAAAGGTGTTTTGTTTTTGCAGGACAACGCCCTTGCACACAAATCTCATGTTGCCATGCAAAAAATTCGTGATTTAGGGTTTGAATTACTAGAACACCCTCCTTATTCACCCGATTTGGCTCCGTCCGACTATCACCTCTTTCTTCAACTGAAAAAAAGTTTAAAAGGTCGTACATTTTCTTCCAACAAGGAGGTAATAGAAGCTGTGGAGGTCTGGTTTGCAGAGCAAGAAGAAAAATTTTTTTGAAAGGTCTAGAGACGTTGCAGGTTCGCTGTAATAAATATATCCAATTAAAAGGCGAATATGTTGAGTAATAAAATATTTTGACATTGAAATTTTGTTCACTTGCTTAGTTAAAATGGCGCTTTTTATAATTTACTCTCAATTCACTAATTAACCCACACGCTCTAGGGAATCAAATTCAGCTAGTCGGTCAACGCTAAGTAAAACACGAGAGATATTTGGTCGACAGCTGGTGCTGGTTATCTTAAATGTGCAATTATTGTCGAGTATCATATTTGAATATGATTTTGTATCTGTATTATTAGTGAACCTATTTTGTGATTGCTTTATGTTATCTGGAAGTAGAGAGTGAGCTCGATTGTTCAAGGCTTTTGTATTTTGGTGCGATGATGTGCGAGTCAATTAAATAAACTGAGGTGTGCTTATGATAGCCGTTTTATTTAACCCATTAACAGACACTATTTTTTTTTTCTATTGGCGCTCTCTGTATGTAACACATTTTAAATTCGTAAAAATACTTATCTGTGTTTATAATGTGATCTGAACATCCGCTGTCTAAGAGCCATCTAATTTCTTCAACTGCATCCACTGGAACCCGAGATTGTTATTCCAAAGCTGTTGACATGACTTCTACATTGAAAGAGTTGTTGTCGGCTTCTTCTCTCATTGATGAGCTTTCTGCCATTCTTGTTCTTGAATTTCTACTGTTGTTTCTTGTGTAGTTACCTCTTGTAAATGTGTTGCTCCGACAGTAGTACTCCAGCTTGTTACATTTGAAACATTTTTATACATAATTATGGGAATCTTGTTTGGCAGTACACACACTCGTGTCGATAAAGCCAAGTATTTCTGTACAGCAGCATACACGCACGAAAGAACACCTGATGCGCATTTCGCTCTTATTATGAGCTCATCAAAGGTGCATACTTAAGTGCGGTATACAATTCTAAGAAGGCGTTTGGTCTTTTACATTCAACATTCAATTGTCGTTACAGTTATCTATTAGCATTACTTAGTTTGTACGTGTTCATTATACATGAGATGTCGCAAGACATGCATGTAGCACTAGTAGCCGATAATTTTTTGGTAGAGCTTGGTAGGTGGGTATGTATAAATCGTACAATAAGTGGAAAATACAGTCAACGCAACGATCTTAAATAAATATAAATTTTAATTGTCCGACAACTCATAAAATGGAACACAACAACAAGCGAATATAGTCAGTAAGTTTTCTTAACTTGTAGCATTTTTCGCACAAGAGATATCCCCACGCGATTACACGGTTACTGTAAGCAAATACAAGAAGATATGGTTTTAGACTCTTTTGTATTACCAGTGGTTTTACGTTGTCTAAAATTACTAACAATATCAATTAAGTGGTAAACAATAGTTATCATACAAAAGAAACATGACATGTTAATTAATTACATATTATTCTGAGCATACCTGAACCTTACCGTTTGCAAGCGGTTTCTAAATATAACACTCAAAGTTTTAATCATGTTGATTTGAATTCTTAGTTAGTTTGCGTTTTTGCAATATAACACTAATCCGTCATTAAAAACGATTCCACTATTCAGCGTATTGACGCTAACGTTTTCTAAAAGCGCTCTCTCTCTTTCAAATTCTACGTTATCGTTCAATACTTAAATCAAATTCAAAATAACATGTACGAGGTACTTTCAGTTTAAAACGTTACAATTTCAAACTATTAATTTGACAGTTTTATAAAAAAATTCTGTGAGCATTATTGGTTAATTAAAGTAGATAGTACTTCTGTTAAAAAATTATCTGTATTTGTTAATTGAGATTGATAAAAGAGTAAATTTTATTATGAGGCCATTTTTGGTTAAAGTGTGAACACCAATCTGAAAACCACTGCCCTTAAAAAATCAAATTACTGTCTTCAGATGAAAACCTAAAGTCATAATGTATCCTATGTATAACTAACCTTAAATTAAGGTAAAACAACTATCAGATGCTGGAGATCATGATTAAACTCTGGTTATACAAGAAAAACTATCTGTCAGTACCCTAAGAGGGTGGGCGGGTTAGACTGACTTACCTTGAAAATGGGCTTCCATTAGTTTCTAAACATAAACTGATAGAAGCCCATTTTCAAGGCAACTTACCCACCCACCCTCACAGATAAATGCTGTACCCACAATCCTCTGAATCTAATAATTCTTTGGCCCTTGCGCCCCTTTACAAAATAAAAACGAATTCAATCTTCCAAAGATAACAAAACCAGTTAACAATTTGACACAAGATGCTACTTCCTCTACCCTAAATAAAAATTACTGACAACGTTCTTTAAATTAAGGACAAATCTATCAATGTTATAAACACCGTAACAAGTGTTGTTGTAGAAAAATAAAACAGCAATATCAAACACCTAGGCACTGTTACTGACTCAATCCAATTAGATAGAAAAAGTTCAAACCTAAAAATCATACATGCACGAACAGATACGATACACAAACCTAGTCGGCTCTTAAAGAACAAAAGTAACAAAATTATATATATATATATATATATATATATATCTACCCTCGCGTAAAATCCCTCTGACGAAGTTGTCGTAACTCTGCTTAAACGTAAGTCTTCCAACAAAATTTTCATTAAAACCAAAACATTTAACAGTGGTGGTAGCATTAAATAATTAGATTACTTAATGATACACAACTGAAAGTAATATAATTTTATAAACCGCTTTGTCGGAAACTTTAAAATACCAATGACAATAAAAAACATTTGACCCAAACAGAAGGAACCATCCTGGGAACTATGAGTTTTTTACTCAGTACTCTGGCTAAATTGTCCTGAAAATGGAGGTTGTAGAGATACCAGCCTCGGGTTGCTCTTTGTCAGAGAAATTAGATTTGCCTAGATTGTATAAATATTTATTGATTCCCAAATAAATACAATTAAAAGTAAATAATTAAATAATTGTTTTCTGATGGAATGCGATTTTAGAAATTTATTGTGGTAAACAACCCGACGGCCCTTACGCACTATCAAACTCTCCAACTGACATAGTAAAAAGACTTATATCCCCGATCGTAAATTCCAATAGAAATGTAACTACCGATAATTATTACACTAGCGTGGAACTTGCTGATTATTTGTTACAAAAAAACCTCACACTTCTTGGAACTATGAAAAAATAAAACTGCAATTCCGTAGAATTCTTACCATCAAAGAAAAAAATGTTAAGTTGTCTTTTCGGATTCCAAAATAACAAGATGATCGTTTCTTTTGTGCCTCGTAAAAACAAAGCTGTTGTTTTACTTTCAACTTTGCAGGATAGTAAAGAATATGATCCAGAAACTGAAAAAACCCCAAATGATCGTAGATTATAATACTACGAAAGGGGTGTTGATATTGTGGACAAAAATGTGCGCCGCATATTCAGTTTCCGCATTTCTAGAAGATGGCCTTGTGTAATTTTTTCAGTTTATTGAACACAAGTGGAATAAATGCTCAAGTTCTTCACAAGTTTTCGTGTCCAGACAATAGTCCAAAAGAACGAAGAATTTTTTAAAAAATTTATCGCTAAATCTGATGAAGGAGCAGCTTATATCAAGAGCGCAATTAACTAATTTGCCAATGAATATTAGTGTATTTTTAAAACCAACTATGGACAAATTCAGAACACAGATGAAAATGGAGGACCGGCTCCCTAAACGTGGAACTTGTCGTTTTTGTGCAGCCGAAAAAAAGAACCAGTGCATCAATGAAATGTATTAAGTGCAATTGTTTTACTTGTAAAAAACACTAAAAAACAACAAACTTATGTGACTCCTGTATTAGTTGCAATGAAAAGAGTAGTATACAAAATATTATTAATTTAAATTAGATTGATAGGCTAGGAAGTTACATTTTTTGTTTTAAGTATGTAAAATAAACAAATTCAAATGTTTACTCATAATTCCTTAATACTATGTTTTATTTATATAAAGAATATAAAAAAACACGTCCAACCGGCCTACATAAAAAATATGACACGCGCGCTAGTGTAATACCAAAGCGCGCGAGCACTTAAGTTTAAAGAATATATTTGAAGGTATCGCTAATTAAACACCATAGCTCGATTAATTATCGAATCAAAATTTTGTTTAGGAAATGTTTACAAAATAAAATTAGAAATAATTTTGATTTAAAAAACGTCTACAAGCAATAACTTTTAAATTAAATCAAAAACTAAACATGGTTATTTGGGTTGACTGATTATTACTTATTTTTAAATAAATCTAACCTACTAATTATTGTAAGTTATTAAAAAAAATCATTAAACTCTCTATTCATAATATTTAGTCCTTACAAAATGTATATTTTATGACGTTTTTCTGTAGTTAATATAAAAAGTGAAAATAAAAACTAAGGCAATTCTTATTGTCAACGTATATATTTAGTTTTTGACAAGAATTTATTACATAATTATAATTAAGATACCAAGTTATAGTTTAAAATTAAATGAAAACGTTTTTTTTTAAATAAAGGTATTACTATATAAATAAATATAAGAAATCAATAATGGGTGTGACCTCCATTATTATTGATACATTCTTGGAGGCGTCTGCTCATTGACGCTATCAAGGTATCAATATAATTAATATTAATCGTTTCCCATGCGGTATCAATGGCTGCAATTAGTGCATTACGGTTTACTGGTATAAAATTTGGCCCTTGTTGTCTTCGGATAACAGCAAGTATTCGAGCCCAAACATTTTCGATAATGTTAAAATCTGGGCTTTTGCTGGCCAGGGTAACAGCTCCAAGTTATTTGCTTGTATCCAGTTGCGCACAACCTGCGAAGTATAGGGTCATCATATCCCGATAGTTAATTATCGAATGTTCCAAGAAAATATGTGTAAATAGTAAATGGAATCTACTAACGTAACGTTAAGTCGTTAATTATAGTTACATAACTCTTCTTTCATAAGATATAGTTCATATTAATATGCTTATTGTAAAGCTTCGTACACACCTGAACAACAAACCGAGGAACAAACAGAACAACGAACCGAACGGCAATCGGAACATTAATTTGGACGGTGCTACGTACGAATTTTAGAACAGATTCGCAAGTCCTGATTGTTCCACGAACGGTTTGCGGCGTTCCGCAACTTGTCGGTTTTTCTCCGACATCAAAGAAAATGCGCGCGAATGCGTTTGCAGGTTTGGACGAATCTAAACAAAACGGCGAACAAACTTATGCGGGAGAATTAAATTATTTATTTTGTCCTCCCTTTTGTGGGTTTGTTGTGTTTTAGGTAATATTATGGAGTTGACAGAAGAAAAATGTTTTAAATTAATCAGTGTTTAAGAATGCAAGAAAAAAATGATGTCCCTATTAGCATCATTTGGGCGGGAAATTTTCAAAATAAAAAAAAACAAAGTAAATTATAATTTTTACTCTTCTTTGTGCGTAAAAATTTGGTTGGCACTATCTTCTTGTTTTCCCAATTTTCTCTTCTCAATAATAAATATATATGAACTGAAAACTACTGAAAATAATTATGGGAAACGATTAATATTAATTATATTGATACATTGATAGCGTCAATGAGCAGACGCCTCCAAGAATGTATCAATAATAATGGAGGTCACACCCATTATTGATTTCTTATATTTATTTATATAGTAATACCTTTATTTAAAAAAAAACGTTTTCATTTAATTTTAAACTATAACTTGGTATCTTAATTATAATTATGTAATAAATTCTTGTCAAAAAACTAAATATATACGTTGACAATAAGAATTGCCTTAGTTTTTATTTTCACTTTTATATTAACTACAGAAAACGTCATAAAATATACATTTTGTAAGGACTAAATATTATGAATAGAGAGTTTAATGATTTTTTTAATAACTTACAATAATTAGTAGGTTAGATTTATTTAAAAATAAGTAATAATCAGTCAACCCAAATAACCATGTTTAGTTTTTGATTTAATTTAAAAGTTATTGCTTGTAGACGTTTTTTAAATCAAAATTATTTCTAATTTTATTTTGTAAACATTTCCTAAACAAAATTTTGATTCGATAATTAATCGAGCTATGGTGTTTAATTAGCGATACCTTCAAATATATTCTTTAAAGAAAAAATTAAGTAAGCAACGTAAATTACCTATTTTCTAAAACGTGCTTAGTGTAATGATTCATTTTACAGTCCTTCTATAAGATAACCCCTGCTGAGGCTACCTGCTGTTAGAATTGTAAATGATACCCTTAAGCCCGCTTCACAATGTGCAAACTTTTGTTTACAGAAATTGTGGTGTCCAAGTTTTAAATTTCATGAGTGTACCTAATTTATTTGTTAAACTCTATTTAAATTCTTTAGAAAAATGCACAAATTGCTAATTAAAACTACAAGATTTTGTAAAAGTTTTATTTTCCCCACATACAAAAACGAATTATATTATAAATTCATTTTATACATTTCTTACTGCAGAAAAATATTGATCGATCAAATGTTGCCTGTGATTCATCATTCTTCCAGCTTGAATATTTGCACCATCAGTGACATTAGGAATATTTCCTTGTTGTATTAAATAATTCCACTGTTCAAAGTTAATATGTTCAGGAGATGGTGGAACAGATCATTTCTATCCATAGCAAGATTGTGAATTACTGCAGTGGCCACAATAATAGCCATACTTGTCTCTAATTTAGTAGTTAAGCCATAAGCTAGAACGGGAAATTTCCTTTTCATACACCAATCTGTTTCTCTACAACATTTCTTGTCCTTGTATGAGACTCATTGTATAACTGCTCAGCGTTACAGGATTTAGAAGGTAATTTCTATCTATATAACCACTGTCACCTAAAGAAAAAGAACTATGTTTTTACTTTCATATACATATTGTATATATCACCTAATAATAATGCATTCTAAAAGTCTCCACCCTCTTTCCTACTGTGATTAAAAATATTAAAATCATGAACTGACCCTGGCCATCTGGCAACAATATCTCGGATTCTTAAATTACTGTCACAAATTTCTTAACAATTTAAAGAAAAGTAAGATTTCCTGTTGCAAATTATTTCTGCGTCATTGCCCCCTTCACAAATACTTCAAAAGTTCAAACGTGTAAAAAGGTAAATTGTCTATTAACTGGAGATTGAATTTTAAGTGGGTTCCATCTATACAACCTACCACTTGAGGAAAACGAGCAATATCAAAAAAATTATTTTGCACTTGTAAAATCTCATATTGAGCTGGTATATTAATGTAATGTTCTCTAAGTCTAGCAATTACTATGGACACTTTCTTGACAATCCGTGAAACAGTCGTTTGATATACTCCAATAAAATCTCCAATACAATTCTGATGCCCTACACAAGCGTAAAACCTTGTTGTGAGAAGTTGATTCATGGGAAAAATGCTATTGTTTCACTAATGTATCAAAAATAATATGTCATTTTTACAAATTGAGAATACAAAATTTTATAATTATTACTTACAAATCATTATCAAATTTAATTCATTTTCGATTTGTTGCATTAAATTGAGAGTGGTTTCTTTTGTCAATCGAAACTTTCTGACAAACGTTATTTTATTCATGTCCTCAAAAAGTGAAGCTCTTTGAAATATTCTTCTTAAAAATCCAAAGTTTATAATATCTAGGATATCATCATCATCATCTATAAACATTTCATCAATCTTATCCATCCTTATCACAATGCTTATTAATTTATCCAGATTCCCCGGAACGGAACACAAACAATTTTTAGGTTAGAAAAATATGTTCTACGAAGAAAAATGTGCGATTAACTAAAAATGCGTTTAAGGTCTGCTTTTAATACGGTGCATACAAATATTGCACTTTAAACGGGATCTAATTTTAATCCCGCTTAAGTACTTACGGTGCATACGGCCGTTAATGACTGAGCAATTCAGTTGCAAAAATGGAGAGATTTACAAAATGGGACAGAAAATGTGAACGTTGAATACTATCTGAATGTAGACAAAAATATTTTTGGCCTCTAGCACTGTAAAACATTTAAGACAGGTTTCTATAAATAACAGGTAGCTTGATGTTTACACACAATATGGTAGCTAATTAGGTAAAATCATCAAAAAACACTGGACAATTAGGGTGATTTAAGAAACAAACTTTGGGTACTATAATTAAGCCTGTGTAACAAACTACTTGTTACCTATAATTATTCTGCTTGAAATAAATCGTTATGTTTTATTTTAGCAAAAAAGTAAATGCGTATAAGTACCTTGGGAAGAGCGACATCTATTTTGTACATTTTGAACCGAAACACAAATGACGTTTAACCTTTTTGTTACAATGGTCATTCCACAACTATATATAAAAAACATTAATGGAATTATTTTAGTTTACGAGAGTAAAATGTGTATAACAGAGAAATGTGAGAAAGCATGTGACTCTCCATTGTACATTTAAGGTGTAATGACGGGTAATTTTATGGAATTAAATCAGGTAAGGCAAACAAAATAACTAACCTCAATTTTAAATTATTTATTTGTAGATATCCTGACTGACTTTCTAACATCCCTAAAAGCCATTCCTGCTTAATGCTTGCGTTTCCATGTAACCATTCATTAAAAGATTATACTTGAACCATGTAGAATTTATTCATAATTATCAAAATTTACAATAAAAATAATTTTTGCATGTTATTACTTATTTTCTCTCTTCACTGTACAATTGTTGTAAATGTTTACGTTTATTGTACAATGTTCTAAATTTGAAAATAAACCAGGGATCAGCTGTTCTGACTGAATATTTGTATTTAGAGGATTAGTAACGTTAACTTGTATTGCAGGTCTTTTAGAAGTTGATGGTACTTCGGTGATCATTTCTGAAACTTCCCTTTTTCTTTGTGACTCCGCCACACTGCTACTTTTTAAACCGCCGTGTCTTTTGAAAGATAGCAAATCACCACCTTGATTTACTAATAAGGTGGCCGAACTTCTGCGGAAACAATGGCCTGTAAATTCTTTAGGGTTTTCTAAATGTAAAAACTCTGCAATCTTTGAGGGAATTGAACCTATAGTATTAATGCCTACAGGTGAGCCCCAACATTTTCCCTTTTCATAACGCAGAAATAAACGATCATTGATTTTAGTTATTTTCATTCGTAGTGCCAAATACTTTTTAACGATCTTAACCCATTCTATATTTGATATAACAAAAGAACGACTAACATTTGTTTTCGTTTTAGGAATCTGAATAAGCAGGATATCATCCTTGAATTCAATGTCACTAATAACCATTTTAAATAATTCGTCCCTTCTACAAGCTCCAGATAATCCAATTATAAGTATGTAACTCTAATCTTGGTGCAAATGACAAATTTTTTTGCAGAATATAGGAAAATGTAAGTACTTACTTTCATTAATAAGAAATTATCATCTTGGGCTTGGTTAATAAAGGAAGAGATATGATCTGCCTCCAAAACTTTACTTTTCTTTGGTTTATGAAGTGCGGCCTTTCTTTTCAAGAAAGATATCAGTCTCGCATATTTTGAAATGTCTAAATTATCGTAAAGAGAAATACATGATCGTAGCATCGAATAGATAGCCCATAACGATTTGGTTTTTTATCCACTAATTGTGTAAAATACGCAAGAAGAACATTTTCAGAGTAGACTTTTGCTTTATTTACGTTACACCAATTTTGAAGACATTATACTGAGCTTCATACCGTACTTTTGATTTTTCTGGTAGTAATTGTTTAGTAGCCCCATCTGCTAATTGCTTTATTTCAGGGGGTGTTGAGGTAAAACTAACATCACTATCGCTCATTTTGACTATCACAAAACAGAGTCACACAAATTATTTTTAATTTGTATATGAGGACCAAAGCACACTATGTTTAAGCAAATCCAACAATCAATTATTTTTTTTTTAATTTAGACTAAAATTTGTCGGCCAAAAAGCTTTATACAAAATCTCATGTGTTAAGTTCTTCTACAACGCTCCAACTAATAAGACACTCGCCCTTCGGGCTCGTGTCTTAAACAAAGTTGTCGCGCTTTAAATTTGAACTTACCGCATTCGAAAGTAAATAGCTATTTCACATCTGAATTTCCCACCAATAAAGATATTCTTGAGAAGTGACTCCTACCGACTCAATTACAGACGAAAGCGGAAGTGAAGATGGATTTCCGAAATTGACGACATTCGGCACCTACTAAAGATGCAGTTTTAAAAGCAATAGAAACTTTAAATTTATATTTTAATCTAACGAAACACCACCGATAATGTCTATAAAAATCTAAATATCATTGAAGATTTTTCGAAAACTAGACAAAAACTTCATTACAGCAGAAAAAAATTACACAATATTTTAACTCCGTATAACATATAAATGATTATATCTATTATAAATTTTGTATTTACTTTTGTTTGTTTTTTTTAGTTCCATAATTCGAATTATGGATAACTCGAATTGTCTTTCGTGGCAGATTATATCCCATTTTATAGCATTAATGCATTTTGAAGTTGAAACCTAAAACCAATAAGTGCTAATGTAAATTTAAAATTAGGATTTTTAAAAAAATTACTTCTTATTTTTTAAAAGTTTTTATAAGAATTTACACTTATATTAGTTAATAAGTTGTAGTAGAGTAATTACATTAACATAAATTTTAAGTGCAAAACTAATTTAAAATTTAGACAACGTCCCTTAGATAATACCCTTATAATTTTATTAAAACAAGTTAATTACATTAAAACTTTTTATTAAGTACTCTAAATGTTACAGAATGTCATTAATTATAAAATAAGAACAAAAAAATGTTTGTCAAAAAGCATGTTACATTTGTTATCTGCGCGAAGCGTATGTTTACAAAATCAATGTTTGAAAAACAATAACCTTAATTTAAACAGTGCGCTGTAACAAATGAAAATTACAATTGAATTTAGGAAACTGTCGATTTTTGGAAAATTATTCACGGTTGTTATCCCATATAGTAATTTGTATAGCACGCAAAATAACAAAAGAAAATTCATTACAAATACCATCAATACTAGAATAGAGCTTCATAGCAGTATTGTTTCATTTAGAGTTTCAGTGTTGTATTTCTATTCAAGCTTTCATTGTTTCTGTAAATAATAGAGTGCGTCACTGTTTTACTAATTTATACCTCTCTTTTGTTCAAGACAATTTCAATCTATCAATTCTCAATTTTTCAAGTTCCGATTTAGACAAAAGCTTAATTTTATGCCAGCATCTAAAGATAATTGAAGTGCATCAGCAGCCACGTTTGCTTAAGAAGGTAACATAATTGGTATATAAAACTGTATTCGCAATTTCTTCCCAAACTCGCTAACCTTCTGAGTATCCCATAAAGCCCGTAATTTGTCCCCGGAAGTTTCTTTAAAAGCATGAATAAAAAATGAGACTTAATATAAAATATTCAACTGTTCGAATCTGCCACTGTGTGTTGGAGAAAAAGGCGATGCTGAATAAAATACTACATTTGAAATATAAAAAGTTATATAGGATACAAAATATAGTAATGTAATAATTTTTAACTGAGTTCCAAAGCTTATGGAGTCATATAGTATTTACATGTACAGCATCACGATCGTATAAGGTAGTTTTGCTTTTAATTTTGTATCTAGATATGCAAAACACGTTGTTGTTTTGCTTATACGGCAAACAATATAAGTTTGAATATTGTAGAATTCAGTTAAAGTTTTAGAACGTTTCAGTACTCAATTAATTGTACTGTTTGTGTTTTCATCGTGTAATTTATTAACAATATTTGTTATAAATTTAATATGACTAGAAATTGACGAAACTTTTCTACCATTTTTTAAAACGAAAATTGTTGTTTACTACTTTTTCAAATTAGAGTATTGACGGTTATTATGCAAAATTTAAACATTCATTTTTATTTCTGCTAGACGTCGTAATAATAAGATGATTTTATAAATCTTGAGGAAGTTTTTTATTTGGAAAAAGGTTGAATCAGGTATTTACAATACTCGATATGCTATACTGTAAATAAAGATTAATATAAAACGTACTTTTCACAAATTACTTTGTTAATTTAAGTGGACCGATTAGAAGTTCAAAGTTTTTTAAGATTTAGATGTTTCTTTTTTAATTTATGTCCAAGTGATATAATACATTTTCATTATTTTTAGTCGTGTATTTTGTTATTTTTAAAGGGTATGGTAAAACCATTTCTTTCAGTTAATTTAATTTTATTTTTCTATTTACCAGTCATCGTCTGGACAACTGGTCGTTACGACAACTAGCCAAATGGACAGTTCTCCGTATACAATTTATTTTCTAAACACTAGTTCATCAACACTAAATCATCACGTCAATCATTTAGTTTTTTTTTGGTGTGGTAACGCTTCAACTGCTAGGGTCATTAGCTTTTTAGACTTAAACTTTATACAGGGTTTTCAAACTTAAATCGGCATTATTGCTAGCATTTGTTTCTCTCATCATTATGGTGAAAACAAAATAAAAATCAAACATCGCGTTCGCGAGTTATGTCAAATTGTTCCATTTTTTCAAATGGGACACGGTGTATACAATATTTTCAATTGATAGGAAATTAAATACTGAATAAAAAGTGTCCTATTATTTTTTATCCTAAAGTCAAAAATGACAGCTATTGATGATTTTTCAAATAAGTTTAAAGTGGCTGTGATTTTATAAACTACAATCGTTTGTTGTATAAATGTCATCCGGATTAAAATGTCAAATTGAAGTTTCACTGGTAAACAGTTTACAGCCACTAAAAGCGTTTACACACAGGCTCAAAAATGCTTAGACCAAGAGGGCGACGAATTTTTCTTTTAATGTTCACAGAATAAATTAAAATAAACCATATCCTTTCGCTTCATGGATATTCCTCTTTTTTTAGTTCATTTACCACTTCTGCTGGGTATAACCACCATGAGTTTTGTATGTTAATCTATCCCCATTACGAAATAATTTTTTTAAGTGTCTGGCGTGAACAAGATTCAAACCGCCTCGAACTACGGTTTTCCGACTAGTAAATTTGACTGCGTTCTTGGCATTACTACGCGACCTCCCGCAGGTCTAATATTCTTTTTACTTTCTACTATATGGTAAGGCAAAGTTATAACTAGCACAGCCACCTTAACCAATTTGAAAAATCATTAATAGCTCTGTCATTTTTGACTTTAGCTCTGTCATTTTTGACTTCAGGATAAAAAAATAATGGAAATTTTTGTTCAATATTTAATTTTCTATCAATGGAGAATATTGTATACAGGGTGTCCCATTTGAAAAAATGGAACAATTTGACATAACTCGCGAACGCAATATTCGATTTTTATGCTGTGTTCACTATAGTGATGAGAGAAACAAATGCTACTAATTTTCTATTTAGCCGACCCTGTATCTCTAATAATAACAAAGTTAGCAATAGTGCCAACTTAAGTTTGAAAACCCTGTATATCGATGTATCGTTTGTAAAGTGATATGAAAATAGCAAACTTCATTTTAACTTTCCATTAATGTATCATAGGCGATCATACACGTTAATTTCTTTAAATAATTGTAGAGTTTTTTGGATACTATTTGCGAAATTGTGTAGTTGAAATATAGTGTGATGGGTGAGCCCATAGGTCTGACGCACATGTATGTAAGTCATGCACTCAAATAGTATGTGACTTATACTCAATTGTACTCCACAAGTTATGCATTGAGGTAATTCTCCGTCTGTCAAGAGACGGACTGATGTTATAACTGTATAGCCGATTCTCAATCGAGTTGGGATCACTCTTTCACGTTCGGTCAAAGCAATTGGAGATTTCTATTCTTTTATTGATAGTTTTACTGACTTCAGCTTGACAATAGTTTAGTCCCATTCTCGCTACCATGCATTCATAATTAAGTCTCTTAACCTTCTTCTCACGTCGGTACTTTCATCTTCACTGTCAGTAGAGTGTGCAGCAGTATTCGCAATTTCGTTTCTACGAATGCCAACATAACTTGGGACCCAATGAAAAGAGACGGTTTGCCGCTGTACCGCAAACAGTGCAAAGCAGACGTGATCATTTGAATTAGAACATCATCATTATATACTTTTTAGATTGACTGCAACGCACTTCGTGAATCGCTAACAATAAAGAAATATGATGCGTTTGAACCGTTTTGGCAGAAAAAAGTGGCTTACCATACAGCATAAAGCTCTGCCGTGAAGATGGTCGTATTCTGTGATAGGCGCCAAGAGTGTACTTTGTTACCAATTACGCATCCTACTCTTTTATTCGTCTTGGAACCAACGGGTATGGTGTATATTATTTATTCCACTAAGGAACTGTCCACAATTTCTCGAAACAACCTTGCAGAAGATCAGATTGGTGGTATTCTTTTGCGAGATATGCGAATGAAGAATTCACTACTGGAGTTACTTTGACCCATGGAGTTACATCCTTAAAACCAATTGGTAATACTCGAGGTATGCGGTATCCCAGTGTCCTACATATTTCATGGGTGCGTATTTCGGCTGGTTTCGAAATTGTTGTTTTAGTGACATATCGATGCCTTCCACAAAAAAACACATTATAATTTAGATGACCAAGTTGGGCACGGATTCCTATCGCATACGTGAGTCTAACGTTTCTTAGATACTGCAGTGATGGCGTATTGGTTTTAACGTACAGACTGTGAGATGGATTTGTACAAAAATCTCTTGATGCGTATCTTAACCCAAAATGATGGATAGTATCTAGGCGTTTAAGGACTGATTTTCGAGCAGAACTATATGCGGCGCATCCATAATCAATTTTGCTAAGAACAAGTGTCTTATATACTTTGAGTAGTACTTGTGTGTCTGCTTCTCATCTGGTACCGGATAAACACTTTATTACATTTAGTGCAACTTTAGATCGAGTAATTACTCCCTCAATATGATCCGACCATGTTAATTTGCTGTCAAAGATCAAGCCTAAGAAGATACCACAGAGATATAGTCAAGAATCAGGGTGTGGTTTTCAAAGTCTATAAAAGTGCAACATAAGATGTCTTCGTGGGAGAAAATTTGAAATCTACCGAACTAGCGTTACGGTGTACTTGATCTATAGCTCTATATTATAGATCTATATTAGACGTAAAAATGATAAAATTATTGAGGTATAAACATTTGCTAATTGAGGTATCCAGTCCATATCCAAAACAATTTACGGCTATATCAAATAATGTGACACTAAGTGAAGACCCTTGAGGTACGCCATTTTGTAAGATTTTTAAGAATGACAGTGAGTCTCTTACTCTAACTTGGAATGTACGATCAGTCAGAAAAAATTGAACAAACTTTGAAAGATTACCACGAAAACCCCATTCAAAAAGAGTTCGCATAATACCAAAACCTTTATGTCATACCGTACGCTTTCTGTAAGTCGAAAAATATTGCAACTAAGTGTTGTCTAGTTCTAATGCTATCCTGAATAGCATTTTCAAGATATACCAGGTAACCAGTTGTGGAGTGGTGTTTCCGAAAGCCGGCTTGATGAGGTGCAATCAAGTTGTGGGTCTCTAAGCACCACATCAATCTCATATTCACCATCTTTTGCAATAATTTGCCAAAACAATACGTTAGACTTATTGGTCTGTAGCTAGCAAAAGAAGTAGGGTCTTTCCCTTCCTTAATAATAGGTACTATAATAGCTTTTTTCCATTTCAAGGGGTAGCAGCTTTGTATTGTATTGAAAAGGGTTAAAACAGAATCACGGAATTGTGAAGGAAGGTATTGTACTAAAGCATATGGAATTTTGTCGGGTCCAGTAGACGATTTTTTGCACTATTCATTGCTTCTTTGAACTCGGCAATAGTGAACGGTTGATTGTACTCAATACTCATGGTTGTATTAAAGTTGTAAAAGTGTTCTAATTGGGTTCTAACGGTAGAGAAATCAACGTCATAGTTATTGTTGCTACTTATAGATTTGAAGTAGAAAGCCATTATTTCAGCGATGTCAAAGGGATCACTCACTCTGTTATTATCTACCATAAGATGGGATAATGTCGATGAGATCCTATTACCAGCGATGGAACGTACTTTATGCCATACTTCAGAAGTAGAAGTATTACCTGATATTGTGCTTACATAGTTGCGCCACGTTGTCCGTTTCCTGTTCAGTACCAACTTTTGTGCCTTGGCACGAGCTCTTTTAAATTCAAGTAAATTTTGATGAATAGGGTCGCGACGAAATCTATTAAAAGCTTTTTTCTTCTGTGACATCATCATTCAACTAAGGTACAGTTTTCTTAGACATACGACCACCATTGATTGGTATAGTTTCTGTTGCTGTCTCTGTCATAACTGAGGTTACGTGTTCGACATCATCATCGATCATACCTTTTAGTTTAAATGGGGAAATAATTTTTTTATAATTTTCCCAATCAGCAAGTTCGATTTTCCATTTTTGAGGTAGAACTGGTGTAACAGTGGGTATTCCAGTAGAAATTGATATTGGAAAATGATCACTGTTATATAGGTGATTAAGAGGCTGCCACAGAAACCGTGCTGAAAGTTCAGGAGATGATAATGAGAGATCAATAGTACTAAAATTTGACTGATCTGCTGTTGAAGTAAGTAGGTGCACCAGAGTTTAAAAGAACCATATCTTGATCATCCAAAAGTGTTTCAATGAGTCGACCACGCGTGTCTCTAGTACTTGATCCCCATAGAGGACTATGAGCGTTAAAATCGCTTAATAATAAAATGGTCTTGGAAGTTGATCAATAAGTCGTTTAAGGTCGTCTAGTTGCCAGTCGAATCTCGGTAGGTATATATTGCAAATTCATTACATAAGGTGAGGATAAATGGATGCAACTGCTTAGCCATTTGTTCTCAAATCCACAACTGTACAACATACATCATGTCTTATTTCCTCCTCTGGCGCGTACATTTGGAGTATCGTCTTTTCGGAATATTTGGTAACTCGTAGGGATGTTTATTTTTTGCTAAATGTGTTTTTTGTAGACAAACACAAAATGGTGCTTCTTCACTTAGAATTATTTTTAGATCGCAGTAATGTTTAATGCAACCATTGCAATTCCATTAAATTATTTGTTCGTTAGGCATTTAGAGATTGTATATTTATAAGGCATTTTATGAGTAAATATATGACTAAGTAAGAAGACAAACAATTAAATATAATAAAAATGTATAAATAGAAAATACATGAACAAAAATACTAAGATATAACTATATGATATAAAAGTTATGAAGATATATGTATAAACAATAAAAGAAGTGTGAATGATAAAATCATGTGGTTGTTTGATTTTGACTAGATAACTGACTAGATAATTGACTAGATAGGTGACTAGCTAAATGACCTGATTTGTTATCTTTTCTTAGGCGACCCTTAGTCCACCCTGGTTTTTCTTCTTCTGACGTACTCGTGGTGTATTTGTTGGTTGAGTTGAAAGATCGTCAGATGTTTCAACCGATTCAATGCTACCTTCAGTTCTCTTCCGTTTATTGGGAACTGAGTCATGGGGTACATTGTAGGTGTTTATATTAGTTGAGGCCTTTAATACTGGTTCTGTCATTTGGATTTATAAAGACATTGCCATCTGAGGCTTTTACTTTTTCAACTTGAGGAGATAATATAGGCACCAAGGCTGAGATAAGTTGTAGAATCATTAATCTAACAATTTCGGCTGTAGCTACTTGTGGCACTTGTGGTGACAGATGCATACGAAGTACGTGCCTTAGAACTAATTGGTATAACTTTTCTCTTTGCTTCAGATTAGCTGATATTTTCTTTTATTTGTTTCTTGTATCGTTCTTCTTGGGTATTTTCGATCTTGCAGAGTGGTCACCTCCACAATTTACACATGTGATGGGAAGATCACATGGTTTGCCTTCATGTAAGGGTTTGCCGCATATACACGTTTGGGGTTGATTACACCTTATAGACGAGTGGCCATACTTTTGACATCGGAAACAACGGAGTGGTGAGGGTATGTACTGTCTAACTTTGAGGTTGTAAAAAGCTACTTTGATTGATCATGGAAGTCTTGGAGTGTTAAAAGTTAGAATATGTAGCCCAGAATCTCGGCTTGCTCTTTTTTAGTTTTAATTCTTTTAACTTCCAGAACTCCTTGGCATCTTAATTCCTCTTGAATTTCATCAAGGGAAGAGTTAAGTAAGTCGGGACAGTAAATTATTCCCTTCGACCGATTTATTGTATTATGTGGGGCTATTTCAACTTCAAACTCGCTAAACCTTGTGCGCTGCAATAGTCCTTTCGATTGGGCATTACTTCCTGTTTCTATTAATAGACCTTCATTTCTATTCTTGATAGTTTTAAGTTCACCTGCAAGTCCATACAAAACTTTATTTATTAGAAAAGGGCTGACTTTAGTAAAGTCTCCCTCTTTTTTTTGATGATCAGGAACCGAGGCATAACCGTCGTCTCCCGATTCATCAGATTTCCATCTTTTGTTTATGTGTTGTCTATTTAGGGTGATGTTCTACATCTTGGATAGCCCCACTTTCTTCCGCTTTTATTGCCTGTGTACTCGTAACTATTGCATTTTTAGCTGCTGAGCTTAAGGGTGTAAACCTCCACATCAGAGATAGCCCTGAACCGACAATCTGATGCATCAACGTAAGGGGCTTTTATACCAGTGGTCTTCTGGTCTACTACTGAGTTAGAAGCCTATTGCTAAGACCGTATTAAACTAATAATTGATTAGCTTGACATGCCAGCTTTCACCCAGTGATGTAGATCGTGCATATAAAACATTCTTTGTAAAGGTGGTTTCATGCCGCCCATAAATGTTTTCAAAAGCTAGATTGACTACTTGTTGGCGTAGTATCAAGAAACTATCCGTCGCGGATAATCTTACAGCAGTGGACTCGCTGGAAGTCCACTACCGAGATTTTATCTAGCCTCTTGTGGTTTGCTAAATCAAGTCTTGTACCTACAGAACGGGTACTTTGTCGAGGTTCGTCTTCAAATACCTGTAAGATGTTCTCTTCCATTTCGGGTTGTAACACACGTCGTGGTCGCCCTCCACCAACTCCCTGCTTAAGATCAATTTTTTCTGTTTTTCTATAGCGCTGGTCTAGTCTTTGGATAACATGATCATTGAGATGTCTCCTGTTTACATAACGTTTGGCATATAAATTTGCAGCTCGATGAAAATTACTGCCACATTCGCCTAATATCAAATACATATCTGCGTACTCGCGAAAACTGTATGCCATGATTTTTCTTAAAACCGAAAGCACAAAACTGAAGAAACACACAAGGAACAAAGTAACTTATAACAATGATATAAGCGAATAGTAAGTAATAAATAATGAGTGAAGCAGCAATTTTACAAAAATATTTGAAAAGTGACTTTTACAAATATCAAAATGACAATAATTAATTCGTCAATCATACATCAAGCTATCAATTTTATTATTACATTTAAACATCAACCCAGCTTATAATGCATAGTTGCAACATCTTCCAAAACTATAAATCACGAAAATTTTGCATTCTTAAATATTAAATTAATACATAAACTATTACCGAAATGTTATAATTTATATTTGATTACTTATTTTAATTGTTGAACTATGTGTTGTTGATACAATTTCAATGCAATTCTCAACCATAGTCAAAAAATTTTCAAAGTTTAAGCATTGATACCTCCTTAACCGAAGAGTTAACACTAAAACGGTAACAGAGTTTTTTGCTTGGTTTTAACGTATAATAGCATGGTGTAATTATTAGGTGCATGTTTTAATACATTCATGTATATCTAAGTAGCACGAATTTCAGAACTTAGTAAATTTGACCAACTTACAGTAATTTTTTAGTAAAATTTTACTTAATTTATTTACTTTTAAGTCAATGTTAGTGATTCTTTTGGTAAATGTAACATTTAATAGTATTGTTGTCAACTAGGTAAATGCAGAAGGCATTATTACCTAACTGTGTCACTCATTTCTGACTATGAAGAAAATTTTCCCATTGTGTATTTTTGTGAGTGTAAATTTAGTTAATATTCTACCTGATATTGACTTTTAAGTAATTTGCCTTTATAGATAAATACTGTGTTTGCGACTTTTACCATTTAATGTCAAAGAATCATTTAAAACCTTATCGCCACACATCAACTTATTACCCCAAGATCAAAAAGATTGTTAATAAACTTCAAAATAATTATGATAGTGGTATTGAACCAAGTCTTTCTACATCAGGTATCTTTGTCCAGGTATACAGTTTCATGCGCTTAACTGTCAATATGTAGTTAAACAAAGTTTAAACTATAATCGGTACAAATTTTAAGGTAAACGCAAATTTAACTAACATTACGGCTCATGGTAAAATAACATGTAAGTTTGACACTTGGAATCGTCGACGTCACTGTGTATATATTTATCTGACTTATTTATAATTATGAATAGATGTCTTAGTTACTAATAGGTAAAACATCATAAATCTGCCATGACGACTAACAAATAATTCGCCATTGTTTGGAATCACATGGTTGAAAACTAAAAATTACAAAATTTTGTATTTTTTGTTCTTTCATTATACCTATTCTAATATTACCATTTTTACTGGAATGCTAGAATGCAATAGGATACTTAATTAATAGTTATTTACATTCGAGTGTGGAAAGTAGGATTTTACGGCGCGACATCTTTGTTTGTTCATTAGCTGCAGCGTTGTAAAATACACTTTACACACAAAATTTGTATAATATTTTTTGGCAGACAATCATCATCAAAAAGTAAAAAAAAAACAGAAAATTTATTTCTACTGATTTTAAGTAGGCCTGGCTTTTTACCCATTTTGACATACGAGGATGTATTGATATCTAGTTAGCGTAGACCAGTTCCTTGCATAAACAAAATATAACGTTACCATAGCAACGAACAATAACTTATTAGAAGTGTCAGTATAAAGTTTGACGTCAAAAAAGTAAACCAAAGTCACGCAGTAAATTAAATAAAAAAAGATGTCTACCGTAATTGTAAAAATCGAAAAATTGGAGTATCGAGCCGTCATCAAGTACCTGTATTTAAAAGGGTTAAGAGGTAAGCAGATTTACGAAGATGTGCTTAATACCCTTGGTGATCAATGTCCTTCGTAAGCGACCGTCAAAAATTGGAATGCAAGCTTCAAAAGAGGTAAATTTTCTATTGAAGATGATGACCGATCGGGAAGGCCAGTTTCTGTGTCAGTCCCCAAAAATATCGATGCAGTTCATGACATGATTTTATCAGACCCTCGAATTGGGATAAAATGGATATCTGAAGCACTGAATATTTCATACGAACGCGTTCAACATATGGTTCACGTCAATTTGGACATGAGAAAAATTGCTGCAAAATGGATCCCCAAATGTTTGAATGTTGACCAAAAGCGTGCAAGGGTAGAAGCATCGCGTTTGATCTGTGCTCGATTTGAAAACGATGTAGACTTCTTAAACCGAATTGTTACTATGGATGAGACTTGGGTACATTTCTACGATGGAATGGCGACACTCTGGTTCTCCAAGACCTAAGAAGTTTCGTGTCCAAAAATCTGCTGGAAAAGTTCTTGCTTCAGTTTTTGGGATTGCCATGGAGTAATCATGATTGATTTTTGGATAAGGGTAGAACAATAACTGGAAATTACTATTCGACATTACTGACCACTCTACGGGAAAATATTAAAGAGAAAAGACGCGGAAAGCTATCCAAAGGTGTTTTGTTTTTGCAGGACAACGCCCCTGCACACAAATCTCATGTTGCCATGCAAAAATTTGTGATTTAGGGTTTGAATTACTAGAACACCCCCTTATTCACCCGATTTGGCTCCGTCCGACTATCACCTCTTTCCTCAACTGAAAAAAGTTTAAAAAGGTCGTACATTTTCTTCCAACAAGGAGGTAATAGAAGCTGTGGAGGTCTAGTTTGCAGAGCAAGAAGAAACATTTTTTTGAAAGGTCTAGAGACGTTGCAGGTTCGCTGTAATAAATGTATCTAATTAAGAGGAGAATATGTTGAGTAATAAAATATTTTGACATTGAAATTTTGTTTGGTTTTATAGTAAGCTATGCATTTTTCAATATATCCTTGTACACCACTTAATATGTGTCAGTTCATTTGTTTAACTGACGTATAGAAAGCGCTATCAATACCATCATCAATAAAAAAATTAAATATACCCTTATTCTGTACATTATCGTGACAAGTGTGAAATTTTTAAATCAATTTATCGAATTTTATACTTAATTTAGTTTTAAAACGTTCACAAAAGGCTGATAAATCAGCAAGTACTTTACCGCATAGTAGCCTAAGTATGAACTGAAAAATATGTTTTACAGTTCAGGAGACCAAAAAAGATTTTACACGAGATTAAAGGATTGAAAAGGCAATAACAAACACAAATTGAACTAAAATGTTAATAATTTAGAAGGGCTTCTTAATTTATGAAAGTATCATCATTATATTTACCAATAAAGTGACTTGCATTTTTATTTAAACAGTACTATGTGACAATTTAAATAACAAATAGCGCATAACAAAAATAACAAAACGACGGCAGGTCAGACTATAGTACAATTGACTTAAGTTTACAGAAACATTAAGTAAGATTTTACCTACAAATTGGTAAATATACTTGTAAGAAACTTTACCTATTGATAAACTTTTCCTGAAATTACGTTAAGTTCACTAAAACATTAGGAAGAAATTGTTTAATATCACAACTAGATTGTCAGTTATCAATCTTAAGGTATGTATATTCTATGTCCAGTTAAAAAAATTCATAGTATACAGTGTGTCCTACGAAAATCGCATTTATTTATAATCCAATTTTAATAAATAAGATGCCATGTTAAATTATTTGAAAAGTACTAACATAATGATAATGTACTTTGTTTTGTAATTTACACAAAAAATGATAATATTTTTTCCAATAAAACTTTTCTGTTTTTACAAGAAATGTGTAAAAAAATTATAGCCATAGAAAAACGCATTTATTTATTGTTTCCCTTAATAAAGTTATTAGTTCAAAATTATTGTAATTTTCTCAACATTTTTCAGATGAAACAATGTAATTATTTTACATTGTAAGATGACAAAAAAAAGTTTACATTCTTTGTGTAAGTAAGAAAGAAAAAATCACTGTGTTGATCGGATTTTTTTGAATGATTTAATATGGTATATTATTTATCAAAATCGGATAATAAATAAATGCGCTATTGACTTAGACGTTTTTCGTAGAACACAATTTATAGTGCCTTAAGTGCCCAAAAAATATAAAAATGTACCTGTTAAAACGCCCAACATAATTTGTTACAAGAAATTAAAACAGGCTAAGATTTAATTGATGTTTAGTTGATTAACAATAATCGCACAAATATAACACACTAAAACTAGGAATATCATGTTGTCTCTTTTATAGTACAATCTTATAATTATGGCAACTAAGTTGCATAACCGGCAACACACAAAATAAATAATTAACATAGACATAGATAATATTTGATACAGAACGAGACGAGTCCTTATGGATAACTTAACCAGACTAGCTTTGAAAGAAAATAAAGCGTGTGAGTTAGTATTTAAAAATTAGTAATATTTCAAGCGCCACTTTAACATTTTAAGTAATACATTAAAGCAGTTAAAGTTACTTTAATAACCTTACATACAAACATTAATAAGACACCGTCTAGTGATAGTAAATTGTCTTGCGACATAAAATCATCTACATTTAATTACCTTGTGGCAAATTATTTAAACATAAGATAACATATGCATACGAATAGTAGAACAGTTAGTAGCACCTATTGGATCGTTTGATATCAACAAAAGCAAGTTTATAGCAAAAGTATGGTACTTTCACTCTGGTTAATCGGACATACACCCTAAAATCGAAGATAACTATAAAAGAATGCACAATGTTGCCTACGGAGAATTCTCATTAAGATTTTCTCCAAGTGATAAGACGAGACGAACGTGGTTAATCTTTCTTAGCCTGTAAGTGGTTGAGAAGATTGACCCAACGTGATTTACTAAACTATCCATTAAAATGTTCTTTGATTACAGATCCTCGTGTACACTAAGTGTAGGGGTATTAACCATCCCAATTAAAACATATGATGAGGCATTAACAATCCAAAAGGACATCAGACAAATAACGGAAGTAAAAGCAAACCAATACAAAGAAACCATAATTAGAGAAACCCAAATGTATGCGATCCTTAACACAAGGTGAAATATGTTAAAGACTCTTACCTGCAAAAATGGTAAAACGAAACCAAATCCAGCTCAACCATTATTTTACCTTTATAATTATTTTTTTATTTAATATAGGCTGATAATAAGAGAAATTTTAGATTAATCCATCTGAACGAATTAAAGTTCCATATCTCAGTTTCTTTTATCTGAGTAGTAACGCACCATTTGACGGTTAACGGAAAAAGAAAAAATGCGGACGTTTGCAATTACAATTTAGAATTTGACCTTGTACGCCACGAATTTATACAGGACCGTAGCGAGAACCAAATCGCGGATATTTTTCAACTATAAATGCAAATTCTAACAAGCGTGAATTTTATCGTAACAAATTGTCCTCAAACCAATTTAGAAGTGGTTGAAGTACAAGGCATCTATAACATTATTCAAGTTTGCAGCGAGCACAAATGCCAAAATCGTCATTTTAGCGAAAAACTATTATACTGCCGCTAACTGTTTTTGCATGTTTTGGGCTAGGTAAAAAAAAACATCCGTTCATTGTGATATCAGGAAAGCATTCTCTTTCTGCACCAACTGCCGCCATTTAAAAGTCGCAATGAATAGCTTGTGGTTGCAAATTAGGTACGAGTCCCTTAATCATTCCAAACATTTTTACATATGTGGCTCGTTGCTTGTTTGGGACCAACGCATATAATATAACACTACTATTTTGGACCGTCATTATAGTGTAAACTTGGGCAAAAAATGGTGGTACCAGGGAAAAAATTCCGTCCGCGTACCAAGTGGTTTCGTTTAAGTGCTGAAGCCAAGTGTGTCCCTCAAAAATTAGAATTCTCTCGGGACTTCGCTCGTTATCTGCTAGTAGGAACCTTTTCTCCGTACTAGGTTGGATCTGGTACATTATGTATGAATCCGGTTTTACTAGTTCAAACTGAGCTGGATTTGGGGGTGCAACTGTAACTGTCTTACGTTTTTGCGTAAACAGTCTACTTAATGCTTTATTTTTTTGTAATCGTCCTTAAACAGCTTGCGCAGTATTTCTTAATAACTGGTTGACTTAAAAAACGATTTATTTATGGACATCACCATTAAAATTCTTTTAAAGTAAATTGTGTTTTAAAAATAAATTTAAAACAAAGATCCGAACAGTAATAGTAAGATAAATTTACGTAAGTAGGTACGTAGATACTTAAAAGTAGAAAATGTAAAAATAATACCTGAATTGTTTGCTCGCTGTTCTCCTTTGCACGATTACTTATATTGGTTATGGCTTTTGAACTTTTAAAATTTCTACATTACCGTTGAGAAGTCATGAGTATAGAGACCGTGCACAATTTAAATTTTGCGCCTTTCTGCGCCCTCTGGAGAGAGTCCTCTCTGGAGAGAGTCGCTAACATTACTGTTGGTACTGGAAACATAAACTCATTATAGATGTTGAATTACATTTTGGTATCAAATTTATATTTTATGTTCATAAAACTTTGGTGAAGGAAATAAAAGGCAGAAAATTGCTCTGTGTACTTTCATAGTAAGGTTCAGTGATAGTAGCAAACATATTTTGACAACAGTATTAGCCATAAACAAAAAGGATTCCACTACTAAAACAAATAGACTGTGTACTTGGAAATAGCCTCTAAAATTTGTACGAAATAAATATAGAAAGCGCACAAAAATAATAAACATTTTTAAGAAACCAAACAAAAAAAATTCAAACCGTATAAGATTTCTGAATATACGAGGATATATTGAAAAATTCTTAGCCTACTATAGAAGCAAACAAAATTTCAATGTCAAAATATTTTATTACACAACATATTCTCCTCTTAATTGAATACATTTATTATAGCAAACCTGCAACGTCTCTAGACCTTTCAAAAAAAATGTTTCTTCTTGCTCTGTAAACCAGACCTCCACAACTTCTATTACCTCCTTGTTGGAAGAAAATGTACGACCTTTTAAACTTTTTTTCAGTTGAGGAAAGAGGTGATAGTCGGACGGACCCAAATCGGGTGAATAAGGGGGGTGTTCTAGTAATTCAAACCCTAAATCACGAATTTTTGCATGGCAACATGAGATTTGTGTGCAGGGGCGTTGTCCTGCAAAAACAAAACACCTTTGGATAGCTTTCCGCGTCTTTTCTCTTTAATATTTTCCCGTAGAGTGGTCAGTAATGTCGAATAGTAATCTCCAGTTATTGTTCTACCCTTATCCAAAAATCAATCATGATTACTCCATGGCAATCCCAAAAACTGAAGCAAGAACTTTTCCAGCAGATTTTTGGACACGAAACTTCTTAGGTCTTGGAGAACCAGAGTGTCGCCATTCCATCGATTGTTGCTTTGTTTCTGGATTGTGGAAATGTACCCAAGTCTCATCCATAGTAACAATTCGGTTTAAGAAGTCTACATCGTTTTCAAATCGAGCACAGATCGAACGCGATGTTTCTACTTTGCACGCTTTTGGTCAACATTCAAACATTTGGGAATCCATTTTGCAGCAATTTCCAAATTGACGTGAACCATATGATGAACGCGTTCGTATGACATATTCAGTGCTTCAGATATCCGTTTTAGCCCAATTCGACAGTCTGATAAAATCATGTCATGAACTGCATCGATATTTTCGGGGACTGACACAGAAACTGGCCTTCCCGATCGGTCATCATCTTCAATGGAAAATTTACCTCTTTTGAAGCTTGCATTCCAATTTTTAACGGTTGCATACGAAGGACATTGATCACCAAGGTTATTAAGCATATAATCGTAAATCTGCTTATCTCTTAACCCTTTTAAATACAGGTACTTGATGATGGCTCGATACTCCAATTTTTCGATTTTTACAATTTCGGTGGACATCTTTTTTTATTTAATTTATTGCGTGACTTTGGTTTACTTTTTTGACGTCAAACTTTATACTGACACTTCTAATAAGTTATTGTTCGTTGCTATGGTAACGTTATATTTTGTTTATGCAAGGAACTGGTCTAAGCTAACTAGATATCAATACAGCCTCGTATCTTCCAGTTTTATTCCTCATCGATGATTCAGTCGTTGTTTCATGAAAATGATCATGTTATGCAGGTGGAAAACATTAGGTGGTATCACAATATAAAAATGGTGCCAAATTCATAACTTCATTATTTGAACAAATTATTTGGTCATTTTTAGTTTGTTTTTGTTGATATTAAAATGTGTACTTCAACATTAAATAACAAAATATTATGAAAACAAATACAAAAAGGGGTTTGGAATTTACATACCAAAATATTCATAGAAACGAATTGAAATACAAATGCATTTCAAATAGTGTATTTTAATTACAATTTATCCTGTGATTTCCAGCCGTTGATAAATTGATTAACATCTTACTCATACTCACTCTATCCGTCGAATATTATGTATTCATACATTATGTCTTTGTGGTTTATAAGGGCGAATAGAGAAGCTATAAAACTTAATAGATGGTTCTGTGTTATAGTACGGATTTTGGTACCCCACAAAACAACAATTGACAACAGAAATGCACATACTTTTTATTAGGTGGCGCTGATAGCATTTATGCACGGTCCCTATGCCCTCCAACTTTGTACATGACTTCTACACCCTGGTGTATACCCTAGCTTATATAATTTTCTTTATTTGTATCTCTAAAACTTTACACCTTCGCCCCTACTATATACTGCCTCTTTGCTTACAAATTTCAGCAACTATATGTTACCACAAAATTATATTGCAAATAAAATGTCGTATTGAAGTAGATGATATTTTAGTATATTAGAAGAGGTACCTTTAAACGGTGCACATACTAGTTTTTTTTATTTTCTTTAAAAAGCGATTAAGTCATAGTCACGTTGTCAATTGTAATAGTTAGTTAGAAAGGATAGCAATAATCTAAGAAGAAAAAACTAAGAAAAATGTCAACAGTTAACTGTTGGCATTTTTCTTAGCTTATACTATTCATACGTGTCAATGTTTACACTAGATGTCGCAAGACACACATTTTACTTAGATAACAATAATGTTATTAAGTCTAATTACCATTTATACATATAATGGCATTTTAAATTGTAAGGTGTTACTTAAAATGTCCACTAATTAACAAAGTATTTCTTGTGATAGAATAAGACTTTTTAAAACCTTTCTTTTTCAAGTAGTATTTGAAATACTTTTGAACCTTCATGAGGGGTTAGTTAAATTGAAAATCTCTGAAATTGATAATCAATGTTATTGTAACTTAATGTAGACGTAGAAATATCTTTGCTTTATGCATATGTGCATATTAAAAAAACCTTTTAAAGTCCATTTTTCCGCTGACCATTTGACCTAACGGGTATTTGTCCTAACGGCCATTTCAACATTATAAACTCCTTAAAGAGCTTTATATTGCGAAAATAGTAAGAACTGCCTTATGATGTATAAAACTTTCGTTTTTTACTTTCTCTAAGTGAAATTTGTTAATATACGTGCATACGTGTACCTATACATTGTACAGAATTTGTTTCAGAAGGAATTGTTTTGGAACACCAACTGAATAAGCAAGACATAGTAATTTTGCATTTTCAGTTGTATTGCAAACAGAAAGGACATTATTCATTGTAAATCTGCTTACATTTGTAAAAAACAATTTTTTGCAAGAATTTATCTCTTGGACCGCATAAATCTTAATTTCTCAAAAATGGTTACTGTTACAACTTTTATCTAACGGTAAGTAAATTACATGTAACATAAAATGTGGAAATAAACTAACGTCAATCCAAAACTTAGCAGTTTTAACTCGATTGACGTTGGTTTATTCCCACATTGCATTAACTTGGTATCTACACTAAAATGGATTCGTTCTTAATTTTAAATATAAATCAAACCTAGTTCATGGGCACAAACGTTGTGAAGACCACAAAGAACAGTATACTAGCAATCAACTGATTCACCTTTTGATCCGAGCGATGAAATTCTTGTTTGTCGAGGAGTCGGTTACGATGACAACGTAGATAAGTCTCTATTATTTTTGTTATATCTTCGGTGGAGGTGTTTAGATTAATTGAAATACACTTAGGGCATAATCCATTTTGGTTCTAATGCAGACCAATGCTGAATCTCAATAAAAATACTACTAATTTGTTAAGCATTACAATAATCAGTCCACTATTGTTTCTAGTCCAAAAATTGTGATAGTGACATATTTTGTAAACATTAAAGTGTTGATGTTTAAAAAAAAACATTAATTTGACTTTTTTTAGGTAAGTTGCTGGACAAGCTTGTAAGTTGATTAGTGTTATTATTTTGTAATGATTGTGGCGGATTCAGTTGACTATCGATTTGATGTTGTTCCTTTGAGTGACAATATATGAATAAAATAATTTGTGTACAATTACTTGGCTTTATCATATATATTAAAATCTGTCAAGGGGGCGCTGCCCTGGTGGGTGTCCGTCCGTCTGCACAACCGTTTCTCAAATAGTTTGTTTCGTTTATTACTGTAATGTTATGGGACTAAGCGAGGTCAGAAGACAAGGCGAGGGCCTAATAAAATTACAATCAGGGCACTCTTTTTACTACGCTGGAGAAGAAGAAAAGTCGGAAGGAGGAGTTGGCTTCATTATCAATAAGCGATTAAAAAATCAAATTCTAGCAGTTAAGAAAATCTCCTCCAGAGTAGCCTTCCTAGTGCTGAAACTAAACAAGAGGTACAGAATGAAGGTCGTTCAGGTTTATGCTCCGACGTCGTCCCATACTGATGAAAAGGTAGACATCCTTTACGAAGATATAATGTCAGCTCTAAAAGATACAAGAACACAATTCACCACAATCTGCGGAGATTTTAACGCTAAAACTGGTTTTAAAAAGAATGAGTCAGAGGTATGCCTGGGCAAATTCGGATCTGAAGGCAGAAACGATCGAGGGGAATCATTGATAGGCTTTTTGTTACAAAATAACTTATACCTAATAAATTGTTTCTTCTATAAAAAAACCACACAGGAGATGGACCTGGGAAAGCCCAGATGGCAGAACCCGTAATGAGATAGACTTTATTATTGCAGACAAAAAACAACTAGTGAAGGACGTAACGGTACTTAACAATTGTAGGACCGGAAGTGACCATAGGAGTGAGATGTAAGTTACAGATAGAACTTCGTAAAGAAAGATACAGATTGGTAAAGAAAAAAACCAGAACTTCACGAACAACACCGACAGATTCTCAGGAGTTCCAAGCACATATTGACAACCTATTACAAGATAGCAATTATTCAGACACAGACATCAACAGCTTAAACTCTGCTGTTTTGGATGCATTGAAGGAAAGCCAAGATAGATTTTTTCCTAAAACTGAAAAGGAAGAAAAAATTCAATTAAAAAACAAGCAAGGTAAGATCACATCAAATCGAGAAGAAATGATCAATCTTGTGGAGGAGTTTTACCGCGAACTATACACAAGCCGCCAGAAAGAAAAGGTAAACCCCAACATTTTAACACGTAGGCAAGGCATCATCAATCAAGGCTCCGAGGAGATACCAGAAATCACCATCAAGGAGATTCGTGGAGCCTTGTCAAAGATGAAAAATAATAAATCAACTGGAGAAGATGAGGTGACCGTGGAAGCAATAAAGGTTGGAGGCCCCTTTCAGTTACAAAAATACGAACACTATTTAATCTTTGCTTGCAGAATAGCACTATTCTACAAAAGTGACAAGAGGCATCCATCATACTCCTCGACAAAAAGGAGATAAGACAAACCTTGAAAATTATCGCCCCATAACTCTTTTAAGCCACCTATATAAATAATTCACAAGAGTGTTTACATCAAGACTGGAGAGGAAGATTGAATTCTACCAACCAAAAGAACAAGCCGGTTTTCGATCTGCTTTTGGAACTAATGATCATTTACAAAGTATCAAGACTCTCATCGAAAAGACAGTTGAGTACAATAGACCATTGGCGCTCTTGTTCATAGACTTTTATAAGGCTTTTGATACGGTCGAGTTAAAGGCTCTGGTTAAAGCATTGGAGGAGTGTCGGGTAGATTATAGGTACTCAAAACTGATCTATAACATATACAATAACGCAACTATGTCGATTAAATTACACGAAAGCAGCCAACCTATCGAAGTGGGAAGAGGGGTCAGACAGGGAGACCCTATGTCCCCAAAACTCTTCATAACCGTATTAGAACATGCATTTAAAAAGCTCGACTGGGACTCAAGAGGTATCACCATAGATGGACAGAATCTTAATCACCTCAGATCCGCTGACGACATAGTTCTTGTAGCTGACAATCTCGTGGAAATAAAACAAATGCTCCACGAACTTAACCACGCATGCGCCAAGATTGGTTTGAAAATTAATTTCTCTAAAACCAAGATCATGACTAATTTGGTTTTGAGTGAACGTATCAAGATCGAAAACACCCAAATCGAAGAGGTCGATAAATATGTATACTTAGGTCACGAGATGCGCATTTCAAGGGACAATCAGACCTGCGAGCTACATAGGAGGATCAACCTTGGATGGGCTGCCTATGGGAAACTCAGGTATATCTTCAGAAGCGACATTCCTATCTGCTTAAAACGAAAAGTGTTTGACCAGTGTATTCTGCCGGTCCTTACCTACGGAGCGGAAACATCAACATTAACATCTACATCCGCGAAAAAACTAAGGGTAGTACAACGAAAAATGGAAAGGTCGATGCTTAGAGTGAGCCTGAGAGGTCACATTAAAAACGAGAAATTACGGCGAAGAACAGGAGTGACGGACGTCATCAAGCGAATAGCTACACTAAAATAGAACTGGGCAGGCCACATAGCCCGGTTGTGCGACGACCGATGGACGAGGAGATTACTGGAGTGGAGGCCACGCAGCGATAAGAAAAGCCAAGGAAGACCGCCTACCAGATGGACCAATGACATAAAAAGAATAACAACCAACTGGATTCAGACAGGACAAGATAGAAAAAGATGGAATGCAATGAGGAAGGCCTATGTCCAGCAGTGGACGTCTCAGACTAGTTGATGATGATGATGACTGTAACGCACAGATTCAACTCATATGATTATCGCATGGTCAATTTATTGTAAGCTCTCCTACTGTACGTGTGCGTAGCATGCTGGCTCATCTAGTCATTATTAAATATGAAAATACTTATTGACAACACTATCATATGATTGTTCTAGAGCTTATTTAATTTTTCATATGTTCAGTATCAATTTGCTATAAACATATTCTTTTTTTCAGTACTATATTGTGACATGAATCAGGTAACAAACAAAGAGGAAGGTTTAATCATCTCAATTTTAAGCAAACAGTTTTGCAATGATATAATGAGGCCGAATCAGATGTTTCTAGTTTAGAACACGACTCAGAAGATGATGTGGATTTTATTCCCGAAGAACTTGAAAGAGATGAAAATTAGAAAAGTTTGTCGGATTGCGAAAATTACACTCTTGATCAACACAAGTTGCCAAGAAATAACAATTATCCGGATGGGATGGTTATAACAAACAAAAGCTGTTTGTCATAACATTGTACGATTTACTCCTAGTCCAACACAACAAAATCAAATTTTTGTTGCATTTAATTATTGGAATTTATGAATTAAAATTGTTATCCTTCTAGGTGGAGGTAGAGTTAAAAAACGGTTTAAAATTACTATATGGCCGACGTTTTGCCTAAACCTATAAGGGCTTTATTAAAGCTAAAAGTAAATTAAAAAAGAGTGTGGTTCACACGGTCTTTTAATTTTCTTTTAGTTTCGATACAGAGGTTTGGGCGAAACGTCGGACATATATGTCATTTTAAACCGTTATTTTTAACTCTACCTCCACCTAGAAGAATATCACCATTAAATCATAAACTCAACAATTGGAGGAAAAAAATACTCTTAACTAATGGAATTTATTTATAACCGAAAAGATTGTTTAAGACATTGTCATTTGTAAAAAAAAGAAAAACAAGTCGCCATTGCTTTGCAAAAGAAGAAACATGGAAAATCACAGGCAAAATAGAACTGAATGCGTTCTTTGAATTATTCATGTTGACTGGCGTTAAAAAGCAGTGCGATACTCCGATACAAAAGTTATTTTTAGACAAACTTTCTAAAATTATGTACAAAGCAACAATGTATGTAAATAGGTTTGAGAATATACAACAATTTATAAGATATGATGACAAAAGGACTCGCAGAACAAGCTTAGAAACAGATAAGTTTGCACCAATAACATGTGTCTGAATTTTTTTTCTGGTACAATGCAAAGGATCAATAGTCATAGGATTTAGAAGACGTTGTGTGTTCACTCAATACATGCCTAGTAAGTCTGTGAAATACGACACTAAATTTTTGAAGATGTGTGAAAGTGTGACTGTGTCGTTGATGGGCAATACATTGGCAAGCAACCTGGAGAAAAAGTATAATCAAATCTATGAAAAACATTTGTAACTGCTCTCCTTAGTAGTGTCAGAAATAGTATATCCCCAAATTTAATTGTTGATCATTTTTTTACCAGTGCATAGTTGTTCTGTATGCAGTTGTAAAATAAAACTGTGACATTTAACGCATTTAAACACAATAATAAATTAAATATCCTTTGGGATTAATTTTTCGATAGCTATCCGCGAGAATAACGATAAGATTTACGGTCTGATTTTCAAAACAGAATATTGTGTTTTCTTATGTGAAAAATCATTACCATCTCGGAATTAAATGTAATATGAATCTTATTTTATTTATTTGGAATTTTAAATTTAAATTATATACTTCTCATTATCCGTTTAATTAGTCTAATTAACTCTACTGTTTTGTATAGAAATAAAAATAATTTTGAGAAGAACGTAACAAAAGTATTTAATTTGCTTTGGAACTTAGTTAACATTGTGCTGCAAATGAAATTAAAAAAAACTACTTAAAAATAAATAGTACTTACTACTAAGTTATTTAATATCTTCAAGTCTAAGTTTAATTTTTTTTTTAATGTAATCGTATTTTACTAGAACAAATTTAATTGTATGTTTGTTTATTTATGCAGGAACAATAGAATTATTTTTTTTTAAATGTTATAACTTTTACAACTTAAATTGAAAAATAAATATAATTGTGTTTTGAAGACCTCAAAGCATTTATATATCAACAAGCAACGAATATGATACGTTAGTATTCCCAAAGAGATTGAATGGAATACATCTACCGACACAAAAAGTCAGATACGATAACAAAAGGAATTTATAGTAAGGTAAAAGCTTTATTTGAAGTGAATACAAAACATAAAAGCCGCATAATATTTTTATATTTCTTTATATAATACCATCGGTGTATATGCCGCATGAAGATACCTGTATTATGTAATAAAGTTAAGTTAAAATATTGTGGCAGGTGAAATTTTTTAGGTGCGAAAATGGTACCTTAAATAGAAAACACTATTAGGAAAAATTGTTGTAAACCAAAAAAATTAAACGTAATTGGTTCAGCAAAAAAATTTATATTTGATTAGATTATTAATAAAACTTTAAAGCACGTCTAGGTCCAATACGTTGTTGTTTATTCACTTTAAAACCATCTATAGTTTTGACTGAAAGAATTAAAACAGTCATCATCAGATTAAAGTTAAAATTAATTAAAATTAGATTAATAACAATAATGAAAACAGTTACTAACATCAAAACTTTGTATGTATGGATTTAACATTTAGTAAATAATTAAAATGTAAACAAAGTTTTCATGTCACATGCATATTTATTATTATTATTAAAGTAATTTTAGTAGCTTTAGTTAATTTTAGTTATAATTTTGACAAACAAATTTATTTATTGATTGCATACATTTAATTTTTTATTACATGCAAATACATATACATAAAATCAAAATGCAATAAAAACCTAATTTAATTTACTTGTAAGTTTTCAAAGAAAAAATCTACGTAATTAATTTTATTTACATTTAACATTCAACAATATTTTATTTACAAAATTTTAGGAAGACTAACCTTTACACATCGGAGGTTGGTTCTAGTTCCGCATGTTGTGACATCAGCTGACGAAATGAACTCCCCCTAATTTTTATTCGTATTATCCATATATTTTCTCACGGGATTCTTATTGAATTGTTTATAATAACTGCAACAAATACAAGGCAGCGACGACGTAAATCAGCAACGACGCAGGCGATGAATTTTATTAATTCATGAGTTTATTCATAATAATTTTAGCCACTTTTTGGAAGATTATCTCTAATACGTTTTACACGTCAATTCGGAAATACATAACGTCTTTAATTATTGACTATCGATTTAATTTTAACACTTTCAAACGTCGTTTCTTAATTTTTACATATTAAAACTTTGACATTCAATCACCGTATGTTTAGTTTTTACATGTTAATGCTTTGCCGTCTCTATAATAACTACCTCTCTGTCCTCACTATTCACTCTTTGACCTTTTAAAAATGCATTCGAACAAAAAAAACTTGGGTTTATTTTCACGTAAACCGTTCTTATTTTTTTAAATGGACATTGTCTCAGTAAAAACCCAAACATACCACCTCTTGTCTACGAATTCGCGGGAACGCGTTTTATAAACAGTTTTTTTTGTGCAGACTGCGAATTTAACAATTTATTTAACACTTACAAATAATAGACTTAAATTCTACTTACTATTAAATCTTAATTAAATGAAAAGGCTATTTACAAAATGAAACTATTTTTTTTCAATGAAATGTAAATTGGTTTTAGAAAATTATACCCAAAATTTAATAACGTTATTAATAAAATAAGCTTTCAAATGATATATCACATGACCCATCTTGCTATTTAAAAAAATTCAAGATGGCGGCCGTGTCAAAAAATTATCGAGCAAAAAAATTTTTTGATTGTGTCAAATTATGTGAAATAGCTTCAGATTTGATCCCTAAAATTTCCAGAATGATGCCTTCAACCGTTTTGGCTACAAAGCCTTGGTTCCATACATAAAAGCTACCCTGTATATGTTTATAGCGTTTGTCGACGCTTTCCGCGGTTATTAATCTTTATTCTCATATTCTTGCACTTTTTTTTTCATTTTGTTAATGCTTGTTCTGTGTATATTTTAAACAATGTTGATGAAATACAGCACCTTTGTTTTAGTCCTTTTGAAATCTTGAAGCCTGGTGATACTTGTTGTCCTATTTTAGTTTTTATTTTTGATCCTTCATATAAGTTCGTCAGTGCTTCTATTATAGTGTGATTTATGTTTGTCTGTTCTGTTGTCTGTTTCATCTTCCACTTTAATTGTTTCTCCTTGTACATCTATTAGTAGTTTCTTTTGTCCCACAGGTTTATTTTATGTCATGTCTTTTCTCGCCGTTTTTTAAAGTTTTACATACTTCTGTCTGTTCTACTTTCTTTTTGAATTCATCCATTTAAGATATGCTTCTTTTTTATAATTTATTTCTCCCTCAAAACGCCATTCCACACTCCACAGCCATATTGCTTTATATGTGTTTCTTTTATCTATTTTTACCTAGTGTTTATTTAGCTGCTTGGCGTATAGCATGCTTTATATGTTCATATAATTCTTCTGTCGTATTGTATTCTTGTTGATCTAATCGATGTTGGTATACAGTTGTTGTACTTTCTTCTTCCAGTACTTCTATCTTGTATCTGGGATTTTCTATTTCTTTAATTTTTGGTACATTTAGATTTTCTTTAAGATAATTTTTGCTCTCTATAGGTGGTGGTTCGATTTACATTCCGCTCTGCATTGAACATATGTTAAATTGAAATCTGGTTGTTGCTTTATTATAATATAGTCTATAATAAATTTCAGTTGTTTTGTAGGTTGTGCATACTCAATCCTTAACCTGGAAAACCAGGAGTATTTGTGTATGGTTTGTTCCCATAGCCTTCGGCGAAATCAACGCCACACTACAAGGCAATAACACCTGTATCCTAGGTAGGAACCGTTACAGAGTGCTATCAGTCGGGCCAACTGAATCCTGGTTTTTTAACGAGCTTATTACTTCTCCTTTTGCATACGGGCTAGAAACCGGCAATGGCGGAGAAAATACTAAATACTTGAAATCTCTATAATGGCCAATACAATGTAAAATGTTTTTTCATTAATCGATTATTTTTGAAAAAAAAATTATTCAACTTGTCATCTTCAGGTAAACGAAATTTAAAACGTGGTCCATATATTAAATTCTTTAATGTAGCGTTATGAATTGATGAAATGATTATTTAAAAATATATTTGAGTTTTTTTTTAATTATTAGAAGTTGTTGGAAATTAATATCACTTGAAAGTCACCCACAATTTATAAAATTACGGTACAAGACAAAATAGTTCATTCTACTAAGGGAATGATAAAAATTATGATTCAATCACAAGATTTAATTGAGTTTTACATAAAATTAAGTTTTGCAGTATGCTTTTGCTTATGGTCTCTAGCATCCGTCTAATTTTTGTTTATTGACAAATAATTCAGTTTATTTAGTAAAAGTCAATTGTATTCACAATCACAACCAGTAAAAAAATTCCATTTTTGCATCGTCAGGGCCCTTTGTTACTGTTAACGAATGTGCTACTTCTTACCCCAAAAACATAAAAATAAAGCGACCCAGTACTCAATACACCAAAAAAATAGAAGGGGTTTATAAAAAGAGAGAGATAAAAAACGGTAAGTGGCGTCTAGCAAATCTTGCATGCATTCATTTGAATTAGATACATATATGATGAAAATTTAACAAATTTCCTATTACATAAAAATTGAAAACATAACATGACATACTTTTTTTTTCCTAAGGCCGTCTACCACTGTGGTTCCGGATGCATCGCAGCCTGAAAGGTTTATTGTGCTTTCTTTAGTTGTTGATCGACGTATCAAAATTCAATACCCTGCACTAATAGGTGCAGGTCGTTGAGTGGATGCGTATTTAACTCTTTTGGTAGCATTTTTTTGCGCCCAAAAATAAACTGTCTTCTGTTGTCCAGCGCCTTAAAAATGCACAATAAGTGCAGTACTGTTTCGGGAGCTCTTCCACATAGCCGACAGTTAGTGCAACCAGTGATCTTCCGATTTTCCGCAGGTATTGTTTGACGGCCATGTGACCCGTTAAGAGCCCTGCCGTGATCTTTAACTGTGCCTGGCTTATCATTAGTAGTTTAGCCGTTTGTTTTACGTAAGGTTTTATAATCATACACTTACTATGTATCAGGCCTGGTCTTGATGTCCAGACTCGACTTTTTTAATATGCGCAAGGCTGGTTCTGGCCCAACGTAAGACTTTGTGGCTTCCTGCCTGGCTAGCTTGTCAACTTTGTTGTTTTCTACAATGCCCGATTAGCCAGGCGTCCAGGCAAGAGTTACCTTGTTTTGGCCTGCCAGGGTATTGAGTGTGTTAAAACATTCAAAAACCAGTCTAGATGAGGTCTTTTGGCTTAAAATTTTCTCTTTGTAGTCTATCCAGTCATTTTGATGTAGTATGACCACTTGAAAGAATGCGTTGTCAATGCGCTTGGACACCATATGGTCAGACTCCATTAAAGTAGGGTTCCTCCAATGTCTGCTAAACGTCTTATATCAGGGGAGTCAGTTTTGATATTGGCTGAAGATAATTAAAGTCTGTATGCCGCCAGCCTTGCTTCTCCTTTAATATATAAGTGCAAAGGGCCAATGCCCAGCATTGTTTTAAGTGCTGCAGTGGGCGTAGTTTTAAGAGCCCCTGTTATGCTTAGACAAGCAAGTCTTTGAACTTTGGTTAGTCTTAGGATTGTGTCTCCTGTATGACCTTTGGCCACCATACACTGGCCGCGTAAGTGATGACGGATCTGACCACCTTTGTGTGTTAAAGAGTCAAAGATTACTCCTAAGTATTTTAACTCCTCAGATATAGCTAGTTTACGCCCATTTAAGAAAAAAGGTCTTAATGCCTCTAATTTCTTTTTGCGTGTAAACGACACTACGGTGGGCTTTTGGAGAAATACTTTCAGCCTTTCCCTCACCTACCATCTGTTTCCAACGTTCAGTGCACGTTGCATTTGTTCTCTGATCGTGACTGAAAACTTGCCTTTCACTAAAATGACAAGGTCGTCTGCATACCCCACAGGATGTTCTAAGATTAGTTAGCAATCTATCTATGACTAGGTTCTACAACAAAGGAGAAAGTACTCTCCCCTGAGGGCAACCTTCTGCCACCTTGGTTGTTAACGTATGCTCGAAAAGCGTTGTGAATACCATTCTTTGTCTTAGCATGCACTCAATCTATTTACTCCTAATTCCTTCCAGACCACGTTCCTCAGGGCCGCGGTTATGGATTTAATAGATGTATTATCGAAAGCAACATCTATATCTAAGAAGGCCGCCAACATAGTCTGTTTATTTTCTAGAGCATTCTCCGCCCTATTAGTTGGGGTACTAAGAGCTGTCTCTGTAGGTCTTCCTGGAAGATATGTATACTGGTTTTGGGATAGAGGGCTGGTCACTAGAATCCCTTTAGTACGAATGACATTAAACTAATGGGTCTATATGTTTGGAAGTAGTCTGCTCTGTCAGTCTTTGGAATAAAATCCACCCTGGTGAGCCGCCACGTCCTCGTAGTGCCGCAAGTAGTGTTGGGCTAAGCTAGCTTTAAATGTCTTGCATAGTCTACGCCACAAATGGTCAGTTCCCTTCTGTAACATGATGAGTATGGTTCCATCCGGACCCGATGACTTATAGGGCTAAAAAGAGTTTATCGCCCATTTTATCTTTTCAAAAGTTATTACTTTCTTGGCCGTTTCCTAGTCTGTTTTTGACACTCTGTTGCCAGTTTTGTCCGACCCCTGTCTGGCTTAGTCTATTGGTTTACCTTTGTAGAATTTTCCTCCTGGTAAGTGAGTCCAAAAAAATCTCCTTCTCGTTTGTTGTGAATTCGCCGTCTTTGCATCAAATAGTTTGAAGTGCAGCTTGGTGGTTTTTCGATAAGATCTTATAGAGCTTCACATTGTCTGGGACCGTTTCAATGCCCTCACAATGCCTTCTCCACAAAAATCTCCGAGCTCTCCTGAGTGCTTTGTTGTACTCAGTTAAAGAGGCCCTATAAGCCTCCAACATCTCTGAGGTTTTTGCCTTATTAAAAAGTTTTTTAACATGCTTTTTCTAACTCTCTAAGGCACTGTTCCACCACAAAACTTTCCTAGTACTGTGTCTAACAGTCAGAGGACAGCTCTTATTATAGACTGCTAACATAGCATCTGCTATTTGCTCTGCCATTATTTCCAGCTTAATATTTTTGCTTACCGTACCTAGTGTGCTGGTTAAGTTCTGGTCTAATCTGTCTTTATAGGTTTTCCAGCCCGTCTGTGTAGGGTTACGGTAAGTCTCAGTTTCATAGTATAACCCCATCATTTCAAACTTGATGCGTCTATGATCAGAGCAGCTCTCTTTATCAGACACATGCTATTTCCAAACAAGATTATTAGTGTATTTAGTACCGATCGTTATATCTAATACTTCATTTCTATTACTAGTTGGTTTATTACCAATATTCAATATGTCTAATCTAGTTGCCATAAGAAATTGTGCTAATGACTTACCTCTTAAATTGGTGTCTGAGCTCCCCCAGATGGTGTGGTGAGCATTGGAGTTACATCCGATGATGAGGTGCGTTTTTTGTTTCTTGCAGCTTTCCACCAGTTCTTCTATTTCCACGCTAAAGCAAGTATTTTCGTAGTGAAGATAAACCGATCCAAGAACAAGCTCCCTTAGTCCATCAGCACTACGAGTAAATTTAACTGCCACTATGTTCTGCGAACAGAAGTTAGTTAGTGGTAGTGTTTTTACATGTGTTTTGACAAGTGTACAAGTCCTGGGTCTCTCGATTGTTTTGCTACAAATTAGCTCTCCGTCAATACTACCCAGGCCCATGATTTTACCCCTGCATACCCAGGGTTCTTAAATGAGAGCAATGTCAGATGCTTCCATTACTTTACAGATGGCAGCAAAACCCGCTCTACTGTGCTACAGGTTTACTTGAATGACTTTTGCCATCCTTACCTATTTTTCTGAAGGTTAGCGTTCAAAGTCCAAGATGCACCTTCATTCGCCTTTTCTCCAGAGTATGGCAGTTTTTATCGTTTACGGAGAAAGCTAGTAATACTCCATCCTTCTCCTCTTTCCGATTAAGGAGGCTCCAATCTCCCACTCGAAATTCAGGATTTTGGATTTTAATTCGGGTCTTGACCACATCCACATTCGGAGTTCCTGGTACTCATACTATTACCTTGGGCTTCTTGGGAAGTTTCTTTAATTTGACTACAGTCAAATCTGCACTTTCCCGTATGTCTCCAAAGTACTTCACAATCTCCACAAGCCATATCTTAGAGTGATCGTTCACGCAGTTAATTCTTAGGACTCCTGCCGAAAACCAAGCACCTTTAAACTGCAAAGGACTCGCACTTCCCGAAAGAGTGGAGTCTATAGAAGCCGTCAGCTTCTCCTGGATCAGGTCTAATTGAGCCTGATTCAGTTGGACATGCGGATGACGTCTGTCAATCACCGCCATATTGGTGTTCTTTAAAGCACCGCTGAAGGACACAGTCTGACCCTGTGGTCTCCTGGACTTCTTTGGTTCTTTTTTTTGAGAGTCGGGCCTTGAAGAGTCTGAGAGAGGCCTTTTTAATGAATTAATAGCCTCACCCTCCTTCCCCTTGTCCCTCTCAGTTTTTTTGTCGTGCCTCGGTTTGGCTCTTGTCCACGTACCTTCTTTTTTCTTTGCTTCTCTCTTCGGCTTCTTCCTTTAAGCCTCAAAGAGTCTGTTTTTGTTGTTGGGCAGGTCTTTGTTTTCCCCTGCCGTTATTAGTGTTGGAGCTGGTCCGGCTACGTCTGGCACCAAGAGGTCGTCTTCGTAGCTCACACAGTCTTTATTGGTATAATAATATTTTCGTTAGTCTCAATTTTGGTTTCATGAATGTTAGGAAAGAAAGGTCACCATGCCAGGAGCCCCAACTGACATGGAAGACTATATTACAACAAGAGGTTGCCCGGTTTCTCGAAGTGAAACCAGTAGGTACTGGTCCACTATTTAGTAACGCATCTCCTTAGCCTGATCCGCCCACCGTGGGATTTTGCATTTATTATTGAGGTTGTTTTCTCACAATTCAGGTGGTAAAGCTCAGATCCCCGCATTTTCGGCTTGTGAGATTTATCCACCGTCAGCACGAGTCAGCGGTATAACAGTGGTTAACTTTGTTTGGAGCTCCTCACTAGCGTCGTTAAGTCTTGGTACAAGCCTTAAGCCACTATACAACAGCCGGGCCAAAAAGTTTGGTCAGCGGTCAGTGTTTTCACTTGCTACCAGTTAAGGTTTTCTGTCCCCAACGAGCATGTTTATCACACCTACTAACCTGGTGATCCCTTTTGGTCATCTCAACAGGCCATTCCTCTATCCGCCATCTGACGACGTGCCCTATAGGGGTTACTGTGCCCTACGGGAGAACATACTTACTTATTACTGTTTGTCCTGCGCTTGCACTTTTATTTGATCTTATTCAATAAAAACAACCACGTTAAGAATCGTATATATACTGCCGATGGTCAGATACAAAATGGTTAAGATACAAACATAACTTAAAACTTTGTGCATTGTTGTTCTTTCTTTATGTATATAAGAAGATATGCAAAACAAAAAATTTCCTAGTCCTCGGCTACGAACTATGAGTAACACCAGCACAAATGCTTTTATTATTATACCTGCTTTAGTGAAAATATCAAAATATTATAATTAATATTTACCAAATATTTTATATACCTTCACAACGAAAAAACCACACAAAACACGAAACAAACAAAATCCATAGCCTAAGGTAACCTATGCAACTTTAACGTAGCTGCTTCTTGACTTCGGTTCAAACAACTAACTAACTAACCGAGAATAAAAAAAAGAATAAAAATAATAATAGTAATAATCAATAAATGTTGAAACATTAGGTGTCGTTTTGTGTTAACGTAACACTTCCGAATATGCATTCGAAAAAATTGCAATAATAATATTGATGTTATTAAAAAAAATAATATATTTTGCTAAAGGGAAAGAGAACTGTCTGCTCTTATACTTAACCCCTGTACATCCCGCTAATACCTAATACAAATGTGTACACTATTTATGAATAGGTGATACTGTAACATTATGTATATGAAAACGGGAATGCTTTTCTTATAACTACAAAATCCTCATGTAAATTTATGAATTGAAAAGTTTTTAATGACTTAGGCAATTGGTAGTCTAGATTAGCTATGTTGTATGAAAACTATTGTTTGAATTTTTCGAAATTATATTGTTATGTTGAATAAATGAAGCAGTTATATAAGTACCAATTTCGTTGCTTAATTTTAAAGTTTTTGTATGTTAACTAACGGCTAAGAGAATTAGTAAATATAATACTACTCAAAATTAAATTAAATGTTATTAAACACACTTTATAAAGTCAACAACAGTTAATCCACTTAGATTTTCACAAACAAACGTGATTTAATTTGCTTATGGGTGTGTATCGATTTCGTGGCATTCAAATAGTTTAATCAAATCAAATTTCATTATTTGTACAAGTTAATGTGTTAAATAAAGATAAAGAAAAAAACTTTTTATGATTATTGCTTAAAGATTTATGATTAAATGCATTATTATTATTACTAATCAGGAGGAAATACAAATAAAAGACTATTATTTTTAGTCGAATCAGGTCAAGAATATGAGAAATATTGAACAAAAATTAAAGGGTGCTTGAACAATGACGGCAGAAGTTAGTGTAATACATTTTATTGCAATTGTTTAAAATTAATTTAATCCACATACACTATAATTCCAAAACTTAAATATAATTATACAATTTAATTTAAAAGAAATTATAGTTTTACAAAATTTTAAAATCGGGCGGCCAAATTTTATAGTGATTTTTTGAGATTTATACTTTATAAGTAAAGTTAGATTTTAGTCAAATGGAAATAAAATGTTTAAGAAAATTTGGACAGGTTTGATGTAAGTACAACTACCTCTTCTCATTCGTTCATTAAAAAACCAAAAAATACATGATCGTTGAAAACAAAAAAAATTTAATGACTTTCGTAGTTTTTGACGAAATGCAACTGTCCTACAAAAATCAAATGTACAAATGAGGACAAAACCTTTATTTTTACACAGATTTTTAATTTTTCTAGAGAAAATTTGGTAAATTTGAATATTTAAAATCTCGTAATTATTAATTCTAAAAATGTTTGTTTCGGAAAATGAAATATAAATACATTTCAAAAGTTAGAACAGAGAGAAGTATAATATTTATTTTATGATCAATAAAATAATTAACTTAATTTGTTTTTTAATTGATCTCTCTAATGCGGCTGAGAATTTAAAATTACAAAATTTCTCTCTGTAGCGATCTTCTATGTACAAATAGTAATCACATCAAGTATCAAGAAATTTTTCAAATTATTATTTAAAGACACAATTTATTATTTTGATTTCTAAAATGGTATATTTTCAATTTAAACGTAAACAAAAAATAAAAACAAGCAAATTAAAATACAAAAATAAGAGGATTATCGGATTAGCAACTGATCTTAAGTGTCCTACTGTACTATTTACCCATTGTTTGTCTTGTCGTTGGTTGTAATGTCAATAAGAAAGGAAAAGGTGTAGACTTGTTCAATAGGCGTAAGTGATAAGTCAAACTACCAATGTGATTTTAATTTAGTTACTACATTTTTTAGACCTTTATTTTTTGTATTTACTTTTTTAATAATTAGGATGGTAATTTATATTAAATAACTCACATAACATATTAGACGTATTCTTCCAATTAATTTGTAAAATGAAAACGTATACATGCCTGTTTAAGCAACATGATTTTTATTCTTAAATCCATTAAAATGACTTTTAAGTTAATAACCCACTCAAACTTAAGCATGTATTATGGTATTTATTGTAGATGCAAACGAAGAAGCTTATTTCGACGCCGCCATCTGGAACACCGCCTCATTGATGAGAAATCATCTCGCGCAAACTCACTTTGAGACGACTTCATCTCGACACGTGCTCCTCTCAACGCCAGCTTATCTCGACGTCAGTTTATTTTGTGTAATAAAAACAAAACCGTTTAAAACTTACATAAATACTCTTTTTGCTTTAAAGTTTAGTAACGAATAACCTCTTAAAGGGGCATTTAAACGCTTCAGTTACTATATACGGTGAATATTATAACTAAAGCTGCAGAGTTCGTTATGTAGATGGCAGGTAAGTATCTAATTTGAAAAGTAAATTTTGTATTTTACGATGCAACGACAAATTTGGTTGAACTATAATATCCCTAGAAAATTACCAACTTAAACATTGTTTGGCGAAAAGTCACTAAATTGATCAAATAATTGTTTAGGTACATCTTATTTAAAATTAGTACAGTTTTATAAGTCCATATCGTATTTATAGGTTATAGTTAAACTTTATCTATCAAGCAAAGTAATTTTTATAAGATATTAATGTCGGTAGCATTAAAAAACATGTTTTATTTAGTTCCAAATTTAGTTACAACAAGGGTCTCTTCAAAGAGCGATATTTTAATTCCATGTGACTTTTTTAAAAATTTTAAATAGATTGCAGTAAAATACAATGATGTATATATCTAAAATTATTAAGAAATTAATCAAACAACAATTACTTTTTCTTAATAATGTACCTAAACTTGCTCAATTTAGTAGAGTTTTTTCAACATAGCGGACCCCTGTAATGTCCCCTTAATGTTTGGCTGATGCTTAATTAACATCGTTTATGTACGATTACTTTATATTTTTTAAACAAATGTTATATAGAGTTTCTCCATATTGCAACCGATATATATTTTAATAAAGTTATCGATAATGTACTTTTTGTTTTTTTTTTAGAATTATTAACACTAAATAGTAAATTAGTGTTGTTTAAATTCTAATGAGTTTTATTTACAATTTGACTTGAAAAACTGTTTTTTTTTGTTTTGCTAATTTCCGGGGAGTTTTTTAACCGCAATATTTTATACTTTGGCCTTTGATTCCCAGGGTTTTTTTTGCGGTTTTTTTCTAGATTCACAAGTAACAGATACACTAAATTTTACTTGTCTAAATAACTATTAAAGATTGATTTCAAGACTTATAGAGAATGCTCTTGATGTAAGCAAAACATGTATTGTTCGCAGTTGTCGCCAAAACGAAAACAAACTGAAAACTAACCCGTCCGTAATATCTATTAGTGCAAATTTAATATCGCGACGAGATGGGCTGGCCTCGCCGTGGGCTCACACTTAGATGAGCTTGCATAAAGGTAATTTCGCGACGTGATAGGTGGCGTCCATGGTGGTGGGAATGGGGAAGAGTTCTTTAGAAGACTAATTTCACCGCAAATTCGTCGCGATGTCACCTCTATATGTTGTCACAAAGCACTTGATGGTTGTTTTTTTCACGGTTTGAGGGGTAGTATCTAACTTGCTCAGCAAGTTATTCACTCTTGCTGAGGAGTATGGTGTTATTGGTCTTTCCTTGGTCAAGTGGTGCTAAAGTGGTAAATGAGTGGGTGAATAATAGTGTTCCTGGTAATTGCTGTAAGTTCTGGTGACCGTAGAAGATAGTAGAGTAGTGACAACAACCATCTTTGCCCTTATTGAGAAGAACGAGTAGGTTGACGTTTTTTCCGACAATTACGACCGGAACGGGTACTACCCTTTTTGAAAGCATCGTCATGACGATTTCTTAATCCGTATCATGTTTTCATTTCTACTCTTTTCTTCTGAAAGTCGTCACAAAGAAAAGATATTAGGCATCTTTAGAGGTTCTCATTACCCAATACGTGCAATTTGAATTACTGTGGATTCATCAATCGTCAATTGATATCTGAAATGAGCTACGTCACAGTCACAAAATAACCACAGTCACAAAATTTGAAAACAAGGCACGAGTATCAAAGTTGATAACTAACCTATGTCGTAGTACACAAATTAGAAGTCAGTAACCCATTCAAAAAATAAAGTTAGATCTACTTTGGATAATGTATTATAAACCAATAAATTAAAATATAATTCAAATACAAACTACAATAACATTTAATCTTTAATTCCTGCATAAGCAGCTTACGAAAGAAAAACCTACAAAGTACATTAAACAACATACACAAATAACTCACAAATCGCAAAGTCATAACACGTAAAATGTCACTTAAACCAAAATATTAACCAAATCAAATAAAAAGACTGCAACAAGATGTGTTTTTCATATTTTAATTTTTATGTGATAATTGTTAACTACATAGTCGTGTGACATTGTTTGTCGAATGTTTTTTTTATGTTGGACAAAAAACGAAGGTTCAAGGCTTAAGTACTAGGTACCGTAGTCGCCAAATGAAGAGGGAGAGTGAAAAGTTGCAATTTATTAATTTGGGACTTTAAGAACTGGAGATTTGGGGATACGGGGAATACGTGAGATGGTTGGAGATTCCATAGTCCACAGAGAAAACACAAAAAAATCATTATAACATTTATACAAATAAAATAATAAATTATCAAACACAATATAAAAACAACACATTGCATATACATATTACATATCATATCAAATCAAATCAAAATCATAAATCAATAAATTCTGTTCTGATATTATTTGTATCGGCAGGTAAATAATAAGATCAAGTGCAATGTCATAGTAAAAGTTTGGTGTTAAGTCGAGGAGAGAGATAAACGACACCATCTGCAAAACGCCAGGACAATTAAGTTAACTAACGGTTGTTGCCTGATCATTTAAATCTTTTCTTTTGATGCACACTCCGCAATGCTTGTTGAATCAAAATATTAAATATTTCGAGGGTGGAAAGCGTAACAACTACACCAGTTGCGACAAACCAAGATAGGACAATTAAGTCAATCAACGGTTGTCGACCGGTTATTTAATATACACCCATCCGAATCGAACTAAATTAGTATATTTAAAAAAAACAACATTGACAAGAAGAGATGATTCAGAATCGTTCCCCTCATTATAAAAGACAATTAAAATTAACGTACAAACGAATTCATGAGTGAAACAAACGGTATTGTTTAATTCACTTAGTTAGCTTAAGAAGTTCTCGTTTTTACGTTGGACATTAATTTGGCTTCATCCATGACAAAACTGCACGCAAACATAATTTAAAATAAATGTATAAATCTTTTATTTTGAATTAAACTTTTTGACTGCGTTCTAAAGCGCTTTAAATAATTGCTATGTACACTCATAAAATTTAAAACTTGGACACCACAATTTTTGTAAACAAAAGTTTGCTTACGGATATCATTTACAATCCTAACAGCAGGTAGTCTCAGCAAGTAATTTACGTTGCTTACTTAATTTTTTTCTTTAAAGAATATATTTCAAGGTATCGCTAATTAAACACCATAGCTCGATTAATTATCGAATCAAAATTTTGTTTAGGAAATGTTTACAAAATAAAATTAGAAATAATTTTAATTTAAAAAACGCCTACAAGCAATAACTTTTAAATTAAATCAAAAAACTAAACATGGTTATTTGGGTTGACTGATTATTACTTATTTTTAAATAAATCTAACCTACTAATTATTGTAAGTTATTAAAAAAAATCATTAAATTCTATTCATAATATTTAGTCCTCACAAAATGTATATTTTATGACGTTTCATTTTTTTCTGTAGTTAATATAAAAAGTGAAAATAAAAACTAAGGCAATTCTTATTGTCAACGTATACAGTGTGTCCAAAATTCGATGCTCACCATTGGTATTTTGGAAACGGTAAGAGTTACAGGGTCGGTTAAATGGAACAATATGGAGGTATTTATCTTACCTCTTCAGACCTTCTCTTGTTTTTCCAAAGAAATGCGTTGCCTACTAGATATTGCAAAAAAGTGAAAATCGGCATTTTCTTTAAACTTGCGTAGAATCCACACTATTTATCCTATCAAAATATGTAAATATAAAAGTTGTAGACATTTAGATATTGAATAATATGCGTCATTAAAATATTTTTTGCTTGCATCAGTAGCGAAATATGACCCAAAGTTGCATTTTTTAAATGGAAATGATAATTTATTTTTATACAGTTGAATTACTTGATTTTTTTCCTTTTCAACGATATAAGGTTCGAGCTATTTATCTTGTGTACTTTAGAAGATATAAAGAAAAATCGTTTTTGAGATCTGTAGATGTATTTTAAAGCACATCACACTATCCATGATTGCAAATTTTTAAGAAACAAACAACTGCACATCAAATCTGTCAATAATATTGTTACAGTAGTATCGTGTCAGAACTTGTAGTTGTTGTAGTAAGCTATTCATATTCAAAATTGATGATGCAGTTTTCAAACCATGAAAAAACGGACATGTTTGTTGTCTACATAAGATGCCATCGTAATTCAACTGCGGCAGCAAATGAATATCACAACTTATACCCCGAAAGAAGGCAACCTCACAGAACTTTGTTTTCCCGACTCGAGCAAAATCTTCGACAAGGTGGATCCTTCACCGCCATTCGTCCTACAACCTATCAAAAGACAATGAGGATGCTGAAATAGCTGTTCTAGCCGCTGTTAATGTTGAGCCTTCCGTTTCAGTAAGAAAAATTTCGAATGACAGTGGTATGGCAAGAAGTTCAGTACATTATGTTTTAAAAAGAAGAAATTTCATCCTTATAAGCCAATGATATGCCATCATATCAAAGAGAATGATTATGCTCGAAGAGTTACATTTTGTAGATGGTACCTGGATGAAGTTACAAACGATAATTCTTTTTCTAAAAAAAATTCTTTGGAGCGATGAAAGTAGATTCACAAACAACGGCATTTACAATCGGCATAATTATCATTATTGGAATAATGAAAATCCGAAAATAGTTCGAGAATCGCGTTTCCAAGAACGATTCGGATTTAACGTGTGGTGCGGTATTTTGGGAAATCGTTTGATAGGTCCATTTATTTATAATCAAACGCTTAATTCGACTAGATATCTTCAACTGCTGCAAGCCGAAGTCGAAGATGCATTGGACGAGCTACCTATTCAAGAAGAAAGAAGTATTTTGTTTCAGCAAGACGGCGCCCCGGCCCATAATTCCAGGATCGTCACTGAATATTTATCAGCAAGATTTGGAAACCGTTGGATTGGAACAAACGGTCCCATACGTTGGCCTGCGCGATCACCAGATTTGTCCATACTAGATTTTTCCTGTGGGGACACATAAAAATTTAGTATACGTTGTCAATTATGAGAACGTTAATGATTTGCAGCAGAGCGTCATGCAGGCCTTTAATTCAGTTAGCGTCCGTCAATTAATGAATTGCCGAATAAATATTGAAAAACGCTATACAAAATGTTTAGAAGTCAATGGCCGCACTATTGAGAATCTTTTATAGGAAAACTCATTCGTTTTACGATGTTATCCACCCGTTATGTTTTTGTTATTATTGCTTACAACTTGGTAACATTATAAATCTGCCTCAAAAATGATTTTTCTTTATATCTTCTAAAGTACACAAGATAAATAGCTCGAACCTTATATCGTTGAAAAGGAAAAAATCAAGTAATTCAACTGTATAAAAATAAATTATCATTTCCATTTAAAAAATGCAACTTTGGGTCATATTTCGCTACTGATGCAAGCAAAAAAATATTTTAATGACGCATATTATTCAATATCTAAATGTCTACAACTTTTATATTTACATATTTTTGATAGGATAAATAGTGTGGATTCTACGCAAGTTTAAAGAAAATGCCGATTTTCACTTTTTTGCAATATCTAGTAGGCAACGCATTTCTTTGGAAAAACAAGAGAAGGTCTGAAGAGGTAAGATAAATACCTCCATATTGTTCCATTTAACCGACCCTGTAATTCTTACCGTTTCCAAAATACCAATGGTGAGCATCGAATTTTGGACACACTGTATATTTAGTTTTTGACAAGAATTTATTACATAATTATAATTAAGATACCAAGTTATAGTTTAAAATTAAATGAAAACTTTTTTTTTAAATAAAGGTATTACTATATAAATAAATATAAGAAATCAATAATGGGTGTGACCTCCATTATTATTGATACATTCTTGAGGCGTCTGCTCATTGACGCTATCAAGGTATCAATATAATTAATATTAATCGTTTCCCATGCGGTATCAATGGCTGCAATTAGTGCATTACGGTTTACTGGTATAAAATTTGGCCCTTGTTGTCTTCGGATAACAGCAAGTATTCGAGCCCAAACATTTTCGATAATGTTAAAATCTGGGCTTTTGCTGGCCAGGGTAACAGCTCCAAGTTATTTGCTTGTATCCAGTTGCGCACAACCTGCGAAGTATAGGGTCATCATATCCCGATAGTTAATTATCGAATGTTCCAAGAAAATATGTGTAAATAGTAAATGGAATCTACTAACGTAACGTTAAGTCGTTAATTATAGTTACATAACTCTCCTTTCATAAGATATAGTTCATATTAATATGCTTATTGTAAAGCTTCGTACACACCTGAACAACAAACCGAGGAACAAACAGAACAACGAACCGAACGGCAATCGGAACATTAATTTGGACGGTGCTACGTACGAATTTTAGAACAGATTCGCAAGTCCTGATTGTTCCACGAACGGTTTGCGGCGTTCCCGCAACTTGTCGGTTTTTTCTCCGACATCAAAGAAAATGCGCGCGAATGCGTTTGCAGGTTTGGACGAATCTAAACAAAACGGCGAACAAACTTATGCGGGAGAATTAAATTATTTATTTTTGTCCTCCCTTTTGTGGGTTTGTTGTGTTTTAGGTAATATTATGGAGTTGACAGAAGAAAAATGTTTTAAATTAATCAGTGTTTAAGAATGCAAGAAAAAAATGATGTCCCTATTAGCATCATTTGGGCGGGAAATTTCCAAAATAAAAAAGCGAAGTAAATTATAATTTTTTACTCTTCTTTGTGCGTAAAAATTTGGTTGGCACTATCTTCTTGTTTTCCGCAATTTTCTCTTCTCAATAATAAAATATATGAACTGAAAACTACTGAAAATAATTATGGAACAGCACAAACGTTCCGTTTGTTGTTCGGATTGTGGAAATCATAAAAGATCGTTTGTCGTTCTGTTTGACTTTCGGTTCGTTGTTATGTTTGTTGCTCGGTTTGTTGTTCAGGTGTGTACGAAGCTTTACAACTTAAGCAACAATTTTTGGCGAATAAAGATTAGTTTGTGATGTAATATTAGAAACACAAATTTATATCATATCAAATTTATGACAACTTAAAACCAAGAACGTGTATGTTATTGCTAAGAAATTATTAAGGAAAAGCGCAATTGCAGTGTAAATATTTATAATTAGATATTTTCGAAAGTTTATAAGTCCTCTATTGTAATCTTAATACTTAAAAGAAAATCCTGTCCATTAGCATTATAAGGAAATGGTTTTTACTTTATGAATAAGTTTCAATAACAATAGAATATCCTTGCTTGTTTAATTTACTTCCTTTGAGTCATATTGCTCTAAGGGTTGTTACATTGGTCATTAGAAGTATGTAATAAATAAACAATTACCTACTGTTTGAAAAGGGGTAGTGTGAACCAATAAATAAAGTAAGAAATGTAAATTCCATTTTAGTTTAAAATTTCAAGTGTTGTGAAAATGCCACCTCATCTCGGTGCTGATTTGAAAGCGCGGATTGTTTCGGAATTAGCGGGGCCGTAGCGTGCGTGAAATTTCACGTATGTTAGATATACCAAAAGCACCGTAGGGCATTACCGAGTAAAATGGAATCTTGAACACACTTTGGAAAGAGCCATCGGAAGTGGTAGACCTAAAGTATCTACACGTGCTCAAGATCTCGAGTTGTTTCATTACGTAACAGAACAACCATTTGCTACATACTCCCAGGGCTATAGCAGATACACATTTTCCCGGATGCCGTATAACTGCACAAAAAGATTAAAGGAGATGGGAATAAAGAAGTATAATGCTGCTGCGAAAGAAGTTCTCAGTGACGAAAATATGAGACGTCGTCTGAATTTGCAAGGCGATATGTGAACGAACCTTTGGAATTTTGGAATCGAGTGATTTTTAGCGACGAAAAACGTTCAATAGCCGCAACGATGGACCACTAAAAGTTTTTAGAATGGAAGGAACTCGTTACGAAAATAATCACATATGTCCTAAAAACGAAGTGGTTATTTTTCTGTGAATGTGTGGGGTTGGGTTAGCGCGCGGGGTCCAGGAGTTTGTTGGGCTATCGATGGACGTCTTGATTCTGCTGCGTATTTAGATATTTTGAAACTATTATGAAACCTTCAGTCGAAGTGTTTTATCCAGACGAAGATTATATTTTCCAACAAGTAAGTATTCTTATTTCACTATACTTTCTCCAAAAATAGTTCGGGATCTGTTGAATTAACATTTTCATAATGTATTTTTGTTGTTAAAGGACAACGCCCCTATTCATACTTCGCGGGTTGTGCGCAATTGGATACGAGAAAATAACTTGGAGCTGTTACCCTGGCCAGCAAAAGCCCAGATTTTAACATTATCGAAAATGTTTGGGCTCGAATACTTGCTGTTATCCGAAGACAACAAGGGCCAAATTTTATACCAGTAAACCGTAATGCATTAATTGCAGCCATTGATACCGCATGGGAAACAATTAATATTAATTATATTGATACCTTGATAGCGTCAATGAGCAGACGCCTTGCATGCATTATTGATTTCTTATATTTATTTATATAGTAATACCTTTATTTAAAAAAAAGTTTTCATTTAATTTTAAACTATAACTTGGTATCTTAATTATAATTATGTAATAAATTCTTGTCAAAAACTAAATATATACGTTGACAATAAGAATTGCCTTAGTTTTTATTTTCACTTTTTATATTAACTACAGAAAAAATGAAACGTCATAAAATATACATTTTGTAAGGACTAAATATTATGAATAGAGAGTTTAATGATTTTTTAATAACTTACAATAATTAGTAGGTTAGATTTATTTAAAAATAAGTAATAATCAGTCAACCCAAATAACCATGTTTAGTTTTTGATTTAATTTAAAAGTTATTGCTTGTAGACGTTTTTAAATCAAAATTATTTCTAATTTTATTTTGTAAACATTTCCTAAACAAAATTTTGATTCGATAATTAATCGAGCTATGGTGTTTAATTAGCGATACCTTCAAATATATTCTTTAAAGAAAAAATTAAGTAAGCAACGTAAATTACCTATTTTCTAAAACGTGCTTAGTGTAATGATTCATTCTACAGTCCTTCTATAAGATAACCCCTGCTGAGACTACCTGCTGTTAGAATTGTAAATGATACCCTTAAGCCCGCTTCACAATGTGTCAACTTTTGTTTACAGAAATTGTGGTGTCCAAGTTTTAAATTTCATGAATGTACATAATTCAAAATGACCCGACCTTTTGCAAGCACGGATGTATACATCTTGATTGGCTTAAAAAAAATATTTGCTATCTTAAATTTTATGGTTTCGTTCTGTTTTTCTTTTCTTTTTCTATAACATTCTTATTTTTTTGCTTCATTGTTTTTAATAAAAACTTTGTTGTGTTTTAAGCTTTAGTTCTATTGTAAAATTTTCAATTGTTATATTTAATCTCCGTGCCTTTTTCTATTTCTGAACTGTAATCTCTTGAACTTCTCTTACAATTTTATCTGTTTTGACTTTATTTCAATTCATTGTTGCTACTAAAGCGACTCCTCTAAAATATTTTTTATGAAATTTTTGACAAGTCGTCAAACAATCTTTTTTATTATCATAAACTTTGTTTAGCATTTTTCTACTTCACTTTGTCTTTTTCTAAAAGCAGTTGTTTTTATTCCTTCGCCCGTTTACTTGTTTTTGTTATACCATTTTACTAAGTAAACTAAGTAAACTGTGGTATCTTATTTAGGCAGAAAATGTAATCTAAACAGTAATCGATTTTATAAAAAAATTTATAGTTTAATTTTTAATTGTATTTTAATTTTTAATGCACATTTTATTAAAAATTTAAAATAATATATATTAATTAAAACGTATTATAATTTTTTTTATTTCTAATTGTAGGTTTGCAAGTAATACATTTAAAATTTAATTAATGCTAAAATATAAACAATGCTTTAAAATGAAAGTGCTATCTTAAAATGTACCAACAAAAAAATCTTTCGCGATACTAAATTAAAAAGCGTTTCAATGGAGAAATTTAAGTAGATATCTTTGAAAATTAATATTTAACAGCTGCTGAACATAATTGTAAGAACGTAGGCTTTCTCAGTTTTCTTTGCTCTTTTGATTCATTTTAATAAACGTACGGAAACAAACGGTTTAATAGAATAAAACTTTTTAACGTCAGCTTTTCAATTATTCTAAAATGGAAGTTTAGACAACATATCTTTCTTATTTGATATAAAAGCTATTGCAGTAAAAATTTGTATTCGTTATGACACCTAAACGTTTTCGACTATAAAGTTGTTTGTTTTCGTGTTAGATTAAATTTTTATTATTCCGTATTTTTGTTTCCAACAAAAGATTTTTTTCTGTTTAAATTTATTTTGAGGGTACGTATGATAAAATGAATATAATAAATGCATGTATAAAAGTTAAGTGTACCTACATGTTAGCATCTGTTCTCTTTCAAACTTTAAAATAAAAATTGTAGTACTTAAAATTTATGTTACGAAAAAAAGTAAATGAAAGAATTATCTTCGCATTAAGATGGATCAAATGAAAACTTAATCATATCCGAAAACCGTTAGTTAAGAGATATAACAATCAATATTTGTTCTTATCACGTTTTGCACAGAGCATTAGTCCGCTTGGCTAAAACGATATGAAGTCTAACGACGTTTGGTTAGTCCTATCAACACAGGACTAACTAGAATGTGATGACATCAACGACGCCTCTTCAGCACAGCGCTTTGATGCTATCATATTACGGATTTGCTTCGGGACCGGAAAACCCGGAACTTAAGATATCTTAAGGAAGTTTGTTATATTGTGAACCTTTAGTTAACACTTCGGCATTCGGAACGTACACAATGGTTAACAAAGTTGCCTTTGTTGATGATGGATTCATAAAAATTTTATTACGCAACGAGAGGAGTACATCAAAAGACAAAGAAACGTATATTATGTACGCCTCATTTTGCTTTCGTGTATTTTCACAAAAATTATTACGTTTAGATTCACAAAAAAATTTTTGTTCAGTATGAGAAAATGTATGTGGAACAAGATTACAGAAATTGTATTAAACATATTGAGATGTCCACTACAAGAGATACTTTAAAACACTGAATAAATGAAAAAATTAAATGTAATTAAAAAATCGGTATGAATAAGCAGCGAAGTAATTTGGAATTTAAAAAGATTAAAAGATGACGTCAGTGTTATTGCATCGTAGATATTTTAATAGTTACTTTGTGAGGTATACAGTTGGTGGGCATTAGTGGGGACTTGTAAATAAGAGCAATTTGTCAATGACCTACCACAAATAAATGTGTAATACATTTGCAATAAGTGAATAAGTTGGGTATAATATACCCTTGGTAAGCTTGTTAATGGGCCATTGACTGCTTTAGGTATGTATTGAATAGTACTAAGATTTTGTTTTAATAGTGGAATCCTAGTAATTTATATTAGTGATGAGTTGCCTAATTAGTAATGGGAGTGAAGCTTTGGAGTATAGGTCATCAATCTAAAACCAATGGTCTTTTTGTTTGCCGACGTTTCGACCGGAAAAATCAGGTCTTTATCAAGGCATCTGTATATTGAGAAAAGAAAAATACAGAAGTCTGAACGAGTATATACCTTAAAAACTAATATCCCAAAAATTTTGGGTAATTTTGGTTTTTAGAAAATAAAGGTCAGATAAATTAAATGTACAAGGTTACTTACTTGAAGAATAATGGTTAACTAAACTAACTCTCAATAAAAAACTTAATTAGTAAATTGACAAGGTTATGATGTCAAGGTTTTTGAAAAAAATTGCATTTACAATCTTACCACAACGGAGCTTCCTGTAGATGTGAAACTTTTTGTTTAATTTTGGTGAATTATAATTTTTCTTAATTTAAAAAATTCATTTTGGGTAATCCCGGCGCACGTATTTTTCCGTGGATTACGGGCACACGGGCTCGGATTTGTGAAATTGTGTGCATACGCATGTGCTTTGATAGCCGCAGGGACAGTCTGTCGTCGCATACCGTGAGTTTGAAACGCACGCATTGTACAATATTAAATTGTAAAATAATTGTAGTAATAAAACACAGTGACAGGCAGTGGTTTATCCAACTGGACCAATTTTGCATCCTGGAAGTTTTTTGTGGCCGCGTCATTGCCAAAGTAGGCGTGCTTTTCCTTATTTTTGGGGACGGGTAAACATGGTTTGGGAGAATTGCCTTCGCTAGGGATTTTTTATACAGCCCATTTTTAATTCTCTCAACTATTGAGCTTCACTTTATTATAACACCACATATTATTAAACATTGGTCCTTCGAGCCGGATCCTAGAAGGATTCCAGGATTCAAATTTAATTTAATTAAAGTAATTTTTTTTCTTTATAGAAAAAAAAATTTTTTTCGCAAGTGCTATATATACTGTTTCATAAACGCCGCAATTATTAGTGTTTTATTTAAATAATAAAAATTTTTAAAATCATTAAAGTCAATCATATAATTATCTTTTATTCACATATAATTAAAGGATAGGAAAATAAATTTGTTTTTCGAAATAAATTCATGCCAATACATATATTTTATCTAACGCTGAATTTTCCGACGGAGCAATAGGATTTCGTCGTGATGATGACGCTAATGAAAAAACTAGATAGTGAGTTAATCACAAAGTTTGAATTAGAATTTGGGTCTTCCGATGTTCCTACTTATAAATCTTTAGAATTATTTCTTAACCGCTTTCGATTCCATTCAATTTTCTCAAAACCAACAGACATCGCCGCTGCATAAAAATGTTCTTAAAATGTCGCAAAATAAATATCTCGCTGGTTTTACAGCTACCGTATTAGTAGATGTTTTAGATTCAAAGAACGGATATCTTCCATTACGTTGTCTTTTAGATTCTGGAAGCATGACTTTCTTTATAACGGAAAAATCTGTTTCGCGATTAGGGTTTAAACAGAAACCAGGGAATTTTCATATACAGGGACTTAATACAATGTTTGCCTTCACTACTAGAAGAAGCTTAACAGTGTCGGTAAAACCCATTAGAGCACCAACACCTATTCTACATATAGATGCAGTAGTATTGCGCAAAATACGTGAAGTTACCTTTCGCGCACAAAAATACGCACAAATGGTCGCACATCTAAAACATTCGATTAGCAGATCCAAAGTTTAATATTCCCGCAAATATTGACATGCTTAGATCGGCCGACACTTTCAGTAAAATTTTACTAGACGGTCATATTTCATCAGGTTTGACAAATCAACCTGACGCTATCAATACTATCTTTGGGTATGCAATAATGGGCGGCTTTAGTTCAACGTATCGCTTCACTCCATCGTGTGCTTAAAATTTGCACTTCGGATGATTCAGTATTACCAAACATTTTAACTAAATTTTGGGAAATTGAGTCTGTATCTGCTATACAATCTAGTTCTCCAGACGATATAATTTGGGAGGAACATTTCATTAACACTATCAAAAGAGGTGATGATGGCAAATATACGGTGTCACTTCCATTTAAACAAGACTCTATTTCGTTCCCAGACAGTAGAGATCTTGCTATTAATCGCTTTCTTTTTGTCGAACGACGTTTACTAAAAAATCTTAAATTATATGACGCGTATCTAAAATTCATGCAGGAATATTTAGATCTAGGTCACATGGAGTTAACTCACAAAAGTGAATCTTCGGAAAATACATTCTATATACCCCATTTTTGCATACTACGACCTGAATCTCCTACAACTCCACTTAGAGTAGTATTCAATGGGGCCGCAAAACGACCCCCTCAACAACCCCTAATGACTACTTGTACGCTGGTCCAAAATTGCAACAGGATATTGTCGCAATTTTGTTACTTTTTCGTTTACCCGCATTTGTATTTTCCGCCGATATGAAAATGATGTATCGTATGATATTGGTCAATTTACAAGATTGTGATTATCAACGAATAATATGGCGTTTCTCGCCAAATTCTCCTCTTGAAGTATATCGCCTACTTACTCTCGTATATGGGTTATCTTCATCGCCATTTTTACCTCTGCGTACCTTACGCCAACTAATTTACGATGAAGGCAAAGAATTTCCATTAGCTGTTAAAGTTTTACAACGACAAACATTTATCGACGATATTGTTGCGGGTGCTAATTCCAGAGAAAATGTCAGAATTGTTATCCAGCAACTTATAAATCTGTTACACAGAGGTGGTTTTGAATTGAGAAAATGGACAAGTTTTTCCGAAAAGTTTTTATTTATAAAGCCGTTAAAATTTTGTGATCACGATAATCAACATCAACCCGCTTTAAAAATATAAATTTTGCAGTGGCATCTGATCAATGACTGTTTCAGTTTCAAATGTGACGCAAGGGATCGCCCATGTACCAAGCGCACCATTTTATCCGATTTAGCGCGTGTGTACGATCCTCTAGGATATATCACACCTGTTACTTTTTTTAATAAAGTGATAATGCAATCTTTATGGGCTGCTCGAATAGGTTGGGACGATACGCCGCTTTCCGACACGCTCTGAATATGGAACCAATATAAACATGAATTACCTAGTCTATCCAAATTGTTAATTCCTCGTCGCATTACTGTAGATACCGTTCGTGCTTATGACTTAGTTGGATTTTGTGATGCATCTACAAAAGGTTATGCAGCTGTTACTTATATTCGTACTATCCATAATGATAATACCGTTACTTCGGGTTTTTTATGCGCAAAATCGAAAGTTGCGCCTTTAAAAGTTGCCACAATTCCTCCATTAGAACTTTGCTCAGCAGTATTGCTTTCAAAATTAATAACTTATCTACAGCATACCTTCAAAGATGAAATTTCTTTTCGCAATATTTTCGCATTTTCAGACTCACAAGTAGCGCTAGCATGGATCAAATCATCTCCACATAGGTAGAAGACATTTGTCTCCCATTGAGTCACTTATATTCAGAATCGGGTTGCACCTGAACATTGGTATCACGTAACTTCAAAACATAACGCAGCAAATTTAGGCTCACGTGGGTGTTTGCCTCGTGAAATGGTCGAAAATACAAAATGGTTTGAGGGTCCTTTATTTCTTAAAGGTCTTACACGATCCCTATTTTTCAACGTACTTCCCTAACAAACAGGAAACTTTTGTTTTGTCAGAGGAACGTCATATTTCGCTAACTACTTTACCTTCCACAAAAGATTTTATAGATGGACTTTTAGCAAGAAATTCGTCCCTTTTATTTGTTCAACGCATTATTTCATACTTGTTGCGTTTCATTAACAAAGCACGAACAAAAGTCAGTGCCCCGACGGGTCCACTTACCTTTTCTGAGTGTCAAGCGGCTCTTTTAGTGCTTGCAAAACACACTCAGCAAGTCCACTTTGCACACGAATTCAATAATCCAATTTTTTCAAAGTCTTTACGGAAACTGCAAGTATTTTACTGCCAAGTAAATCACGATTCACACAACTTCTAATTGAATGTTACCACAAAACTTATTTACACCTAGGCTTACGCACATTACATTTTTAATCGCACAATGTTATTGAATACTTTCATCGAAAAGGGCTATAAATTCTGTCTTACATAAATGTGTAAAATGTTGGAAAACAAACCCAAAGCCATTTAAATCACTAATGGGTAATTTACTCATTTCACGAATATCGCCTTTTCGGTCGTAGGAGTGGACTTTGGAGGTCCTTATCAGATAACAATGAGACGATATCGCGGAGTAAAAACTCAAAAGGCTTACATTTGTCTTTTTGAATGCTTTGTCACAAAATCACTCCATTTGGAGTTAGTAGGAGGATTATCACAGAAGCTTTTCCCGCCGTGGTAGATGTAGTAAGATAATATAGCGATTGCGCAACAAATTTCATAGGTGCCTATAATGAATTAAAATTATGTTTGGAAATGCTGCTGCCAACGAGCATATCACTTGGAATTTTAATCCGCCCTCTGCCCCTCATTTTGGTGGCCTATGGGAGGCGGGTATTCGCTCTGTGAAAAATCATGTTTCTAAAATTATTGGGCAGCAAATTCTTACTTACGAAGAATTCAATACTCATTTAATTTCCATTGAAAGTCTTCTAAATTCACGCCCCCTTACTCCGTTATCTTCTGATATTGAGGATATTCACGCGCTTACGCCTTCTCATTTTTTAACCTTAGAACCGGTCAGTGCTCTTCCAGTTCCAGATTTTTGGAAAATTTCATTAGGACGCCTTTCACGTTGGCAATTATTGCAACGGTTACGTAGAGATTTCTGGAAGCGTTGGCATCGCAAGTATTTGCATACTTTGCAACAACGCAGTAAATGGTTAGATTCCTCAAGTTTACCTCAAACTGGAGCATAAGTTTTAATAAAACATGACAACCTTCCTCCATGTCAATGGCTTTTAGGCCGTCTGATTTCATTAAAACCGGGGGCAGACGGAATATTACGAGTTGCTGAGGTTAAAACTGCAAACGGTGTGTTAACACGACCCTTTGTAAAACTGTGTTCTCTGCCAGTTTCGAATGGTACGGCAGATGAAGCCAACTGAAAAACAATTTTATTTTATTCTGTACTTTGTAAATACAAATTTTATTTTATTTTATTTTAAATTTTTTATAATAAAACGCTTTACTTTTATTTTTAATGAAATTAGAATATAATTATATAAGCACATTTGTATTTTAAAATGCACACTTGCACATTTTTTCGGGGGAGAATGTTTAATTTTAGTGAATTATAATTTTTCTTAATTTAAAAAATTCATTTTGGCCAATCTTGGTGCACGTATTTTTCCGTGGATCACGGGCACACGGACACGGATTTGTGGAATTGTGTTCATACGCATGTGCTTTGATAGCCGCAGGAACAGTCTGTCGTCGCATACCGTGAGTTTGAACGCACGCATTGTACAATATTAAATTGTAAAATAATTTTTGTAATAAAACACAGTGCCAGGCGATGGTTTATCCAGCTGGACCAATTTTGCATCCTGAAAGTTTCTTGTGGCCGCGTCATTGCTAAGGTAGGGGTGCTTTTCTTCATTTTTGGGGACGGGTGGACGTGGTTTGCGGGAATTGCCTTTGCTAGAGATTTTTTGTACAGCCCATTTTTAATTCTCTCAATTATTGAGCTTCACTTTATTATAACACCACACATTTTTAAACACCATTGAATTAAAAAAAAATTGCTAGATGATTAAATGAATAAAGTCACATAGACATGATAAGAATAAAAAAGTTAACTAGTTACATAAGTACCCAGTAAACACCAATCGAAAATGTTACAGTAACATAAATAAAACAAAAGTAACTTTTAATATAACCAAAAATGTTTCATATTTTGTGTGACTGTTTCTTTTCTTTTGGTTTTGTAGCAATCATACGCCTTCAATTCTGTTTTGGCTGTTGGAAATCGAAACTGTTTTGATTCTTTAAAAACAATTTTTTACGATTTGTTTTTGTTTCAATTATGTGTATTTAGTTTAGTTTGAATTTACAAAAATTAAAACAGTTTTGTTTCTTCAAGATCAGTACTATACAGTTTGTTTTGTTTCAATATTTTGAATTTAATTCTGTTTTGACTTATAAAAATCAAAAATGCTTTGCGTCTTTTGTTTCCACTCACCAAAATTCAAAGTGTTTTGTTTCTTAAAAACAGTTTCTTTCTTGTTTCAGTTCTACGTAGGTACATAGTTTTTTCTATACAGGGTGTCCCACCGGGAACGCCATCGATAGATTATAGGAAAACTGTACATGGAAAAAATTTGAAATTTTGGTAGTAAATTAACATTGACGGGGCCAGTTCTGCTAAATTATTTTCAAGATGGTGGCCTTTCCGGTTATACCGGAAGTAGGTGTCAACTTGCTTATTTTAAATAAAACACTCTATGTATTATTTTATTTTTAGATTTTGCACAAAATTCTAGACACATTTTGTGTATAATATCCAATACCTAAGTCTAACTTTTTTGAACTTATTTTAAATTTTATGTCAAAAATGACGTTTTCAGGCCTAAACAAAATTATAAAATTTTCCTATACTAATGCCTTTATTATTTTATTGGAATAGGTTTCCTTGTAGCAGGGGACCTATTTTAGTAGGCTATGTCGATATTTTGATAATAAATTAATACAGGGTGATCAAAAAAAAAGGATTAAAATTAAATTCAAAAACACGTCAAAAGTCATTTTTTTTAAATGCAAGCACCCTGTTTTTATAATTTTATCATATTTAGTATCAAAAATAAAGTTGACTTAGTACAAGGTTGTCTATTAAAAAAATTTATGGTTTTCGAAATATTGGCAATTTAACTTTTTTTTTGTTGCACAAATGCTATTGTATTTCTTTTAATATGAATTGTTATTGCTAGTTGGCCATGATGGCGTTAGAAAACAAACATCTGTCAAGGATATCTCAAACTGTTCAAATTTTCAATAATCATGCCGGAAATCATCGCCAAAAGCCCTTAAACAAATAATAGAAAACTTCAAAAACTTTGGATCCGTTAAACCAAATGTACAGAGAAATAAACCTGTCGTTAATAATGAAAATGTTGAAATCGCTGTTTTGGGATATTTTGCTGTACATCCAACGATGTCTATAAGACAAGCTGCATTGGAGTCTGGATTAAGCAAATTGTCAGTTCAAAGAATATTACGCAAATATAAATTTCATCTGTATTCATTTTCCATGGTTCACCATCTAAAAGAGACTGATTTTTCAAAGAGATTGGATTTCAGCAACTTTATTTTAACCTGGTCGCAAGAAAACAAATTTTTTCTTGATAACATCTTTTGGACAGACGAAGCCAAATTTACAAAAAACGGCATTTTTAATCGGCGAAATTTCCATTATTGGAGTGAATCAAATGTCTACGTTATTAGAGAGCGAAATCTTCAAGAATCTTGGCAATTTAATGTTTATGATGCAGTAAGAAACGATGGCATAGTGGCATTACATTTTTATCAAGAAAATTTAAAAGGTAAGTTAACCTTTTTTTGAAATCATTGAAAATATTTTATTTCTTAACTTATTAAATAGGTGAAAGCTATCTGAACATCCTGCACAATTATTTAGAAAATTTATCTTTGGCTGATCGTAGACATCTATTCTATCAACATGACGGCGCACCTCCACATAGTAGCCAATTAATCAACAATTTTTTACAAGACGACAAGACAATTTTTTATTTGGGTACAATTAAAATTCGAGTTTATAACACCCCGTTAACCACCAAAGTAGACTGCATGCAGCGAGTTAGGGCTAAGTTTCATAATTTAACACGTGAAGCAATAAGGAAGGCGACCCATGAAAATTTGCTACTCAGATGCGAAAAATGTCTAGAAGTTCAAGGACATCAATTTCAACATTTAATAAAATAATTTTTTTTAACTTTGGTCTCTAATTAATTGTTTTTTTCTCGTAAATCAAATAACAAGGTTATTTATCTGTTCATTTGAATTAACGGGTCCAAAGTTTTGAAGTTTTCTATTATTCGTTTAAGGGCTTTTGGTGATGGTTTCTGTCTTTGCGGGTATCTTGCTGCAAATGTAACACATGTTCTTGATATAACTTTATCACATTGTCCATAAATAAAAAATAAATTTATGTAATCTTCGTTTGTATAATTTAAGCGTCCCGGCATCAGAGTATTGAAAATTTTTAACAGTTTGACATATTCTTGACAGATGATTGTTTTCTAACGCCATCATGGCCAACTAGCAATAACCATTCATATTTAAAGAAATACAACAGCATTTGTGCAACAAAAAAAAGTTAAATTGCCAATATTTCGAAAACTATGAATTTTTGAATAGACAACCTTGTACAAAGTGAACCTTATTTTTTGATGCTAAATAAGATAAAATTATAAAAACAGGGTGCTTGCATTAAAAAAAATGACTTTTGACGTGTTTAAATTTAATTCTAATCCTTTTTTAATCACTTTATTATTTATTATCAAAATATCGACATAGCCCACTAAAATAAGTCCCCTACTACAAAAACCCATTCCAATAAAATAATAAAGGCATTAGTATAGGAAAATTTTATAATTTTGTTTAGGCCTGAAAACGTCATTTTGACGTAAAATTTAAAATAAGTTCAAAACAGTTAGACTTAGGTATAAAACATTATACACAAAATATGTCTAGAATGTTATGCAAAGTCCAAAATGAAATAATATATAAAGTGTTCCATTTAAAATAAGCAAGTTGACACATACTTCCGGTATAACCGGAAGTACCACCATCTTGAAAATATTTTAACGAAACTGCCCTCGTCGATGTTAGTTTACTACCAAATTTTCTAATTTTTCCCATGTACAGTTTTCCTGTAATCTATCGATGGCGTTCCCGGTGGGACACCCTGTATGTTTAAAACTAAAGTTGTTTGGATTCTTTAAAAACTTTTTAGAGTTGTTGTGTTAACTTACTTATGTATTTAATTCTATTGAATATATTGAAAAAACAAAACTTTTTGTTTGCCTGTGTGTGGGGCAGCATCTGTAAAGCCACAGCAGGCACGGCGAGGCTTAACAATCTTCCTATGATGGCGTTGAGCGGTTGCTCACTAGGTGTAACGGATAGTTTAGGGTTGTCACTCGAGAGTAGGACTTAACAAGAACGTCTACGTCGTCGTAGTGGCTGGGTCTGAGTGGGTAAGTCTTGATCAGGTAGTCTAATATATGGCGTTAATGCAGAGACATAATGCTTTCCAAGAGACGTATCGGATCTCTCAAATGTCGTAACTACATAGCTTGTAGGTGATATTTTGCGATTTACGAGATACGGATACGGCCTTTGTTCGACTTACTAAGCACGTGAGTCTTTACGAGCACTTTGTCATTAACGTTAAAAGTTTGTGTACGTCGTAACGAGTTTTTATATTAATTTCGGCGGTCTTCGGATAACTCCTAATTATCGCGAGCCTCACTTACCGTACTATAAAGAGTTTTCAAACACAAAGTAATGCACGTTGCAAAAATGTCACTATTCTCGATAGTTCTTAGATCGCGACTTATATCGTCAGTAGTACGCAGTTCACAACCAAAAGTTAAAAAAGCCGGTGTAAATCCAGTAGATTTACAATAAGCAGATTCATAGCACAACGAATCGCTGGCAAGTGATCTACCCAAGTAGTGTAATCGAAACTTTATAGTATGGCCAATTGTGTCTTTAAATCTCTATTCCTCCGCTCTGCCGGTTTCGATACGGGATGATAGACTGGCGTAAACTCTGTCAAAAACCCAAGCAGTCTGCCACTTGTTGCATTACGGCTCCAACAAACTGTGGTCCATTATCACTAATGACGCGTCTCAGTACTCCGTACCTCAACATGATTTCACCTAAGAGGCATCTAGCGCAAGCTAGTGCTGCAGCTGCCTCCAGAGCAAATATTTCAACTCATCTGCTAGCTACATCCTCAACTATAAAGATTCACGATTGTCTTTGTAGGGTGGAGGGTAATGGTCCAAACAAATCCATTGCTAACACTTTAAATCGTTGTGCTTGAACGGCCGTTTGAAGTAAACCAGATGGCTTTAAAATGGTAAGTTTGAAACGCTGACAGTAATACACTGGCGGACGTATTCTACAATGAATCGTTTCATTCCAGGCCAGAAGTAGCTGTGCAACACGCGTTGATAAGTCTTGCCTGCACCATAATGTCCTGCCGTTTTCGAGTCATGATACTCTTGTAGTATCCGAAGTACAAGATTTTTAGGGGCTACCAGTTAAGGATCTTTGTCGACTTCTGGGGCATATTTATACAATATACTGTTTGACATTAGATATCCTCTTCCAGACCATTGTGTCAAATCAGATTCGGTTCGGATGGATCTTCTAAACAAGAAATAATCTTTCTTAAGTCTGGATCCTCCAACTGCTCGGTTTGAATTTCGTCTGCAGTAAATGCTGGAAAATCGATCGTAACAATATTAGTATCGATATTTGCTTTGACGTCATCTAGGGGTAGTCAAGATAAGGTATCCGCAATCACGTTTCTTCTTCCCGTGATGTAGTCAATTTTTAACTCAAAAGGCATCAGTTCAAACGCCCACCTAACCAGACGTCCGGATGGTGAATTCAAATTCATTAACCATTTTAATGCCTGATGGTCTCTTTGAACTATTGTAGTTACACCTTCGAGATAGTTTTTAATCTTCTGGACGACCCACACAACAGCTAGTACTTTTCACTCCGTAGTATTGTAATTACGCTCGGCAGAGTTTAACAGTCTGAATGCGTTTTCCACAAGTCTTTCATTATCGCCCTTCCCTTAGAGAAAACATGCGCCAAAACCGTAATTGCTACCGTTTGTTCTCAAAATGTAAGTTAATCGACAATCTGCTTGTCTAAGTATCGGAGCGCAACACAACAATTCCTGCAACTTGTTAAATGCATCAGTTTGTTCTGTTTCCCATGACTACTTTGCGTTCTGTTTGGTCAGTGCCGATAGTGGCTTTGCTACTTTCGAAAAGTTTTCTACAAAGCGTAGAAACCATGAACAAGTTTGCAAGAATCTTAAAAGTTTAACGTTATTAGGCGGCGGCCTGCGCAGAATAGCTGATACTTTGCCATCATTTGGTCGTATGTCTTGCGGAGAAATGATGTAGGTAAGATAATGCACTTCCTTACCAGAAAACAAGCACTTCTCTCGGTTAAGTGTCAGGTTAAAAACATTGAGTCGCTCGAATGTTTTTTGTACATCTTTTATGTGGTCCGTAAAATTAGCTGATATTACTATCAGGTCATCTAAGTAAGCAAGTAGCAGGATGTCTTAAAGACCAGAGCAAAACCTGTCCATCAGTCTTTGAAAAGTCGTCGGTGCATTTTGAAGGCCAAAAATCATGCCCAAGTATCTGTATGTGCCAAAAGGGGTAATAAATGCAGTTATCTCTCGGTCTTCTGCTTTGACATTTACTAGATGATAGCTACTATTAAAATCGAGGCTATTCATGTTGTTAGTTTTCTTAGCGGCCTAAAGTATATTATCAATGCGAGTTAATGGGTACTTGTCAGCGCAGGTAACAGCGTTCAAAGCCCTATAGTTGACGGTTAGTTGGACACCGTTGTTCTTTTTAGGCATTAAAACAACTGGAGCGGCGTAGACGACTCGCATTCCTCAATTATTCTATCTTGCAAAAGTTTATCCACTTCTTGTTGTAAACGTTGTTTCTTTGTTTCGGACATTCTATACGGAGGCACTGCGGTAGGTGTGTGATCAATCACATCAATCTAATGCTCAGCGTATGGTGTCGGTTTACACTGCTTTTCAAAGCATGAACGGAATTCAACTAAAAGGCACTCTAGTTGATTTCGTTCTTTTGGTGCTAGGTTGATAGCTTCGTCGTTCCTAAGTTTGGTTTCCACAAGCTGTGTTTCCTTAAACAAATACGATAGATCTCAGTGAAACTAAATTGGTGTTGTAGATCTTCCCTAAAATAATATTTATTGTTTGGTATATCCAAGACAACGTTAGCATCTTTAAGGAAGTCAATTCTAAGTAGTTGCGGCTATTTACATGGTCAGGATCAGCAACAAAACGAGTCGGGATCATTTTGTTATATACTTTGACGTTTATTTTATAAATCTGTGCTTCAACTAATTACACTAATTACAATCAATCCTGTTGTACTATTTTACATGAATTCATTAGAAACTGGCTTTGGGTGACACTTTGGGCAGTTGCTCTTAACGTAGCCTACTCTACCACAATCATAGCAAAAAATTGTATTTGAATTGGAATGAGTTTCAGTAGATCTGTTCTTAGGTGTTAAAGATATAGGAGTTGAAGGCGGATTAAAATTATTTTTAGTTTTTGCAAGTTTTCTGCATTCTTCTTTTAGATAACCTGGGTTTCAACAGTAAGAACATCGTTTTTTGGGAGCGCTTGTAGCTTCGTTTGGATGCTGGTCAAGCTCGGCATAAAGTGTTTCTTCTGTCAACCTTGACTTTGTCAAAAGTTCTTGAAATGTTAAATTTGAGTCTCTCAAAACTTTGTCACGAATTTTAAAATTTAATTTTGATCATGTCAATCTGCGTAGATTCTGTTAACGTATTTTTCCGTCGACCTCATTATAAAATTGAGTTTTACGTACTCCCTGAATAATCATAAAGTAACACTTTTTTAACTGTAATACTTTTCGTCCGCAAACACTTTTCGCCCGCAAACACTTTTCGTCCGCAAACATCTGTCAATGTCAATTATTATTTTATGTCAAATTAAATGAAGTCGAAGTAACTAGTATGAAAACCCATTTTAAGAAAGGATGAATTCAGTGACTGCATAGGATATTACAGTACTTTAGGTACATACTGAAACATTTTAGATACTGCAGAATATTGTTTGTTTACTTCCATTTATAACCTCAATTTCTCAATCCCACAAAACTTTGAACAAAAACAATTTGTTGTTCAAATTACAAATAAATGATTTTAAGTGCTTTGAAATGATATTAATAAATTGTTTATAGTTTCTACAATGTGCGAAGCATATAGAACACTTTAACTTCTTTAAAGTTATTCATTTATAAGGTAAGACAGAATTCATACGACTTGAGATTGCTTTAGACAATTTTATTAGGTAACATTTTGATACAGAAGCGGAGTTCCGATACAAAAATTTCACGATTATAAAATACAAAAACTTACAGTAGAAGTGAGTTAATTATGGGTACCTTTCTATTACTGTATTTGATTGATGTAAATAAGTAATAATGCTAATGGAAAACACAAGAACAATAATTACTTGTGAAAAATCATTTGAATATTGATTCTGTCGCAGGAAAAACAAAAATAGAATCATATAAGCCATCAACATTACTGGGTTCAAGATTTATTCGTACACAAAAACAAGGTGAATTTCACAGTTTTCAATAAGCTGAAAGAAGATTATTACATTTTTGAAACATTTTCGGAGTGAATCAAAAACTACGTTTGCATACTTTCTTACGGTCAGGCAATATTTTATTGAATATAAAATGATTATAAGTTTGACCACGGTACAAACTCAGTCTTATAACTATTATATGTCCAATTAGTAAGAATCGACTTTAATGTGTTTAATAGGAGAAACTTCATTACATCTTTGATCATAAACAATTAAAGAAATGCATTAATTTTGAGGGTAGGCTTCCAACTATAACTACATTTTTAAATATACTTCAAAATAACACTACCTAAATGTAATTTTATTATTTTAATAAATTATAAAAAGTACATGTTTACCTATTACCTATCATAATCAAGTGCTCTTATAAAAATTATGTGATTGTTGTAAACAAATGCTTTATCGGTACAATATTCGAACGCGGAAAGCTTTTATTTCCTTTAATAAATTTTGACACAAATGTTACAATACTGAACGGTGAAGTGAACATTAGGTACAGTAAAATCAGAACAAACGTAAAATTTTTGTTTAAAATTACTAAACATTTTGTTTTCAGTAAAGGGTAATAAATAGAAAATTAATTAATTTAAGGTCAACGGAAAAAATTAATATGTACCTCGGAAAAAGTGCTTTTTAATAACCTCGCCTGTTTGCTTGCCTCGGCTAACGCCTCGGCCAGCAAATTCAGTCTCGTACATAAAAGTGCACTTTTTTGTCCTTGTTACATAAATAACTATTTTGGCAGGGCTAGGATAGATCGAGTTTTGCAAAATCTCGCTCTTTCGCGAACAATTCTTGATAAACTCGGTACGGTGGTTTTACAGGGCCAAAACTCAATTTTATAAGTTCAATCGCGTTTTTCCAAGTGTTAAGGATAGATTTAAGCCCGTAATACTAAGTAGCGGCAAACCCGTCAAGTAGCATCGGAAGACCATTAAGCGCGTTATTGTCGGATATGCCATGCAATCTTTGTAAACTTGAATAGCGTCCGTAAAAGCATAAACGTCAACATCCGATGAACTGTTAAACCTAAAATTACATTTTGCAAAATTACCGCTTAATAGGCGATTTACCAAATCAGGTAAAGGCAATTGCAATATCGTTATACGTGATAAAAGTTCTTTAAACTGATCGTCTGTTAGCGTTACCGACATGTTGCTTTTTGGGGCTTCCGTTTTGTTGAACGTAATCAGTATTGCCGTTGTTGACCTTTCACGATTTTAAATTATAAAAATAACTTACAGTTAAAACGTTTAGCAGATAAGAAATCTTGTTCTTGATAACGTACAGATGCTACAGATGTTAGGGCGCCAATGTAACTCGGGTTGTTGTTTTATCTCAAAGGGAATTAATAACTGCACGTATTTTGGAGTAAACACTTAACGAAATACTTATTCGTTAACTAAAATCTTACATTTTAATAACAACAAAATGCATGCGTTAATACTATTCTATTACTATTGACATGCACCGATCGAATCAATGCAAACCGCGGTCAGTGGATTTTTCCGCTCGCGGTATATTGTAACTTCCGCGGCGTAACAACACAAAACACTAAAGGGTGTTACAGTATGAATTTGTTAAAAATATCAATCATATCCATATACCTGATGATTTTACTCCCATCTCTTTTGATGTTACGTCTTTATTTATCATTAATACTAAAGAACTAGATTAATAGAAAAATATTGGAAGCTGTTACCTATTGTATAAAACCGTCGGGTACAAGTAATTGGTCTAGCGACACAAAGTTCTAGAGATAAGTTACTTAACTAGGATCACATACGTGTATCGTTCATTAAAGCGTCCTTTATTAGCGTTCAACATTAATAGTTTCCAGTTATAGAATAGAAATGGTTTGGTACTGGTAATTGGATTGTTTGGATACACACGCTAAAACTAAAATAGCTGCAAACAAAACACTGATGGCGATTTAAATCAGCGGCACAGAATTCAAAAAAAGCCCTTTCCGGTGTTAACGAGAGACACCCCAAAGTCGCCGATCCCCGCTATCTTGCGTGACAAAACTCTACTCGGCACCTCTTAAAAGCATAGGTTTATTTTCCTAATTCTATTTCCTTAAGTACAAGTAAGGGTCTAGAAATTAATCCTTCCAATTTCAACAGCATAAGGCAGAAACGGTTCCAGAAGACAGCCCACAAATTCTGGACATAATTAAATCTCCGCAGACATCAAGCAAAGTAATCCCAGAAAATACGAACGGACAAAAAAACTGTAATTATTAGAGAAATCGAATAAAGCAAACTATTCGACACGTGTCGAAATATAGGTCAGTAAGCTCACCTGCAAACGTTTATTCTAAACAATAATTCGGGTTATTTTTTATTACATATCCGGTGTAATTTACGTTGACAGTCAACACCAAAAAAAAACGTGAAACGCTTGCAATTCGATTCAGACGTTGACCTGTCCTATAAAACTCGCGGCGAAATTTCACCGTCAGAAAAGTAAAAACTAGTACGTGAATTTTTATCGTAACAAATAGTCATTTAAAAGTTATCAAAAACGTATTGTTTTCAGACTCTATTTTATTTTTATATTGTGAATGTAAAAACCCAAATGCGGTTTTTCAGTGCACGGAAAAGATTGCGTTTTCAGAGAGATAGTATTGATAGGGTACTATGTATATAGAAAAACGTTAATTAAGTAAAGTTTATCCTTTTTATAAATAGAATTGTTTGCTATTTATATTTGTTTTTTTTTATTTCCTAAAATCTAATTTGGTTTTTTCCACGATCACAACCTGAAACCAGATAAGAAATAATTGAAATGTAATTTTTCGCACCACCACATGGTATTTTTACGTAACCGCTGGGTGATGGTGATAACTTGTCCACTTTAAGAAATAAATGTTTAAATAAATTAATGCTTTTTCAGATTATTTCTTTTTGTCACCAAGTATTGATTTTAACATAATAAATAACATTATTCAAAGACATTCAAGTATCCCCTTATCCGACGTTTCGGTTACTAGTGTGTGCAACTTTTTTTAAGATATCGAAGAATTAGAATGTCAGTGACGGCCACTGAATAAACTGAGATGAAATAAATACATTTGGATCCAGTTAAACATATATAAGAATTTAAATAATTGGCACGTCAATTAATAAAAATAATTAAAAATATAAAAATAAAACACACAAGAATGTACATGCGGACTAACAAATGAAATTGTAATGACTTGACTTAATAAACAGGTGCCTTGAAAAAGACTAAACCCATTCAGTCGAAACGTTAGCGGAATAATACTCATGGAGTTTGTCTGACTTTCTGCACCTACAGAAGGCTCAACATAATTTAATGTACTAAAAAATTAAGAAAAATTAAAGGAGTTCTCTCCCTATTAATAACAATAATAAACCAATTTTTTCAATCACATTAATAAAATAAGTGAGTTGATAAAAGTTGTCAAATTTTAATCTATTCTTGAACGTGACTTAATTTACTAAAGATTCTTTGATGGGCAGAAAATAATTTCTTAACAGCAGGGAATTGCAAGTACTCTCTCTTACCCTTACCGTTAGCGCATTTGGACAAATTTGCATACGACTCATGCATAAATTGCACAATTACATATTTTACACGTTTTACAGATACTTAATTATAACGTGTATTTTATTAAGCGTTTGATTTGAAGTCAACCACCCCACTTGAACTTGATACAAATTGCTACTCATATACGGAAAAACAAACTCTGAAATGTATAATTTAGTAATTTTGTTTTATCGTTTGATACTGTTCCGTTTTAAATATTTAAAACGTATTTAGTTTAAGCTCCGCTGCTCAAATCTTCTACTTATAAAGTTATTCTTCGTTTTGAACTTCTGTGTAAATTTAATATTAAAACGCTTACCCAGATTTCTAAGAAAGATTATACAGTCTCAAACTTGCTAAATAAATAATAATAATGAATTAAAATATGCTTAAATAATTTGAATCGTTCATCAAACCTATTCTATTGTTAAAATGATACTTTCTTTCACTTAGTAAACAACCGGGTAATAAATTACAAAACAAAAAAAATTTTATCTTGTTTGATGAAAGTTTAAGTTTGAATAAACATTTAATACTGTTATGAAAATTTTAATCGGTGTAGAATATCACAATAAAGTAAGTGTTTTTTTATCAAAATGCAAAGCGCAACAAGTGCGGTAAGCTCGGTCGTCTTAGAAAAATAGAAAAACAAATCTTTTGTGTAATTTTATATTGTACATTTTGCTTTTATAAATTTCCAAACAATGCTAAAGCAAAGATTGTTGTATTTTATTACAAAGCGTAAAATTATAAAGCATTTGCTAACGCTGTCTCGAATTAACGAATCAATTAATTTAAACACGTAATTACTTTTTAATTAACAAAAGTGAACCTGCATATTTTAACTTTAGGACATAATAATGATAGTGAATATGCTTTTAGAGTAATTGCAAATTTAAATTTTCTTTCAATAAATGTTGGTGAAACCAAGAGTCATATGGATTTGATATTCACCCATATGTAATCGTAATGGGAGATACAAATTTGTGAACGCCGAACATTCATCTTAGAGTGATGTTGCCGCTTCATTAGGAATTAAAATTTAATTTAATAAAAAAAATAAATACAAACTCTCCTCTGCTATAATCAGTAAAAATTACTTAGGCTCTTCGCACACGGGTCGTTTGATACTCGATGCGGCTGGGTCTCGAACTCGATGCGATTTTGTTTACTAATGACTTCCTATGTAATTAAATGGGGATCCGCATACGACTCAACTACGCTCGATTTGAACACGACGCGTTTGCGTCTCGACTGTCAGTAGTCTCGTGCGAAATGTCGAAAACGGGAAAGTTCGAGTGTGACAAGCGAATCGTACAGAAATGTATGTAAGTATTTGTTTTTATATCTTTCACAATTTGAATTTTAGTAATTCTAGATCATTTTCAAACGCTTTTGGGGACCAAAATAAACAATCGACATGTGGAAATTGCGTTCCATGTACGGATGCAACATTACTTTTTTTGCCTCTCTTTTCATCCGTGAACACCGATACCAAAATTTTACAGCATCCTCCTTATCACCTGAACTACCCATTATGATGTCTTTTTTGAATTTCCACTTGATTTAGGAGATGCAAACAAACTGAGAATAAGCGACCCGTGTGCGAATACGCGCGATTTGAATCGCAAGGTTCGAGCATGACGCGCATCCCGCTTTGAGTTCGAGTCGCAGCTGCTTCATGTGTCAAACAACCCGTGTGTAGAGAACCTTTGTATTAAAAATTTTAAACGTATTTAATTACTGACATAAATCAGGTCCGGTTTGCTCATAAAATAGCTAGAGCATAACTTTATAGATCATTTTAAAAATCAATGTCAATCAATAACAAAATATTGTGTTTTCTACTAGGTATACACAAAATGTATGCACACATAGTTGCCAATGTTATGTAAAGTGGTAAAATAACTTTATTATATTAGAACTGAAAGTTCAGACAAGCAGTTAGGTAACTTCTAAGCTACCTATACGAGAATATATTGAAAAATTCTTAGCCTACTATAGAACCAAACAAAATTTCAATGTCAAAATATTTTATTACTCAACATATATTCTCCTCTTACTTGGATACATTTATTACAGTGAACCTGCAACGTCTCTAGACCATTAAAAAAAAAATGTTTCTTCTTGCTATGCAAACCAGACCTCCACAGCTTCTATTACCTCCTTGTTGGAAGAAAATGTACGACCTTTTAAACTTTTTTTCAGTTGAGGAAAGAGGTGATAGTCGGACGGAGCCAAATCGGGTGAATAAGGGGGCGTTCTAGTAATTCAAACCCTAAATCACGAATTTTTGGCATGGCAACATGAGATTTGTGTGCAGGGGCGTTGTCCTGCAAAAACAAAACACCTTTGGATAGCTTTCCGCGTCTTTTCTCTTTAATATTTTCCCGTAGAGTGGTCAGTAATGTCGAATAGTAATCTCCAGTTATTGTTCTACCCTTATCCAAAAATCAATCATGATTACTCCATGGCAATCCCAAAAACTGAAGCAAGAACTTTCCAGCAGATTTTGGACACGAAACTTCTTAGGTCTTGGAGAACCAGAGTGTCGCCATTCCATCGATTGTTGCTTTGTTTCTGGATCGTAGAAATGTACTCAAGTCTCATCCATAGTAACAATTCGGTTTAAGAAGTCTACATCGTTTTCAAATCGAGCACAGATCGAACGCGATGCTTCTACCCTTGCACGCTTTTAGTCAACATTCAAACATTTGGGGATCCATTTTGCAGCAATTTTTCTCATGTCCAAATTGACGTGAACCATATGATGAACGCGTTCGTATGAAATATCCAGTGCTTCATATATCCGTTTTAGCCCAATTCGACGGTCTGATAAAATCATGTCATGAACTGCAACTGACACAGAAAATGGCCTTCCCGATCGGTCATCATCTTCAATGGAAAATTTACCTCTTTTGAAGCTTGCATTTCAATTTTGACGGTCGCATACGAAGGACATTGATCACCAAGGGTATTAAGCATATCTTCGTAAATCTGCTTACCTCTTAACCCTTTTAAATACAGGTACTTGATGATGGCTCGATACTCCAATTTTTCGATTTTCACAATTTCGGTGGACATCTTTTTCATTTAATTTATTGCGTGACTCTGGTTTACTTTTTTGACGTCAAACTTTACACTGACACTTCTAATAAGTTATTGTTCGTTGCTATGGTAACGCAATATTTTGTTTATGCAAGGAACTGGTCTAGGCTAACTAGATATCAATACAGATATGCAAGTAGCAAAGGTCGTGGGTTCATTCCCTCTATTGACCAAATGTCTTCTTACATATGTGTGGTAAATACAAAATGTACTGGTTTCCAAGTGCACAAGTTTTATTTATGAAAGGTGGGTCATCCATACACAGAATGTATAACATGTAGTTACCAATAAAATGTACATAAAGAACACGTAAATGCAATTTTTGGTGTTTCTTAGTTTATACTAGTAGCCAATGTTTTATCATATAAGACACAGGACACACACCACAGTCAGGCACTCGACTACCTAACTTCTAATATATATATATACGGATGTTCAGTTGTAAAAACGTATTGTAATCATGTACATTATTTTTAGTATTACGTTCAGAATAATTATTTTTGACAAATAAAATACAATTTAGAATAAATATGCTAGGCAACGTCATTAATTGATTAATTCAATAATGGTTATTTATGTATCAAGGCATTAAAGTTTTATTTTTCATGACGAATGTGTTTTAGTTGCAAAGACGACAGCCGAGGCAAATAAAACACGCGAGTCATAAAAAAAAACTTTAGTGCCGAGGTACATAATATATTTTTTCCGAAATCCCAAAATTTGAACAAAATCTGACAATTTTATAACGTTCTTAAAGTACCAAATGTAATCAGCTGTTTTCTTTTTTACGTCAAATGTTTTCACCGCGCATGCGCAATTCTAAAATTTACATAAATTTTTCACATTTCTACCGGCAAAAATGTAAACTTAAAAATCGTCGTATAGTGAATTACTTTAGTGCCGATTTTATTTACTTTACTGCCAATTTTTTTGTACTTTAGTGACGATTTCGGAAAAATGTATAGTTACAATCCGCCATGTATTCAATGCAGCACAAGAACCTAACTGCAGGACGTTGAAGAGTAAATATTCGATAGACATTAGAAGAATTGACCCAAATTAAGTTGCAATATTGTAAATGAGATTGGACCAAAGTGATATATGCCGTTCTTAATATAGCATGTGAAATATTGTTGCTTAATGGTTACAAGAGAAAAATATTTCGAGAAATTTTTTTGGTTAGTTTATTGATGTGGTGATTAAAACAAAGTTTGAAATCAATTGATATAACTTGCTACACGTATACAGATAATTTTGCGTTGTAGCGGTCGTCGGCCAGCTCGAGGGTCATGAGCGCCAGAATCCAAAATATTTGATCAATAATGATGATGTACGTTAATTACGACCGTATATAAAAGAAAAAAACTCTACGGGGTTCAAATAGTAAATATTAGCAAACTACTGTATATTTAACAAAGTTATTTAAAGTATAATTGAAATATATAACAAAATTTTGTGGTTATTAGGTATATCTGAGTTCGGTTTTTCTCGTAAAAGAAAAGAAAATAAATAAAAAATAAAGGTAATCTATGCTTGAATGCAAGATTTCATATACAACGTGTCCAAGATAAGGATGCCCACTATGGGGATCTCGGAAACGGTAAGATATGGAAAGTCGGTTAAATGAAACAAAAGTTGCGCTTTTGAGGGGATGTATTTATAGTCTTTGAAGAACTCTGATATATCTTTTAGTCTTTGAGATATTTGAAAAAAATTAAGTTTTCTGATTTTCGTTTTTATTTTTTTCTGACCTTATTTGAAGAGATATCAAGAAAAGAATAGCACATTTTCTTTGCCACTTTTCTGGCTCTACCTAATGGTTTTATCCAATTTTTGATACAACGTTTCGTTTGTTAGCAACCATTATCAACTTTATTTTTTAAATACACGAAAAAATATTTTTACCATATTTAATTCTCTCCTTGATACTGAATTCAACAGTATGTCACACATTATATTTTTGAGACGTTTCGGATGAGAAAATTAATATTCAATGTAAAATATCGAAAACGTACAGTACCGAAACATTAGAAAATCGTAAAATTACAATAAAAATATGTTTTGTAATATTAAATAATAGACAAATGAAAAACAAATTTATTTTAAAGGTTAATAAACTCATAATAGATGTTCAAAAGATTCCCGTTATTCGCCAAACATAAATAGCATCTTCTAACTGTAGAATTTAACACATTCCTCAACATTTGAGGAGTAATACTAGCACATGCTTCCAAAACTAATCTTTGTAACATTCCTTCGTTTTTAATATCGTTTCCATAAATGTAATTTTAATGTATCCCCAAAGAAAAAAACCAAAGGTGTTATATCTGGAGAACGGGCTGGCCACAGTACATTTGCATAAGTGCCAATACATCTTTCTGGAAATCTAACTAACAAGTATTCTCTGACAACTCTAGAATTATGTGCTGGTGCGCCGTCCTGCATAAACCAACAACCTTCAACTTCTTGGATAGACAAATCATTCAAAGCTATCTCTAATTCATTTTGGAGTAAAATTTGGTATCGTTCAGAATTTAAGGATTCGTGGTAAATGAAAGGACTTATAATTCGAGTACTAAATATAGCAGCCCACATATTAAATCCGAAACGGTGTTGGTGTTTGGCCGTTTTGTACAACCGTGGATTTTCTCTTGCCCAATAATGAGCATTTCTAAGATTAAAAATTCCGTTATTATTAACTCTGCTATTATCGGACCATATTATTTTATTCGGAAAATATTCATTGTCTTGACATTAACGTTTGACCATTCTCAGAATATTCTACGTCTTTCTGGGTCACCTGGTCGAAGTCCTTGGCAGATTCTAAATTTATATGGATGTACTTTCTCCTTCTTTAGAACGCAATGAGCTGTCGAATGGGCTATGCCAGTTGCCTCTTCAATGTTCCTAGTAGAAACCTCTGGATTTTCCATTATAGCTAATAAAACAGTATTAGCTCTATCTTCATTGCAAGGTTTTTTGCGAGATTTTATAGGTTTTTGGAACGCACCATATTCTTTTAGATTAACTGCTAATCTGCGAAAAGTTCTTTTGTTAGGTTGACGCCTTTCTGGATATTTGTTTAAATACATTCTTTCAGAATTCAAATCCTTCAGAACAATTACGTTGACACAAAATGTAACACGTCAGTATGTCGAATTTTTCATTATTTGAAAAATGTTCTCCTACCATATTGTTTTTAGTTAAACCAAAAGGTAATTTACTCAAAGACCACCAAACAAATGTAATATGTACAACAATCAATTATGACAGTTATGAAAACAAAATGCAAAGCCAACTTATTTTTATCAAATGCAACAGTACGAGAGAAGATGTATTTAACTGTTTAATTAACAGTATTTTCACTAAATACATACTTGTGAGTTATTTTATTCGCAACAGGAATTAGAAAATGAGAAAACATAATTTTATAATAATTTTAAGGTTTTTTAATGTTTCTAGTATTAGTTTTAACTGTACTTTTTCGATGTTTTACATTGAATATGAATCTCATCCGAAACGTCTCAAAAATACAAAGTGTGACATATCGTTGAATTCAGTATCAAGGAGAGAATTAAATATGGCAAAAATATGTTTTCGTATATTTAAAAAATAAAGTTTATGATGGTTGCTAACAAACGAAACGTTGTATCAAAAATTGGTAGAGCTAGAAAAGTGGCGATGAAAATGTGCTATTCTTTTCTTGATATCTCTTCAAATAAGGTCAGAAAAAAACAAAACGAAAATCAGAAAATTTGATTTCATTCAAATATCTCAAAGACTAAAAGAGATATCCGAGTTCTTTAAAGACTATAAATACATTCCTTAAAATGCGCAACTTTTGTTCCATTTAACCGACCTTCCATCTCTTACTGTTTCCGAGATCCCCATAGTGGGCATCCTTATCTTGGACACGTTGTATATACACGCAACGCAAAGATAGTGAAGTGAACTATTAAAAGTCGTTGGAGACAAGCGCTTGTAACACGAAGAAATTATGAAGTGAATATCTATTCGCGACGTGAGTATATACGTATGGTTATGTTTGATATCATTAAATGCATTAGATTTTATATATAAATTAATAAAGATAAACCCGAAATCATCACAACGTATTGTTAATTCGATTACATATAAATACACGCACATATAAACAAATTAAGTAATAAGAATCATCAACGGTAGCTCCCGACCATACGGTTGTAACAACGACTTTTTTTTTATTGGAAATTTGTACAAAAAAAAGGAAAAAACCTAAAAGAAATAACGCAAAAATGCAAAAGAAGAATGCAATGCATATCGCACTTACCCAGATGTTCGGGCCTTTAGAGTTTGAGCGTTGAGTTCTGCACTACTTTTTATTGTTGTTAACGGTGACCACCATTCAGTATAACAAAACGAAGATAAGTACACATAAAATTGCCAGCGTTAATTACACTCTCAGATCAAAATTATTAAATCCCTCAATGGAAAGAATGGTATAATTTCTATTGTAATTTAACCCTTAACATACTGTTGGAGGTACCTGGGTACTTTTTAGATTGTAAAAATGAAATATATGTTTTCACAAATGTCGCATAGACTTGTACTTTTGTGACTTCTCTACAAATTTCAATTTACATAAAATAAGCTTATGGGTTAAAAAAAATGTATACCTTTTATTGAACTTTAGTTTGTTTTGTAAGAATCTTCTTACATCTACTGCTGGAGGTACCGAGGTATCCCCAACAGTAATATGTTGTTTTATGTGTTTTTTTCTGTTGTACATGGTCATAATCTAGAAATTAGAACTACTAATTGCAATATTTCTTTATTACATAATTATGAACACTATACAATGTTGTTAACTACTGTTTTACACATTCTAGGCATTGAGTAGGAGTCTGATCACATACGGGTTTTTTACAAGATTGACAATTTTTTCGCGTTTTGCGCTTCTTTTTTTCAGTTCCAGAACATCGAAGACAAATTTGGCATAAGCCGGTTACTTTCATCCTACCCGTTCTATCTCTTTCTGGTGCAATGGAAGTTGAGACATGGGGCGGAAGAATTTGTTTTCTAAGTATTTGCTCTACTGCAGTTTTCACAAAATAATGTCTGTTGAGATGGGGTTTTTCGCTTCGTTCAATTACAGATGAAAGACAAAGGTCATATCCAAGCTCTTTCAGAAAGTTCCTCTTCCGGTCAGTTTTATTTCTTAATGTCGGATTATTTTCTGTGTATATAACATATGCAGCTAAACATGCGATATTGATAATGTTATAAAAAAAGCAAGCGGCCAACGGCTGGTTCGTCTTTTAGTGGTATATTTGTTGACCATTTGGTCTATTGTGTCTACCCCAGACTTTGTACTGTTATAATATTTTATAATTTCGGGTTTCTTGACTCCGGTTTCTTCAATCTCACCCGTAAAGTACATACTAGACAATAAAATAACTACCTTGCTCTTTTTGGCACGTAAGAGCATAATGTAGCATCTTGTCGGAAAGCAAACCGAGTAGAATAAATTTCCCTATCCTTGGATGGCAATAGTGATTGCGGTATGTAAGTTTTATTTTTACGCAATGTTCCCACCAATGTGATTCCCAGCGATTTTAGGTGAATAGCTAAAGGTAACGATGTAAAAAAATTATCGGTGGTTACATTTATTCCAGAGCCCTTAAAAAATTGGCACAAATCAATAACAGTTCTTTCTCCAATGTTACTTTGGCGAGTGTTGGTTTCTAATGACTTTAAAAAAAAATTTCTACTTATTTGTTTTAATTTAACGTTTGTTGTTGTTACCAGTATACAAAATGCCCTGAAGTGGGTACGCTGTTTTCTTGTCTACCACCCAAAATGCCTTTATACCATATTTGGCCGGCTTAGATGGTATATACTGAGTAAAGCGTGTCCTACCGCGATAAGGAAATAGTTGCTCGTCAACAGTTACATTCTCATACGGATTGAAACTTTTCAGCAAATTTGAATTTAACATAATCCATAAATCTCTAACAGGAGCTGCCTTGTCCACTTTTTGTCGCTCTTCTCGTGTGTTTACGTTATCAAAACGTATAAATTTTAAGATACATTGAAATCTAGAGCGACTCATACTAGCCCGATAGAGTGGTACAGCTTCAGGCTTCCAAAGCTCTGTAACATTTTCCAAATTGGAGTGATGAACTCCTGCAGTTATCAGTATTCCGATAAAAGCGTTTAATTCTTGTACTGTAACATCTTGCCATGTTCTTTTAGAGCTATTTGGATGAGTTTCGTTATAATCGCAAAAAACTTGTCTAGCTTTTCTATTGGTTTCTCTTAAAATATTCATGAGCATATCCTCAGAAAGTATATTAGAAAATGTATCGATGCGAGAAAGTAATTTTGTACTACGATGTGGTCCACCTATATGTAGAAATAATAACCAAATGCATCATTTTACCGTAATTTATATTACCAGCTTGACGAATAATGTTACAAACGCGAGTTTGCCCCGAAGGAAATGGATTGTGTTGCCATACAGTTTTATCACGGCCAATTAATTCTGACATTTGTTTAGTCAAATCGAATTCTGGATCTTCTAAATCACTGTCATCTTCATTATCATGAATTTCAACTTCTTCGTTCATATTGCCAACATTTGCTAAATCTTCGATATCGGATTCCTCAGTGGTAGGCGGAAGCCAGTTCAGTATCACAATCAGAATCGAATGGATTTTCGTCCTCATCGAAAGAGAAGTAACGCATGAACTTGTTCATGCGATAAGCTGTAAAGGAAAATGACTCATACTTACAATATTATACGAAGCATACAATGTGTAAATATAAAATACCTAAAAATCTTAGTATATCCCTTAGTTTTTTTTTTTTTTTTTATTTTTAATTTTTTTTTTTTTTTTTTTTTTTTTTTTTTTTTTTTTTTTTTTTTTTTATATTTAATTTTTATTAATTTTAATTTTTTTTTTTTTTTTTTTTTTTTTTTTTTTTTTTTTTTTTTTTTTTTTTTTTTTTTTTTTTTTTTTTTTTAATTTTTTATTTTTTTTTTTTTTTTTTTTTTTTTTTTTTTTTTTTTTTTTTTTTTTTTTTTTAATTTTTTTTTTTTTTTTTTTTTTTTTTTTTTTTTTTTTTTTTTTTTTTTTTTTTTTTTTTTTTTTTTTTTTTTTTTTTTATTTTTTTTTTTTTTTTTTTTTTTTTTTTTGTTTTTTTTTTTTTTTTTTTTTTTTATTATAACTAAGAAGCGTACACTAGAAGAATTTTCAAAGTCATGATGTTTGAGAATTGTTAATAAATGCTTAGTTTTATTACGATTTAAACACAGTTTATTAGATGGTGCATCCATTCTTCGGCAATCTTTAAGGCCGTAATTGCTTGTTGGTTAACACAATCCAGATTGGAGTTTCTAATGCGCAGGGTGGTATCATCTGCTTATTGAATGCAAACTTCTGTACTTCTTCAATAGGAAGCAAAGTTGCTAATAAAAATTATAAAAAGTAGAAGGCCTAAGATGGAATCCTAAGGAATGACATTTTGTAAAGCAAAATAATTTACTACATCTGAGGTCCGCCTGTGTTTTTGGAAACCATATTAATTTTTAAATAGAATGCCGTGTTTTTCGAAATACTCTATAGTTTGCTTGTAAATTGCTTTTCAAAGATTTTTGAAACTGTCGGTAGTATTGAGATGGGACGACAGTTTTCAGGCCACTTTGTTATCGCTTTTTTTATGGATCGGAACTACTATGGCAATTTTTAGAGCATTGAGGAAAGTTTCAATTAGAAAAAAAGAATTTATTAATTTAGTCAAAGGTTTTACAAGCAAGTTCATGTGACTTTTTAACAGTTTTGTACTTATACCGTAAAAATCTTTAGTTGAAGACATTGTTAAAGATTTGATTATTTCCATTGTTTCCACTTCGGGAATTGTGTGGAAAGAAAATTCTTTTAGGCCAAAAGATGTATTAGAATTACATAATTTGGTAGGGTCTATAGAACAAAGTTAAGAGGGGGTTTTTGTAACTGATGAGATGAAATATTTATTTAGGTCATTTACATCAATAATTGCTGCCGAGTGTTGATTTCGCGATCTATCCGAGTTAATAATATTCTAGGCAGCCTTATTGGGGTTGTTTGAATTTGAAATGATATTATCATTTGCAAGACGTTTGGCCTTTTGATTAGCAAGTCTGTATTGAGATCTTAGGTTTTTCTTATCTTTTTAAAGATTCAGACTTTGTGATACAGTACATATCATTTAGCAAATCAAGCTGTTCTCTCACTAGCTTTTAATTGTTGTAAAACCACATACTGTAATTATCTAAATTTTGCGCACAAAATGTTTTAGTTGGAAAAGCGATTGAGAAGGATTCCATGAATTTTTCCAAAAACATGTCAAATTTATCGTTGAGTTTTAGAGATGATTTATCCAAAACATTTCAAAAGTACGAGGCAATAATATTAAAAAATAAGTTCAATCCCTTTGTAGTTATTGGTCTATCGTTACTATTAGAGTATCTACTGGGTTCCCCATATTAGACTATACAATTTAAAAGTCGAATAAAAACTTTCTAATCAAAGTAAATTAATTTTTTAATCGACTAATTTGTAGCTTATTCTGTGGGATTTATGACTAAAGTAAATAACAATTCAAGTTTTAAAGATCATGTCTTCTAAATGCCCTCCTTCGACTTCAATGCATTTTTGAATTCTAAGTTCAAAATGTATCATCACTCGGCGAAGCAAATCTCCATTTACCAAAAACCTCCACAGTCCAAAAGTCGTTGTTTGGTGCGGTGTTAGCATCATTTGGAATTATCGGTCCTTATTTTTTTGAGGATGAATATAACCGTTCTGTTACAGTTAATTCCGAACGCTACATAAACATGTTGCAAACGTTTCTTATCCCAGAACTAATTAGACGTGGACTAAATGGCGCCATATTATTCCAACAAAATGGAGCAACGGCTCACACAGCCAGAAACACTATGAGAATTTTGCGAGATTTTTTTGACGGCCGTATAATTTCCCGATTTGGAAATTTGAATTGGCCCCCGAGATCTCCCGATTTAACGGCTCCCGATTTTTTTCTCTGGAAATACCTAAAGCAAAAAGTTTATGCAAGTCGTCCCGCAACAATTTTGAAGCTGAAGAAGCAGATTCAAAATGAAATTGCAGGAATAAATGGAGATTTGCTTCTCCGAATGATGATACATTTTGAACTTAGAATTCAAAAATGCATTGAAGTCGAAGGAGGGCATTTGGAAGACATGATCTTTAAAACTTGAATTGTTATTTGCTTTAATTATAAATCCCACAGAATAAGCTACATATTAGTCGATTAAACAGTTAATTTACTTTGATTAGAAAGTTTTTATTCGACTTTTAAGTTGTATAGTCTAATATGGGGAACCCAGTACAATAAGGCTCAGTTTTTGTTTTGGAAGAAATCCTCCGATAAGAAAATGGATTGACCGTAGTGAACAGATATGCCGACATTAAATATCTTAGAGTTCGTATGATCAAGATCAAAATTAACAAACATATTATCAAGGTAGTTATGATATGTAGTAGCGGAGAAAATGGTTTGAGAATAACCAAAGAAGATAGCAGATAACACAATATTGTAGCGTATTTATCAACGACGTTAAATTTTACATTAAAATCACCTACTATAACGACAAAGTTTAGATTAAAAATTGAGTTTAACATGGAGTAGATATTCTCAATGAATTTATTCAAATCTCCATAAGGAGAGCGGTAAACTGAGATAATAGTAATATCTAGCGCAGTGAGTAACACAGAAGTGATTTTACAATGAATTTTAATTGAAATTGCATTTATAAAATTGTTAGTTTTGAAAGAAATATTTTCGCGTGCCAAATTTGTTTGGAATCAATTTAGGACGAAGCGTTAAAAAACATTAACAACTTCTCCTGTAGGCCATAAATTTGGGCCTGTAGCTTGGTCTATTATAGTAAATATAGTAGATATTTTAATCGACGAATAATCCTCCGGGTGCTTAGATTTCAGATTTGTAAATTTAACAAGAACTTAAATAAGTAATCAAATACAGAGGGTGCTGAAACGCAAAAAGTTACAAAACTCTTTTTTCATTAATGGAACACTGCATTTTGTTTTATAAATTTTCCACTAACATGCAGTTACGTAGTATAGTAAATTCAGTAGACTGGTGTCAACAAATATCCTGACTGAAATGGCGATTAATTTTGATAGTAATGTGATAATCTACTTTAGTATTTTATAAAATAAGAAATAACTGATAGTAAGAGGTTTATTAATTAATCAACAATAACAATAATTAACATAAATGAATAAATATTTTTAGGAAACAAAACTATAAATAATAATAATAGTGTGTAAAAAGATGTAGCTGAGAAGTTAATTGAAACATTGTGATGTGTTTTCAACAATTAATTTAGCTAGGTAGTGCTTGCCTAAAATAAGAATATGGTGGTTCTTATCAAATTTAAAATAAGAATTAGTTACGGTTTTATTTTTAAAGGTAGGACGTATGCCGAGAGCCTTCTTAAAACGTATGTCGCGAGTAACATGTTACGACGAACGTCGAATTTGGCGCGCATGTTACTAATTTTCTATTGGTGGAAATAAAATTCGACAAAAGTTTCCGAGACGAACACCGGACATTTTTCTTTTTTTTCTACACGGGTGTTTTTGGCGTGCCTCTTGAAGTTAAAATTTTATTCATAAATTACTAATGTGAGATTCAAGATTTCCAAGTCAAATTGGTTTTTAAGCTTAAATCCGGCCGAATTCACAGTGACTACTATTTGCTTTCTTTTCTTTCGTAGTTGTGTTAGTTCTAATTACAACGTATGCTTTTAGCACGTTGTGTTGATTTTATGTTATTATCGTGTATTACACCTGGATAACTCCTGGGGGTGCTGGAATGGCTAATTCAATTAAATTTAGCTAAGCTACAAACAACCGGTGGACACTACGGTCTGCAGGGGTCGTTTATGCGACATAATTTTTATTTCGAGGGAACACATTTGCTTCCCGTTCTTTGCTACATACCTCCCCTAACGGAAATCCTGGAGTTACCTACCTTCTGGGGATGTCGAATATCGTCGCTAGCAGGAAACTTTTATTTTCGGAATTGCATACTACAGATTACAGCTAGGTTTTAATGTTTAAGTAACCTATTCAATATTCATGCGTATGAAGCTCACGTACATGTGACATAGAACGGTTTGATTTCTAGTATTTAAGCACATTTTTATTCGGGGTATGCTCCACAACCGACGTTTAGTTTTTTCTTAACCAGCTCAATACGTGCTCGGGCGCTTTACTTAGAGCAGTTGAAGCTAAAACAAAAGGCCTTTTAGGTTGGCGGGAGGTACTTACCTTTTTAATCCGAGCTTAAGTTAGTTTTAAGTTGCCGTGTGTAAGTGACGTGTGTACGCAGAGTTTTCTTAGTAACCAATCCTCAATTGGAACGCTAATTTTAATTTGGGTGTAACTTAAAAGCTTACCTGAAATTCGACACATTAATTGCGAGCTTTATTTATTGTTGCTGCTAACGCACGTAACTATAGTCTTTCTATTTCTGTCACATTCTCCTAGTACCTTAAGATTTGTTTGCTGTATTGAATTGTCTGTCTGTCTCTCTAATTTATGTTTGATTTAGCGTATTAGACCTTAAGTAAAACCTGTTAATCTCCTGTTGGTCGGTTTTACTTCTTTCTTTTACCCAGCAGGTAGCGCCTTGTTAAGCAGCAGTCATTTTTTTACAGTTCTTTAAGGACCTCCCACTCACCAACGACGCCGGACGCTGCTGCTCTAACTACTATAAATACTGTATTCTCCACGAATTTAGTACTCTACATCGAGCCGAATTTCCTTTTTGGCTGTTTTTTTAGGTTGTTTCTTCTAGAGCCGTTGCTTTTTCTCGTTAAGTATTTGTAAACAACCGTTACAAATTGTGGGGTCTGCCTTCCACACAAATAAACAATTCCTTCATAATAACAAGAAATCTTGGAAAATATTAATAACTATCCAGAATATAGAATACAAACTGCATATCAGTGGAAAACTTATAAAAATATTAATTGACTAATGAAGAATACAGACTGTTCCATTTCTAAAAAAGAATTATTGGACTTTTTACGTCTCAGCACAACCTGTATAATGTGTGCGTATGTGGATTTAAATTGACGATTTATCGACGTAGTAAAAAGCAGTGGGTGAGGAGCTAAAAATTAGAATAGAATACCTCTAATCAAAATTAAAATGAGAATTTTGGGGTTTGCTCTGCCCCAACACAAATTACTCCGTTAGCATCTAGAAAAATTTCCGACCGATTAATTCTTAAGAACGTTTTAACTCTTTAGTTTGCTAAAGGTGCTTGAGCTCGTCAGGAAATAACTAAACTTGACAAATCTTGATTAAACATGTGACTGCATTTTTAAGCTTGGAAATAGTCAAATGTCCTAAAGTACAATTGTTTGTTAGCAAGGATCGGATTTAAAGAGAGTACGAGATAACTCTTTCCAATCTAGTAATACTAGAAAATTGTAAGCTAGGGTATGAATCCTGAATAGTAGTGGCAAAAGATTGTGCTTCTTTTTTTGAGTTCTGGAAATTGATCAATAAAAACAATATATTAAGCCATTCATACCCATCATTGTTTATCCAAGTTAGACCGCCCCATCATAGATCAGAAAACATCAAATTATTTGGTGTAGTCTCTCTACACAAGATATCAGCAGGGTTCGATTTGGTTCGCGCATGCCTCCAAATTGGGATTAAAAGTGCGTTGTTGAATGTCAAAAACTCGATTACAAGCAAAAGTTTTAATGAGTCTGAATTGGTTTTTAACAAAATAAGATAAATAAAACAAATTTATTATTCAAAGCTTCTAAAACTTGTTCTGAAAATTTGGGCTTTAGAATTGTAATGGGAGTTCTTGAGTCTTAGAACACAAAAGTTTATAATTTAGCTGCTAGAGCATAATTTTGGCATTAATTTTAGAATGAGATAGAATTTCAAGAGGGTCAAATATGTTGATTGTTCGGTTTCTTATATTGATAAAGAAACATCGAACTTAAAAGTGAACTGTATTTTATATGTAATTTTTACATTATTTATTTTATGATTAATCAAAAATATTGTTTATATAACAAGCGACATATTTATATAACAACAATTAAATATATAATTCAAAATTCTAACAAAATATTTGAGATATTTTGGAGAACATGACCATTTTGTTATAATTCCAATTAGGGGACAATATAGAAAATGAAAACATGCCTTGGTTCAAGTGACCAAGTCAGACATAAGATACGAGTGATACGACCAAATTCTAGAACACGAGGGTGGAGATCCAAATTAAGAAAGTCCGTTAAAATTAGTTGATTGTTATATGTCCACTTGCGAAAATTACAACAACCTTAGTGTAAGACATTTGAAAGGTTCATGGTTAAATGGTTCATGAAATTTTATGTTTAGAAGTTTTACACTCAATGCCTACTTGGCGTAAGCAACAAATGGATAAAAATAAGCATTTGTTATTCTATAAGTAACGATATTCAAATCAAAAGGTTGTAATAGTTCTGACGGAGAAGATCTCCAGAAAATACGTTGTAATGCTTTTTGGTTAAATTTAATCAATACTTGTTGATAAATCTTTTTGATGTCAGTAGCAATAATGTAAGTATGGTTTTGAAAACTGAGTAAAATAGAAAATAAACCATGTTGATTTGTTGGGCGGTTGTAAAATTACACAAAAACACAATTTTAGTTTATCCAAAAATTATATTTATTATTGAGTCGTAGTGATTATAATTGGTGTCATGAGGCAATATGCAAAATGTAGCACAATGGCGTACAAATAAAGTACAAATTTAATTAAGTCCAATTTTTTGCAAAGGAGAAGAAAGAAAATATTCAAATCTTTTTTGATAAATGCTCCCTTACGGCTGCAAATGAGCCATATTCTCGTTAATAGAAACCATGTTTCCTTGCATTGAGCAGATACTCCATAAGGTAGATGGTACATAAACGAAACTTAAATTAGTTTAAACTTAGATTTTCGCGGCCTATTTGTAAATTACTGCCGTTTCGGATGTAAAGACTGTCGTTGATTGGAATTTTTTATTACATTTTTTCAGAGGTTCTTTAATTTGCAATGTCCTTCTCCAACATCGGAGATGAAAGGACCTTTTAAAAAAGTCGACCCAAATCTAGAAACAAAAATAATTTTTTATTTGGTCAAAACTAACTTTTCTCTAAAATGTCCAACATTTTTCTCTACATACCAACTAACACATTTTTTGTAGGTTTCTTCGTATACCTTGTAGTTAATACTACATCTAAGGTTTTTCCAATGTCTTCGTACTTTGTTTACTTAATAGTTAGATAAGTTGAGCGTTGACTTAATGAATTATTGGGTTGCGAGTAGAGAATAATACTGTACATAAAGGTGTTAAACTTGTAGAAAAATCAGCGTCACTACAGAGTATAAACAAATTACAATATAATTTCTTAGTTGAATTGAATTTGTGTTAGCCTAGAAATAGAAAGTTTTAAATTGCGGATTACTCAACAGTATTATCCAGTCTTGCCTGAAAATTTCTTTAAGTACCAAATCTTTTTCTTGTTTGTTGTTAATCAACTATTCGCTTATTTTTATTATTGAGTGTAGATTTTTGTCTGTTTTCCACATTATTTACGAAGTCACTAGATTTTTGCTATCGAGTTGGGATCCTAATACAAATTCTAAATTTGACCCTAGTTACTGACTACAATTGTAGAAAGCGGGCGGCACCAATCACCAGTGCTTATACGTTTTCCGAATTTGGTGATAATTCGGATTATGCGAATGGCCTTCCGCCAGGTAACAGATGGCCGATTAAAGGTTAATGTTAAATGCCATATGAGACCATTCAGATTTGACGTTTTTGTCCAAGTGTCGTTTATTGGCACCACTATCCTCTTAAGGGTACACTCTTGATTGCAGGTAGACTTATTTTACTGTAGTAACTGTAGCAACAGCACACTTCCTCTAACTTAGATTTATGATACCGACATAAACCTAAAGTAAAACATACAACTTACTGCTAAACTCAGCAAACAAGATAATTGGAGAGGGGGATACTGGCGCTATAGAGCATGTAAGGTACATTCCGAAAAAAGTATTTAAATGTGATTTATTTGATACACACAAATGTATTGTGTGCTGCATAATATGTGTAAATCTTTTAACAAGATCAAAACGGAACAAATTTATAAACAGAAAATTAAGAATTTGAAAGAAATACTGTATTAAACTTAATAACAATAACGCAACATTTTTAGTAACAATATTCAGTTCTACAGAAACATTTTAAATAATTTTAAAGATTTACAAATTTTCTTCTGCTTATTTTAAATGTATTAGATTTATATTTAATCTAATAAAGGAATAAGTTATTTCCTTGGCAATAACACAAATTAATTTTAAATTAAAAAAAATAAATTGAACAGAAATATAATTTAAACAATTCCATTAATTAGTTTCATATTTTTCTTCCGAATTTGTGTCATCTTCCGACAAACCAGTATTCACTACAAATTCCAATTTTTCCACTACTTCATCAAGTAATCCATCATTCTCCCACATTTCTTGAGCCAATTGATCCACATGCTTGCACTGTTTTTGCCAATCTGATGCTGTGACTTCTGCAAAAGCGTTGCTCTTAGATTTGAAAATTAACAATGCGTTGTTTACAAATCCATATTCACCACCTGCGTGTACAATAATGTATCGCTGACCAGAACGATCAGCTTTATATACACCTGGTTGGTCCTTTGACTGCCAGCATTTACTCACCCCATAAGATAGGTGAATAAAAGTTTCGTCTAAATAAGTAACCGGCTTTTTCTTCTATCCGAGAGCAGCGTTTTCCCTCCATTTTCGTAAATAACGAGAACGCCAAGCTACGATATCGTTACGTTCCATAAGTAATTTTCTTCGATTTTCACATTTTTAAAGTGGAAGCCAATTCTTAATAGATGCCTTCGAATAGTTTCTTGTCCGCCAGTGTAATTAATCTTATCTTGCATCTTGCTCACTAAAATTTTTAACGTGGGCACTTGCTTGTCAACCGTGTAAACCTCTTGCACTGTTCTTTTAAAATTCTCAAATCACACTCATCCATCATTATTTTGTTGGATCCTCCGCTTTTTTCTTTTTTTGATGGTGATTGCAGTAGTTCACTGTCAGTCGCAGCACCTTCTTTTCTGATCCTCAAAATAGTAGCCATCGATTTCCCAACAGCAGCCGCTGCAAGTTCAGTTGCCTTCTCTAAAGGGAATGCCCATTCATCAGCAGCTTTTGTCTATCGAAGAATTGTATAACATTATTGATAATGTTTCGAGCCTCAGAATGTATAGTTTTCTTCGTAGTTCCAGCCATAATAAGATAACCTTAAAACATAAAAATAACATTAAAATTACATTTTATTAAAACACTTAAAATACATACCTTTACTGCGAAAATCAAATGAAGTAGTTTTCAAAAAAACTGATTTTGGTAAACAAGAGTAATACTGTGAGGAATTTGTAATAAATTAAGAAAAAGCACGCGAAAAATGTCAGCTCTAAACTGTAAACAATTTGCTTTTACATGCGAATGTACCAACTTAAAATTCTCAAACGTGATTGGTTAAATCATTTATCGTGGCAAAATTTCAAATTAATTATTTTAGTTGACATATTTTCCGACTATCATGTTTGCTGAGTGGAGCTGTATAACTTGATTCAAACAAACAGAGTTTTTCTATTACTTGAAGTGTAAATTTCCGAAAACACATTCGTAACAGTAACAATCACTACCAGAAGAAAATATTTCCGAGATAACGACCCCTCTACATTGTATCACTATGTAACGTAGGTTGCTGACTATAAGAAGCTTATTATTCTACAACCGAATTTGAATTAGAACAGGAGAGAAAACAATACCATAACTAGTTACTTATCTAGTTTTTGTTATTGTCCTAGTTTGGATGTAATTACAATGTAAAACTTATTTTACTCTAATTATAATTTTCAAACAATTTATTGTTTTTTTTTCTGTCTTACCTACGATTCTGCTTTCAGACGATACTTTTATTAAGCTAGCTTACAAGTTAACGTTAAACAGTTTTATTTAATTACTTTTATTTGAAAAGATAACACTACATTACAGACTTAGGAGTCATATTTTCAAACAATTTCTTGTTCAGTAAATATATTGATTATATTTGTTCCAAAGCATATCAAGATTTAAGTTTTATTTTTCGTTTCTCTAAACACTTTAATAATTTGGACACTTTAAAATCTCATTAGTTCGTTCTCATCTTGAATATTGTTCTCAAGTATGGTCACGATATTACTTAACATCGATAACAAAAATAGAAAAGGTTCAACATAGATTGCTTTGACATTTTGTTTATAAAGCTGGACTCCTATCCTTGGACGATATAAGAATTCTTTTACTGGCTAAAGTAAATACACTCAAATGGCGTAGATTATTTCTTAGTCTGGTATTTCTTCATAAACTAATCAATTGTGTATTAGATTGCTCGTACCTGTTATATCAAATATATTTTAAAATTCCACACAAAAGTCTTGGTAATATCCTGTTCAGCGTCTTATGTATTCGTCCAACTTATTTCCCTAACCTTAATTTTTCCGACAGTTCAAAAAATAATCTTAAACAAAAACGTATGAATATAAATACGTCCTTTTATAAAAAATTATTAAGTTAATGTTATATCCGTCTCTTAATTATCAAATAATAAGTTATACCTTTTAGTTTGATAGTAATAATTTACATTCATATATATTTAGTCTTTAGTTTGTAATTATTGCTATTATGTTAATTAAATTTCATTTCATTTGTAAAATTTATGCCTGTAAATTAATAAATAAATAAAAAAAAAATTATAATTACTGAGAACTTCTTTCATTTTTCTTTATGTAGTTAAATTTTGTTTTGATCATTAATACTGTATAAACATATATTTCTGTACTGCAAGAAATGTTTATTATTTGTTAATTATTATTAATTTAAGAACGTTAAGTAGATAATATACTGTTTTTAATAAACTGGTTTCCTTACTTATTTAAGCAAAAGATACCGTAACAAACTTCCGATGAATTAATTATTCATAAACAAGAAATTAAAGTTTACATTAACCACTCCTATGTAAACTATGTATATTAAAATTGAATGTTAAGGTTTGAATATGTTCAATATTTACAAATATATAACTATAAAAGAGTATTATTAAATTAAGATGTACTTTCGAATTTATAATTAGTTAGTTTTTATTGTTTTTTTTTTGTATGTTTATTATACTGCTTTGTTTGCAATGCATACCCTGCGACTTTTTCTTTGTCAGTGTTTTAAAAATATTTATGCATTTTTTTAAATTGTGCTCTGTCCTTCGAATTAGCTTTTTCGAGTAAACATCCAGATAATTTAACATTCAGCTCAGCTTAATCTATTAAAAATATTCTTTAATGCTCCTATTGTTGTAGACCAGTCAATAGAGCATAAAATGTACCTTATTTGTGACAAAAATACTAATAGGAAGAGACATGTGCCGTCATATCACGTACAATGAGTAGATTAATTTAGACATAAACCAAACACGGGATTGTCATTAATTAATTTGTGATTAACAAATTAATGCAAAGAACCTTCTTTTTAGTTTTTTGTTTTTGACTAATTACTATAGTCGGTAAAATTTATCTTTTTAGTTTCGGCTTAGCACTTTTTTCACTAAGACATGGAATCAAGTTTTCTATTCTTTCTAACATGTGCAATTTGCAAGAAATAAAGCAGGAACGTAAATTTGTCACATGCATTAAGAACTACACTATACGTTTAAAGTATTCGTCATAACAATCATCAAGTTAGAAAGAAATAGAAACACTAAGCACGTAAGTTTTCTTGCACCAACCTCAAACCATAAATGACAACAGTTTATAGGTATTCCAGAAGTAATGAATATTTTTAAAGAATTGTTATCGTAATATTATGATTTTTTCTTTTTATCTATTTATATTCTCAAGTAAGTAAAAATATGTTTCATTTATGACATTTTATATTCTTTGTGGAAATAAATTACAAAATCTTTTGTTGTTAATTTAAGCCAAACACGTACGTTTCTTGTATTCAGGCTTCGGCAAAGATAATGCAAAAAAATCAAATTGCAATCGTACAAAAACTAATTATCCGACAGCTTTAGGTTTTTGTACTTATCAAAATCTATTATGTACCGGAAGCTGATTACTATAGCTCAAAAAATGGCGACTTGATTAATTTTAAAGAAAAAAACAAAAAATCGCTAATTTTTAAAATTTTTCTAGGAAAATAAAAATCCGATCTAGTCGTGTTTGTGCTTATTTTGTTTGTATTTTAATTCTTTACAACTTTTTTTACTCCATTAACATTGGTTTACAAGGTCTGTCCGGAAAGTATCAAGCTTTTTTAGTTTTAGAGAAATCTAGCTCACCTGGAGCTTTGAAACTTTAATCTCCCTCAAAGTACTCTCCACCAGACACAATGCACTTGTTCCAGCGGTATTTTAATTTTTGGAAGCATTCCGAAAAATTCTCCATCGGGATGGCCATCAGTTGCTGCGTCGTGTTTTTTTTATATCTTCGACCGACTGAAATCAAGTTCCTTTCAACACGCTTTTGAGTTTGGGGAACAGCCAGAAGTCACAGGGCGCTAGGTCTGCACTGTAGGAGGGTGTGGCACCTGTGCGATCCCGTGTTTCGCCAGAAATTGTTGGACCAGGCACGAGGAAATGGGCAGGAGCGTTGTCGTGTTGGAGCATCCAGTCGCCGTTTGCCTAGATCTCAGGACGCTTGCGCCTCACCGCATCCCTTAAATTGCGCAAAACTTGATGCAGATTCGCTGATCCTCGCGCTTGGACATTTTTGTGAAAAACAAAAATGTGACGCTCACACTTGATACACCTCACTTTAATCAGGTGCTCAATGTCAACTGATTAAATGCATGGCATTACAATTGCGTGTGCACTCAGGAGAATGTGGACAAATTCCAAAACCAAATAACAGATTATTAGATAATTGAAAAAGGCTTGATATTTTCCGGACAGACCTCGTATTAGTAATTAGTCAGGAAACAAAAAAACCAAAAAAAGACGTTTCTTTGCACTAATTTGAAATTACAAATTAATTAATGACAATCGCGTGTTGGCTTTATATCCAAAATAATCTACTCATTGTCCTTGATATGATAACACATATTTATTCCTATTAGTATTTTTGTCACGAAAAAACCTCTATTGATTAGCCTATTGGGCTTCGAAAACATGACAATTAACAAAAGTTAGGTTCATTCTTGCATTATCAACATTAACTTAATTTTTGAAATATTTTACTAAGATTTGCAGTTGTTTAAATAAAAACTGCCATTATTGATTTTAAAAATTCCCAATGAGTGTTCAAATAAATAACTGGGTTGAAATTAATTGATTAAATTATTTTTACAGTACAACAAATAGTACAGAAAAAAAACGCGGTATCATGGAACTCTAACTGAATGTTTTCTTAAATATTTTTGAATTCTAACCTAAAAGTTTATATCAGTGCTATGTTAAAAATATTACCAAATGTTAAAAGAAAATTTCAAAACTTACCTAGCCCAGTTTTTTAAATATTCGTTACTTTCAATATATTGAAAAAAATCGCACATTGTAACAATTGAATTTTCTCAAACAACTAAGTATAAAGTTAAGATATCAAAATTTTTGTACATTAGAAATCAAACTAAAATGTGCACTGCCACGCATAAAATAAGGCTCACCTTGTAATTTAAAGTTATTTAAAATTTTAGTTTTTTTTTTGGTTATAATAGTTTACTAACTGACTGCTTCAATAAAAAATAAGTTTTTTTTCTATGGATTTATCTGGCTGTTGCAAATTGTTTGTGTAGTGTTGGCATCGTCAGTGTTTTGCCGTCAGCATAAATCCTTTGTTGCGAGACGAATTGTAGCGACCGCGGTCACGTGAAACAATGAGAAACCTTGTTCCGGGCAAAAAAGTCTTCAGAGCTTGTCTAGTTGTTTGCAAGCTGTTATCAATGCCAAAATACTTGCTACTGAAATCCTTAAACTTTCTTTTGTTTCAATCAAAAACATGTCAAAATACACTTTTTATTTTCATTACTTTTTATTACAATTTAGTTAAGCAATCTGTTAGTAAACTGTTACAACCGAAATAACTTGTAAAATTAAAAATTTTCCAAATATCATTAAATTATGAGGTGACCCAAGTTTTATCCTAGGCAGCCTGTATAAAAAAGTTTATTTATTAAACTAAGAAACGCCAACAACTAACTGTAACGACAGAGAATGTTTTATGCGCATTATCGTTATCAGAAGCGATAACTTTAAATGCTTAAACACTCGTGTCGATAGCAAACCAAGTATTTCGGTACAGTAGCATACACGCAACGAAGGAACACCTGATGCGCATTTCGCTCTTATTATGAGCTTATTAGAGATGTATACTTAATGCGGTATACAACTGTACAACTTAAGTGCGGTATACAACTGTACAACTTAAGTGCGGTACAACTACTATTTTAAGTTATTCCTACTGCAATTTAAAAACATAAAAGTACCTAGATAATTTTTGTTGTTAAATCACATAGGTCACCTATTATGACATTTTTGAACATTTGAACTCCTTTAGCAAATTGTACTTCAAAACATGAAAAATATTTCTGAAGGCTTAAATGACAACCAAAATGTGCTGCAAAAATTATGAAACTATATTCTAATTTAAAAAGTATGTATTAAAACTTGTACTTTTTTATAATTAAAACAGAAGTAGCAAAATTCTAGATGCGTAAAAAAATTGAAAGTGCTGATTCAATTTGTGGCGTTTTTTTTGTTGGTTTAATTTCAATAAGTCAAGTTTCTACTTCAGTAAATAAAAACTGTTTTATATTCAGAGATGTTAGTGGAATTGGAATCAACGTTCAAAAGAATTTAAATTTTCTAGTTTGTATTTAGAATAAGAAAACCTTAGAATACGTGCCTTTTAATTTTCTTAAGAACAACACCAGTCTTCATCTTAATTTATCGAAATTATTTATAAATAAAAATTATTGGAAATTTTCGACTTATTATCAAAGAAAAATTATATGAAACGTGCTTCAAACGCCACCTAGAAGTATTTTGGTTCTCACTTTGCACAGATCCCTTCTTTGAAACGTTTTATTGATTAATATAAAATTTTTCAAGTACAGAAACCTTTTCATTACTGGCAAAACTATTAAATAAATAAAGTTAATTTAGAAAGATATCTTTGATTTGTTATAAACTTTTTAACACAGAGTGCACGTAAAACGTATTTTTTATATTATGTGTTTTTTCATATAAATTAGTTTAACGTAGTAATAAAAGGTAACAAACAAATGATTACTTACAATTATATGTCAAATAAATTTTAATGAAATGCCTTATGGTAAAGTATACGAATTTACTAAAAATATAAAATTCAAAATAGTAGGCGTTTGATTAATTACCAAAACTTTATATTAGCTAAATTAACATAAATAACTTCATGGTAGTTTAAAATATAATTATTATTTGGTTAACATTAAAAAAATGAATAAGGATTTAATTTTTTATTATATTAAGGTATGGAAAGCAAATGTTGATTTAATTGAATTAAGATTGTTAATGTATTTATTTTTATTGTGAATGTACCTAAAGTGTAAATTAGAAATAAATTTTACCAATATAAAATGTATCACATGAACAAGTTAATTTGTAAATACCACTTTTCTCAAAATCGGTTGTAATAATAAATGGTGAGTAGATAATTTTCAAATTTGATATATTCGAGAAACTAATTTTGTTTTCAATGAGTTTGTTTAATCTCTTAATTAAACATCGAACAAATAAATGTATAAGAAACAAAAATACTTTTGTTTTCTGATTTATTATTAATAATTGATGATGCGATGATGTTGATTCATGGAGTAACAAAAGACGACTAAACAGAAATGTCCTTTCTAACATGTGCTAGTTGTTGCCACTTCAATCCTGTAATTGATTTTATGTTATCATACCATCTTGTTTGTAGGCGTACAGTTGGTTTCTTGCTATACCCAGATTAGTAGTTTCCAGTCTATGTGCTTTTATTTTTTGTGACATGGCCTTGTATGATACCAAAACAGGGGCATTTAACAATTAAGTTAAATTTATGAAATCCTGCAAAATTGTACGAGGTTTGTTCAATTGAAACTCATCTTTGGTCAAGTTAGCCTTGGAAACATTTGTACAGGGTGGGCCAATTTCAATGTTCTTATTGGAAACTCGACAACTATAAGAGATATGGAAAACGGATGGAACATCCTTGGTCTCTTTTCTGAGATGAACTAAATGGCGAAAACCGGAATTCGTTATCGTATTTTGTTTTAGAGCTATAAGCAAAGTTCGATTTTTCAACTTTTCGTTAAATGCCGATATCTCGGTTGTTGTGAAGTTACAGAAAAAAATATTAGCACGTTTTTCAGACACTTTTTTAATGGCAATAAAATGAGCCAAGTGGATTTTAAATATCTTCGTTGGTTCTCGATTTATGATATAAAGTTGTGTTTTTTTAAATAAAAACTATAGTTGGCTATGACATACTTAAATAGCGCTTTTTATCTCCTTTTTAATGATGTAGGATCTATTATTTCCGTTTTGTCTCTTTTTATTAAAAAATGTTAAATTAATACTTCAAGAGAGGAAAATTAAATTTTTCTTCAAGCGTGCTAAAATTTGAATTTTACTATACCGCATTGAATATATAGAACGACTACATTATTTTACGGCGTACAATAATATTATTATTTTACGCTCAATTAGTAACTTAGTTTGCCGGTAGAGGTATTAGCACTTTTTAAGCAGAAACGCCATTTAAAATTTAAACTTTTAAAAATGTCGCAAATTGAAGGAACTCCACCTAAAATAAAACAAATCGCCGATGCCTTAGTTGAAAATTTGATCCCCAACAAATCGCGCAAAATATATGATTTTGCTTACAATAAATTTTGAAATGGGCGCAAGAAAATAATATAATCAATTACACAGAAAATGTTATGTTAGCGTATTTTTCCCATTTGGCGGAAACTATGAAAAGTTCGTCATTATGGGCACAATATTCCATGCTAAAGTGCCAATTAAATATTAAACATGACATAAACTTAAAAAATTACGCAAAATTAATTTCCTTCTTGAAGCGCCAAGCTGATGGGTATCAACCAAAAAAGCAAAAGTTTTCTCAAAAGAACATTTTAATAACTTTTTACAAAATGCGCCAAACAATGAATATTTGGCCATGAAGGTAATTTCAAATATAACTTTTCAATCGCTAAAGTAGATACTATTTTCTTAGATCGTATTAATATTCGGAGTTAGTGGGGCATGTCGTTGCGACGAACTAGTCAATTTAAGAATACAGGATATCGAAGACCTGGAACGTATAATACTAGTAAAAATTCCTAATACTAAAACGAATAAGTCACGGACATTTACCATAGTTGGAGATTTTTATTTAAATTTATGTAGACAATATATGACACTTCGACCTAATGACATCAACATAACAAGATTCTTTTAAAATACCAAAATGGTAGATGCCACCGTGTCGTTATGGGGATACATAAAATTTCAGGTATACCAAAACAAGTGGCAACTTTTTAAAACTACCTAATCCAGAGGAATACACTGGTCATACACTGCGACGAACCTCAGCTACATTGTTAGTTGACAATGGTGGAGACATTACCACTCTAAAAAGACACGGTGGATGGAAATCTAACAATGTAGCTGAGGATACATCGAAGACTCCCTTTCAAACAAACGTGAAATTGCCAATAGAATATTAGGGTGCGATGAAGGTAACACATCTACCGTAACATCAGGTGATCTTAACAGGCCTAGTACTTCCACCGCAACATCGAGCATATCCCAGTCAAGTGAATATGAAATCCATCACGACTATAATGACGTCAATGTCAGTTCTAAAACAGCAAGTAGTGGATTAAATATTATTAACTCGACATTACAAAATTGTACCTTTAATATTACTATAAATAAGAAATAGGTATTTTTTCCACTATATAGTTACTACAAAAGAATGTTTGTTTTAAGTTTTCATCTGAAATAAGAGTTAATTATTATTATTGTTGTATTGTTAAATAATTATAGCTTTCTTTCTTACTCTACAAATTAATACAAAAATTTTCCTTTTACAAACCGTGTTAATACACACAACAAAAATAATGTTGTTTGACAGTCATGTTTGACAGTTGTAAAGTTGAGTTAACGCTGTTGCCTATTCATTCTAAAACCACCTCAATTACTTCAAGAATTTGGTTTTTTACGCTTGAAGAAAAATAGTATATGCTACACGGAGTCGAACGCCTTTTGTGTTTCGCAAAGTATTTTGCGGCCTCAGCTGCGCTTCGGCCGCAATACCTTCGCTCAACACAAAAGAATGCGTTCTACTCTAGTAACATAATATACTATTAATTTTTTTAGTAGTGCTGGAATTTTAACAGACACAACCAACATTATTGGTCTGATTTGAATCCTCGCCGTACCATTGACGTCCAAACCCAAGGACGGTTCGGTTTTAGTGTTGGTGTGCCCTACTTGGCAATAATGTGTTAATATATCACATGTATAGGAGATCAAATGGTCAACGATATTATGAACTCCTAAACAATCATATTTTGAAGAATATTTGGATAATTTACCCTTGCTTGAAAGAAGAGATATATTCTTCCAACATGTGCCCCACTCATAAGGCTAGAATTGTTACAGAAGCGTTAAATATACATTTTGGAAAAAACTGGATAAAGAACTAACGGTCCAGTAAGGTGGCCGCCACGTTCCCTGATTGACACCACTGGATTTCTTTGTGTGCGGTTATATTAAAGACAATTTATATAAAGAAAAAGTAATTGCATGAACGAACTTAGACAAAAGTTTACAGAATGCGTCAATTCAGTATCAATATCCACATACGAAATGCAATTTAGAGTGTTAGGAAAAAGTGTAACTTATGTATTGAAAACAATAGACATCAGTTTGAATACTTAAGTTAATAATTATTGTTATTATTTAAAATTTGTATCTTGATTTAAGTCCTTAAATTTAATTTTCCTCTTAAGTATTAATTTAACATTTTAATAAAGAGACAAAACGGAAATAATAGACCCTACATCATTGAAAAGAGGATAAAGAACGCTATTTAAATATGTCATAGCCAACTATAGTTTCTATTTAAAAACACAACTTTATATCATAAATCGAGAACCAACGAAGATATTTAAAATCCAGTCAGCTCATTTGATTGCCATTAAAAAAGTGTTTGAAGAACGTGCTAATATTTTTTCTGTAACTTCACAACAACCGAGATATCGACATTTAACGAAAAGTTGAAAAATCGAACTTTTGCTTATAGCTCTAAAACAAAGATGATAGCAAATTCCGGTTTTGCCATTCAGTTCTTCTCAAAAAAAGACCAAGGATGCGCCATCCGTTTTCCTATCTCTTATAGTTATCGAGTTCTCCATAAGAACATTTGAATTTGATTCACCCTGTACTCATCTAACTGACGTTTTGCAATTTTAGTTGTGTTTGTAAATGTCACTGATCTGTTTCTATCATTTGTTATTAATAATCGTCCAAATATAATCAGCTTGCAGTCATTTAGATTTGTGTGTTGAAGGTTTGTGACTAATGCAAATCCATACGCAAATGCAAGCAGTGTATGGAAACGCATTTTCTGCGTATCTAGTAAACTGTAATCAATGAAAGTTTAAAGTTCAACCTTCTTCTGCAGGCAAGGTCACGTTAACATTTTTTTCGACTATGAAGGATTCTTGCTCATAGAGTTTACAGAACATCTAGTGTATATCAGCGCAAACATGTACAATAAAACTTTAAACAAGTTCTAGCAAGCAATAAGACGAAAAGTCAGAAAGCAAAGTAGTTAAAGAAAATTTACAACAAAACAAGTGGATGATATTAGAGCATCCCTTTATAGTCCGATTAATCGCCATGCGATTTTCATCTTTGGACCATTTGAAAAGGCGTTAAAAGGTAAATCAATTTTGGTCGGACAAAGAAGTACAAAAATTCCAAGTAAAAGATTTAACAAGCAGCAGCCACAAGAATTTTTAAGCACGGTGTTCATCAGTTGGTAAACAATAGAACAAGTGTCTTATTTGTAGTAGCAATTATTTGTAAAATATATTTTTCAATAATTTTTTAGCAAAGATGGATTTCAATTGGACAAGTCTCGTAGTTACAAATGAATATTCTTGATTCCTTTAAGTGGAGGGATGAAATCAAAGACTAATAATTTAGTTTCAATTTGATGACATTTTGCACAACCTATTGAAGTATTTATCGGAAAAGTTACTTTTGTTTATAATGAGATTGTGTCAATAGGCAAAATAAAGTTATGCGCATGCTGGAATGTGTTTGTCAAAATCATAAAACCCGAAGTGACAGATATTTATGTTTTCTGACAACTGCTTATCTGAGAATAAAAACTATGTAATGGTAAAATTTCTTCATACAATTGTGCACACAGAAAAATTTAATTGAATTTATCACCGTTTTTCTGAACTGGCATAGCTTTTTCCGTGACCAAAGAAAACGTGTTGCAATATGTTAAAGAACTTGCCAAAAAATTATGTTTAATGTGCAGAAATGTGATGAATAGATCAAATCACATCACTTTGATGGTGAAGATATCAACGCGTCGTGTTCTGAATACAAATCTGATGTATAATACTTGTTTGAACTTACGTTTAATGTTTTCCTTGTCCATGTTTTCTATGGTGAATGTGTTTATATTCATTTTCATTGACAATATTGCCTAAAAGACAGTTTTAGCCTTCGAAATCCTCCATTTGTCAGGGAAGAACGTTAGGCAATCCTGCATTATAGGGCTAAGTTTTTTTAACCTTTATTGTGAAGATCGAACGTTATAAATAAAACCAATATCGTTATACTATAGAATTCTACCAAAGTAGTTCTTGTAATCTTATTACAGTTGCTCAAAGGCCGAATTAGTTTTCAATTCAATTAAGGACAGCTGGGTACAAAAATGAAACTTTAACGTCAATATAATATTAAAATATAATAGTACGTCAACATCGATATTTTTTGAGTAACAGTTTGTAGCAATTTATTCAATCAAATAAACAACCTCCCTCACGCTTTCCCCCAAATTTCTTCTAAATCTACTAGTGTGGCTTGACTGTTTTTAAATGGGGAGGGGGCAGATTTATTTGTCCTATTTGTACAGGAATTTTTTGTCTCAGTTTCTTTGTTCGTTTTTTGAAAATTATAGTTAGTTAGGTGTATATGTTTACAATGAAATAACATAACTTTTGAGTTTGCCTTATTTGGCAAACAATAAAATGTGCGCGCATGTTTCCAGTGTTTAAGAAAGTAGCTTTTTCGTAGACCATCGTTAAACAGTGAAACTAAGTAGGCTAGACAGTTTATTTATTAGGTGTTGAAGTACTATGTTTGGTGATTAAATCGTGTCTAGAAGTTTTCAGTTTACGCAAATAGGTTATAAATTGTGCTATTTTTCTCAAGCGAGGAGGCTCAATATAATTGGTTACATAAGCATAGTGCATTGAAGTATTACTGACTGTTGGGATGAATACCTTTTCAAGATGTTTGCAATGACTTCGGTTTTTCACCGTCTGTACTGAGCGTGTCGTTGCCATTAATGAGTTTAGGAAGTTCTTCGCTTTATTTTAATATTCTTTTAGTGGTTTCTATATTTTGGATCAACCGGTCCTATTTCCGCTGTGTATTTCTTATATGAGTCTATTTTAAACTCATCAATTTTCTTTTGATTTGATGTATTAGAGTGTTCAGTTGTCGTTTTGTTTCCGAATTTATTGTTTTTGCCACTGCCTTCTTGTTACACTTTTTTTCTTTAATTAGATTGATAGCTTTGGAGGATAGATGGATATCGTCTTGTCGATGTTGATGTTGATGACTATACAGCATGTGTTATTGATGTCGAAATATTGTCTATCTTTTCTACAGTGTCAAGGGTGCTTGATTTTCTATGTTTTGTGTCTAAGTATTCACGAAAAAGTGTCCCAGTATATCAGGTTTTGTTGATCAGCTTAACTGGTAGTTGTTATATCACAGTTGTACATTAAAAAGTTACTAACACTGGTAGGTGCTTCTAGTTTAGCTCTATAATTACTCTTTGTTTGGGTTGTTTTGCTACTTTTGTTGTCTAATATCTGGCTGGTGGTATGCTCAATAAGGAAATACCTGTACTTGTCACGTGTCATAATCCAAAAGCGTCGTTACAAGAAAACTGTTGTAATTTGATGCCTTCTTTGATTGCTTGCGCAGCAGTCCCATAGAGTATTCTTTGCATTTAGGTCACCGATAACTAGAATTTGTTCGGTTTGTATCAAGTAATCTTTTATATCGTTTAATTTTTGTTTGACTGTCTATAGAAGCTTAGAAGTGTATGACGATTGTAGCTTTTCAGTTTAATTTTAACACCTGTAACTTTCAACTTTGTATGTCCATATTTTCTCTTAGTAATAACTGCAACACTTCCGAAGCAATCCTAGCGTTTCTATCTCTGCGATAAACTTGATGTCTAAGTATCTTGAAGGTATTATTTTCAGTAAAATGAATTTCAGTAACACACATACCCATATATTAGCGATTGTTGACTGATAATACCATTTGAGTTACAGTTTAAGATTGTTAAATTTTCTATAAGTCTTGGCGCTTTAAGATCCATTTAACAACAAAGGTAAAATTTTGTTGATAATAAATTGTTTAATTTGGGGGATGAAGAGAATAATTAGTTCTAGGAAAGTTTTGATGATGTTATCTGTTGGCAGTTGTCTGATGGTTTGTTTTTGGATACGTTTTGTTGTAATTCTTAGTGAAGTTTACCAACCTCGGTAGCTTGCTGCGTACCACTCCACAGTAAACGCATGATGGTAATTTAGTGCATTGGCATTGGCAGATGACACTCAAGGAGGTTTGTTGTTTTCAATTTAATTGTTATCGAGTTGTATAGTTGTTTATGCTAAATATTTTTGGCTTTATTGTTATTAGTTAGCATCACAGCACAGACCGGAGATTTTTCTTGTCTTTAGTAAGTAACCGGGTTACATTGAGGAAAAGCAATGTGTTGAGCGCGCTTTATTTCTTCGGTAGATAGTGATAAAAACAATTTTAATAACAAGAGATAATGGATTGCTATTAGGATTTTGAAGAGTGGCCCCAGCATCTCCAATGTACAAAATCTTAAATGGCATGATGGGTTCACAGGTATCTCTTTTGAAAGCTTTTTCAATTTTCTATACAACTATATATATATATATGGTATATAAGTCTGAAAATACAACAATATGGTCAAGAATGCCAATTTAAGTTTACAAGGACATTTATTAACCATAAAATTTGCCCGTACAAATGAACAGGGTGCCCCGACAGTCCCATCTTCAAAATCTAAATATACAGGGCAGGGCCATTAGCACTTCATGAAAATTATTATAATTCTCTATTCAACCAAATACATTTTATTCCAGAAAGAGACTACAAGGGGGCAGAAGAATCTTTATCTTTTCTAAGAAAACATAGAAAATT
>JALBCR010003350.1:0-29516 GCA_030710515.1 Abscondita cerata
TCATTGTACTTCGTTCAGTTACGTATTGCTACACCAAACAAAGATCAAACTATATCTTTTGTATCTTCTTATACAAATTAATTTTCTTTAAGTGTCCTTTATATTTGTTTGGCCAGTTGGTATTGAGATCACAACAACATGATGTTAACATTCGGAATAAAAATTACAGTATACTAAACATAGTAATAATAATAATGCGCCTTTATTCTTTTTAAATTTGGTTTTTTTACTTCTGTCTTTACCGTTCAAACTGTATAAAAGCAATTAAAGATACGTTTAATAGAAATAGAAGGGTAAAATTAGGTAAGCTTATGTAAGTAAAATTCAAGTAGAATACTTATGTTTTTCTTTTCTTTTTCTTTATTTTTATAAAGAGCATGCATATACTATACATAATTTTTTTTTTCCTTTTTTGAGTATTTACTCGGTATATAGGGAAATGTGTGAAATAATTTAAGTAGGCAGAGTGGAAGATCGCTTGCGAACTCTGTCCCTTGAGCAATTGTAATATTATTGTTTTTTGCTCAATAAATAAATATTATTATTATTATTATTATTATTATTATTAAGAGCGTATTCTTAGAGTTCCAAAAGAAAAATCCTGCTGTAATTAAAAACCTATTTTACGTAACAGATCTACTATCATAGAACTGTCATTAATTATTTTTAAACAATCGGGATCTGGAAGAAATCGTAGAGAACTATTTTTAATAATGTTTTTTAAAGCCTAAAAACAATTCTATCTATCAAGAACTGATGTGGTTACTCAAATCTATTCAATTTTGAATTTGGGTGTGAAGTTGGCGCTCCATACGTTAATTGCAATGTTGGTATGGTTAAAGCCGGAATTCTTCTTCCCCAACTCAAATATTTATAAAATATAAAGAACTCTTATACTCTTCGAAAGGAAAGCTCAAATCAAAAACTCTACAAGACTCTCTAGAACTAAAGTTGTTGACTTCACATGCGAGAGATCAACCAACGCTAAAGCTTCAGCAAAAACGAGCTACAATCCGTAAAACAAAGTTAAAAAGTGCCATGGACCGGTGGCGTGATCTACAATTGTGGAGCCCTGAGACTTTCCCTTGTATGAGGCCACCTCAAAAAAATTGACCATTTTTTCATATTTTGTTTGGTTTGAATGTAAATTGTCAAAAACGTTAAAAATACTTACAAACATAAGTTTAGCAAAAAAAATATAACTTATTGGGGCCGTTTCTGGTCGAGGTCTAAGACTTAGCCCTCATATTGGTCTCATAAGCATCATAGAATCCACCATTGCCATGGACGCTTATGGCGACTAATGTCAAATTGTTCTTAACTTGAAGGATATCAATTTATTAAAATTAGTGTGCCACATATTTGCTATATTCTCTATACACGTTAATATTGATAGTACAACAAATTCTCTATCGAATAAACCCCCGTTATACTGATACTCCTAATTATTTATATTTTAAATAAAATCTCGCGCAACGGCGTGAGTAAATCGTGAAGTAGTAGTTTTTACATTCTGCATGGTACAGGCCAGTACAACCCTATGTAATTATATCACACAATTCAATTTTAAAAATCAAATTTTAACTGCGAAGTCTGCAAAATTAATAAACGCCCAACGACAAATATATCAATTAAATTAATCACATTGAGTAATTACGACCAATTAAAAAAGCAGCAACTGTAAAATATCTACACTGTGTCAAAAAAGAGTATCCGTTACAAACAATTTTGATAATAATTAAAAATACGATAACAACACCTGTTGATTAATCTTAGAAAAAACATGCAAAAACGAGATGAAATGACGCAAAGAAACTAATTTTAATTTGATATTCTTATAGGAGGGCGCAGGCTTCGTTAAGATACATTTTAATTCCTACCTGAATTTAAGTTAAGTTTTAAATTATCGAAAACTTACCGCTTTTATTGTGTAACGGACGAACTAACAGGTTTCTTACAATTTAATTTATTCAGTGTTGCTAATTTTAAGTGGAACTTCAATTATGTTTATTAATTACTTAGAATTTAATAAACCAAAACAGCTATAATATGTTATTGGTTACCATTTCACTATTGCCGTCTCTTTCTGCTACCCACGACTACATCCGTATCACATGTACATGAAATGTGAGTGTTTATTTTGTTGTTCCACAGACCACAGAGGAGATATTTAACCTTGACGTGGGGGCGCTTTAATCATTATTGGCTAAAGTACCAGCAAATATATTTTATCAATTTACTGAGTAACTGTAAAAAAAAATAGAATAAAATAACGCTACTTTAACGTGTTTCTTGATCAAAGGGTCAGTTACGCACGACACCAAGTTTGATGCAAATGTGTACAAGAATGTTTCAGAATAAAAAAGTGGTTTTATTTTGGTATCATATGAAAGTAGCACGTAGCATTGAGCAGGCCAGACACAACAACTATGTCCGTGTACGCATGTAGCCATTCAAATAGTTATAGTTGAAATTATGAGAGAATTCTGATAACGAGTTAGCACGTGTACTGAAGTCAGCGATCCGATTCACAATGTCGTTCTCTTCTAACGCATGTTCTTAATTTAACCTACGTTTTAAAGTAGGGATAGGTTTACTTCACCAATCGCTGTTCGACCTTTGTGCTCAATGGCTTGAACAGAAGCACTAATCCAACATCAGAATTCTCTCTATAATTTTAACTTTATCTATAAAGTTATTGTACACAATAACTTTTTGTGCATCACAAATATAAAAACAACGGTACAATCAAGTGCCTCAAAACTTTCAATAATGGGTGAGATATGCGGCAAATTTTAACATTTTTTCAGAATTTTATATAGCTAACCTCTTTTAGCTGTTTCCAGTGGTCCATCTTTATTGTTGTCCGGTATAAGTGCTCTATTTTTATTTTCTGGAACACAAATGTACCTGTCCTGGCTTGTTACTACTCATTTAACGCACATGCTCGGAGGTACTTAGGGTCCTTGTTGTTCATATTTCTTTTAACTGCCATCGGCAATCTAAATCTTGTGTTTTCGGAAAGTCGATTTCAAATGAAAGCTTATTTCCAGAAGGTTTGTATCAGACTAATACAAAGTCGTTTAAATAATTGTGTCTTTTTAGTTATATTTTGTTTGTTGATGGCGTATTCTCTTCAGCATTGGTTCATCGAGTGTGTGCTACAACATGGTAATATGTACACCTTTTTAAATAATTTACTTATATGCAAATTTCAGTTTTTGTTTTCCTCATTCACTTATATTACATCAACAAGTATTACAAAGGTATCGCAGTTCTGTGCCAGCCAAAATATTCAAGTAGGACGTGAAGAAACAGTAATGGTTTAAAAATCAGTTCTACATAATCCTTAAACATTTTACTATTTCAAATAATTCTAAGAAATTTATTACTTTCAAGTAAATCTTTTACAATGAGATAGATTTTCATTTAGGATCAAGTGTTGCTGTGGATTTCAAACTAATTTTTCATTGTGATCTATTCTGTAACATCTCCGTTAATTTTAAAGCGAGTTAAAAACATATGGACCGACAAATTTAACAGGTCACCACTGATTGAAAAGATTGAACAGTGTTTACAAAAGATGAGAAGCTCATCATAATTTAAATCGACAAAACTGTCTAACAGATTACAATAACTTTTCTACATCTACGTAAATATGAATTAAAGAGTCGTGCAATCTTATAATAAGAATTTGTTCATATATCAGGGTCTAGTATGCAACAACAAAAAAGTGCGTGTAAATACTATACCCAAAAATTTAAATACATTAAGTACATTTTTAAAGGTGCATTAAAAGATCGATGAATAAAAGCGGTTGTATTACAGTATCCGCCAAAATAAACGGTACCGAAAATAAATAAATATGAGCGAAAATAATGCTCTACCAAAAACTTTTCTTCCGTTGTTAGAACCATTTTTAAATCAAATTTAACTGCAGCGTTACTATTAATATATCAATTAATGTAATTAAGTCAAATATGACAAATCCATATTACATAAACAACTCCACAGCACTTTCTGTTTCGGTACTGTTTATTTTGGCGGATCTGTAATATTTGTTCTATAAAGAATTTTCAAAAGATGTTTTGAGCGAGTACTTAATAAACCAGGCAATTAACATGTGACTTAAACATTTGTATCTGGAAAGATTGGATATGAGAGGTTTTAAGAGATACAGACATATCTGTTAAAGATTTAGTCTAATTTATACAGGGATTTTCACATTAATGCGTCGTTCTTTCCTAGCGGCTAGTCCTTTGGAGATAGATAAAGAAAGTTTAAACTAAACATACTTCGTTCAAGAGATCTATTTTGTAAAATTATTCTTAACGACACAGGGTGTTCAATTTTTATGGGATAACAAAAAAGATGTTTTTTTATATTGAAACACCCTGTATCCTACGGTGTTCTGTCGTAGTTTCTCACCCTCTACATTGTGTTTAATTATTTTTTGATTCCCTGTCAGTACTTAACATAACTTGTTTTTCTGAAAAAATCCATAAACAGGCTTTACTTTAAAAAATCATAGCGACTTTGTTTTGTAAATTTAATAAACAAGTACAACAGACCAAATGAAGAGCAACATTTTAATAGTTAAATTTTTAAATTTTGTGTTACAGGGCCAATTTTCAAAATTCAAAGTGCAAAAGTCATTTTTCAAATGAAATAAAGCTTGTTTTATTTCGCTATAAGATATCATTTTTTCCCTCTTTAATTTTACTAAAAGGTATCTATAGCTAAGCCCCATAGTTTTGGACATATTTAATAGTTAAAAAAAACAATTTTAATAACTTTTTTTATACACCCAAAGAGCAATGGCGATGATTTAGTGTCACTTTGGGGTTTGGATAACTTAAGAATTTTTATTAATTACTTATTACCCAACAAAACAATTGAATACATTAAAAAAACTGCAAAACAAAAATTGAAGAAATGACTACAACAAGTGTTTCGAATGTCTTTCATTTTCATGAAGCACCGCTGCTGAAAAGACCTTTTCTATTTTGCAATTTCTATAGCTTTGTTTCCGTATTGTACACGATACGGAAATAGAAGTTCTTTCCACTGTTTTAGGGATTTTAAAATTTTAGTGTATAACCAAATAATTTACAGTTTTAATTTTGACGTAAGAAAATTAAGTAAGGTTTTGTTTGGTTAGTTCTTATTAAGTAGATTTTAATATTCAAAGAAAATTTAATGTTAATTTATGAAACAAAACTTAACAAACAATATTCTTCCATCGACCGCGCATTTATGACTTACATTAATGTAAACAAAATTGATTTTAGTATAGGCAACTATACATACATATTGGCGTTTTATCTTCAATCAACTACAACATGAAAGTATAAATAAAAATTCTGTCGTAATTTGTAGCAAAGCAAATTTTAATAATAACAAATCGACATTAATCTACAATTGTAATAAATCTTTAATTTGTTCACAGTGATTTTAACACATTCAATGATAACGTTTAATAACATGTTAAGGGTGTTCAGCTCATCTATTTTACAAACTATTATCTCAGTAGTTCTTCAATATTATTTACTTATTGTTCAAAAGTTAGATTCTTTAAGTAAGGCTGTAAGAAAAATCAAAACTATAAAATGTAAACATTCCGACTCCTGAAAAGATCTTTTGAAGGTGTAGCGGAACCACTTTAACAAAATGTTTTTGTAAACTCTACATGCACGTGTTTGTGAAATTATAGAACGGTAAATGTAAAACAAAAATTCATCGATAAGGAGTCTTAAGCAAATATGTCCTTGATAAAAGTGTTGCAAAGCCATTGACAGTATTGAATATGTGCAGGATAATTGTCTCAATAAGTTGGTAAACTGCTTGCACACAGTAAGGATATAAATATCTTTCTTCGGTATGATGCGACAAGTCATTATATAAAGTTCAACTTGTTCGAGATGTGCTTAAGTTACATCCATGATATATCAAACTATTGTCAAACGCTTCTGGTGTTGTCTTTGAAGGTGGACCATTATATTGATTAAGCACCAATCCGTTCCCACAAAAAATTTAGTCTTCTTGTTTTACTGTGATGAAAACTATTTTATTTCGACAAAACAATCGAAATTGAGTAATTTAATTCTCCATCAACTTAGTGAGCTTATATTAAAATACTGTTGGCAATAAAAGACGAAAAAGTAAATAATTATTAAAGGCCAAGCTCTCACAAAAAGTAGAAACGATGAAGTTAGGTTATAAATTTGTGGTAATTTCACAAGGTGTGTTCACAATAGCATTTCTTCTCTAGAATTATTAGAGTATATAATTTTATTAAAATTACAAAAGTACGGTCGACGGAAAAGTTTTGTAACTAACTCGTGAATTAAACGGCGATTAAAAATCTCAACACATTTTTTTGAAGATAGCAAACTTTCAACAGCATTTGTTGCTAACTTTATTAGGATATCAACTACTCTACCAACATAGCTTTAAACCAAAAAAAAAACACTAGATCAAATATTAACATTTATTTCTTAAAGTATATGAAGTAAATTTTTGCGAAATAGAAAATATAGTATGAAAAACACGTGCCACAACTACTTTTGTCGCACGAAGACAAACTTTGCAGACCGACCGAAGGGTGTGTCGGAAGTGTTGTGACACTTGTTTTCAATATACTATTTCCTCTCTTCAACATTTGAGGTAAGATGCTTGCAAGTGAGTCTACTATTTTCTGCTGCATATTTATTGGTGGATCGTTATACACCATTTATTTTACATATCCTTACAAAAAGTCTAGTTTTACCAGATCAAGTGATCTAGGCGGTTACCTGGTGGGTATATTCCTGCCAATCAATGATTCGAAAGATTTCATCGAGATGTGTCCTTGCAAACAATTTTAAGAGCGATATTTCTTTACGCCGACATCTGCTAAGCGTATGATTTATTTTCCACCAACGGCCTTCTTCGGTGTAAAAATATAATAACAATAGGTGTCGCAAAACTTATTGTAATTAAAATTGTTTTTCTTTTAACTATTAAATATCTCAAAAACTACAGAGTTTAAACTCTGGGCATAGGACACCTTCAGTAAAAATCAAAGAGAAGAAAAATGCTATCTTATAGCAAAATAAACCAAATGTAATTTCATTTGAAAAAATGAGATGACTTTTTGAGTTTAAAAATTTGCATTTTTTAAGAACACCCCGTAGCACACAATCTAAATTTCCAACTATTAAAATATTAACCTTTATCGGGTCTAACGTCGGTGCTAAAATTAGTTTATTAAATTTTCAAAACAAGGTCTTATGTATTTTTAAAGTGAAGCCTCTGTACGGAAAATTTTTTAGAAAACAATTATAAGTTGGCAATACTGGCAACAAATAAAAAAATAATTAAATTGCTATGAGAGGTTGAGAAACTACCTAGAACACCTTGAAAGATACACGGTGTTCCATTAAAAAAACATGTTTTTGGCATCCGTAAAAATGGGACACCCTGTATCGTTAAAAATAATTTTACAAAGTAGATCTTTTAAAACAATTATGTTTAGTATAAACTTTTTACTTATATCCAATAGGCTAGCCGCTAGGAAATAACGACGTACTAATGCAGGACCCTCCTGTATATCAGAGGTCTTAGAAATTAATTTTTTTGAATATTTTCAATTCTATGAATGTGACAAATATAATGAGGTACCATAGGAGAGCAGTATTCTAAATATGGGACGAACTATATCTTTTTATAATAATGTATCTGTATATATGTAGTAAATCTAATTTAGAATCAATACAAATTGAATATCAAGTTGGTTGTATTCATCCAAGAAGGCATTGTGTCCTTCGATAAAATAATCATGGATTATAGAAGCATAAATCTGTAGTAGTCCCTTTATGCGAATTAATAAATAACTCAAAATTTGACAATCTGCTTGACAAATAGCTTGATATCTACAAAAGTAGATTCCTAGTACAGTACATTTTAATTTAGAACAATAAAACTGATATTTTATAATACATTTTGTATTAAACTGACACGTTGCTATTATTTCTGGAAAGAGAAAAGAAATAAGCCTTTTTGTGATACGTCACTACCTAGGTTGTCATCTAAAAATTCAAGATGGCGGTCGTACGCTAAACGCTGACGTTGAAAACATTTTACATTTACTCTAAAATATGCAAAATAAAGTCTTAATTCATCGTCCAAAATTTCATAATTTTCCCTTTATACGTTTCAAAGATAATCCCTTGGTGCAAGACTTTTCAGTAACCCTGCATTTATTATATTAGCTATTACAATTGTTCTAAAAAATTAAAACTAAAATTAAAATATATAATATAAATTTTCATTTTCATTTCTAAAATAAATAAATAAAATTAATATGTTATTTTACAATTTTAATAAAAACTTACACTCTAACTAGGGTGTACTATGACTTGAATGCTGAGCACATCTATCTATCTCTTCGTACTGTTCATTTGTACACCCCATGCTAGTTCTGAAATTATCCCTTCAAACTTCCTAATTCTACTTACACGACCGCAATTAATTAAAAACTAATAATACGCCAATATAATTTACTTAATTAGTAGCTCTTCCGAGCACAAAGAAAATGTCTGAAGCGCGTCTTCAATGCAAGTAATTATAACATTCGGTCAGAAAACACAATCAAAAATTATGTTTTTCAACGACATAGATAACGGACGTTTCTTTTCTACAAATAGTGAGAAAGTTGGTTTTCATACTAGCGAGGAAAATAATGTCGTGTTACAAAAATGAAGAATGTGTCATTAGAACTATATGCGCCTAGTACTTAGTTAAACAATTTAATTTAGTATTCAATCAGGTTTGTTTAAGTTAATATCTTATATTTCGACTCTTAAAATTGCGACCCTACATTTATTAGTTAGAATTACGCGGCTGCGCTATGATAGATTGAGACCACACCGATACTACAGAATACTGTAGGGAGACGTTTACACTAAATATTACTCTCTTTCATTAGGTTGTTTTTTGGAGAATGTCGTGGAAAAAATGTTGTGTCTAACACATGAGGAAAGTCTTTTTCCACTCTCACTCGAGCTCGAGTGGGAAAAAGAATTGCTTTCGTCACTTGTTGGACAAATAACTATTCAAGGCGTGCTAAAGAAAAAAACATGCATATTATCTAGGTACTTATTCATTTGAGGCTGTGTCGAGGGTCTAAAGATATCCACTGCTGTAAATTCGTAAGGCTGATTAACGGAGGGTGTTGATTATGAGCTGATTACATGCATGTCAAAGGTACAGATCGTTGGTTATCACGACTTCTTTGCAGTGCCCGTGCTAACAAAATTTTATGCTAGGCAAAATTAATCGAGGCGCTTTTTAACATGACAAAAATATTAAATTTGCAGAATCTGTATTAAAAAAATATTTGTAATACGGTACAATGAAACCTTATTTACCCGAACTAATAGTGTTAATAGTTAAAGGTTATTAAATATTTAATCCATTGTAGTAGCTTTTATAAAGTAGTACACGAGACCTAAAATTAAGACAACTGTATATAGTTTACAGCTTCGAATTCCCAATACAGAAGTGAGTAGTTTTAATAATCTATTATCAAACGGCTGTCCGGATGAAGTAAAGTCTAAATTAACTTAAACAGACTCGGAGTAAAAAAGTTCCACTGTAATTTAATCATAATAATAAAATAATAAATAATAAAAAAAAATTATGCGCTTATCTATGAATACATTAACTATAATGTAATACAATTTACAAAAAGTATAATCTCTACTAAATTACAACCTCCTTCTTTCCCTAACGGCACAAAAAGTCATCAAAGATTACTTCGAAGTCAATTTCATTTGCTAACTCGCTCTCTATTGATAGCATTGCTAAACCACTCAATCTCTCCTGCGACATACAAGATCTTAAATAATTTTGATAAGTTTAAGTTTTGAAAAAGAGCGTTCGCATGCGGCAACAGTGACAGGGATTGTTATAACAATACGAAGGGCAGTACAAAGGTTGGGAAAAAGTTCCGCAATTTTTCTATCATATATAAACTTAAGCATATTTTGAATCGGTAACAAATATTCATCAGGGTACAAATCTTTGAATAGTCGGATCTCATCATAAAATTGCAATCCATCAATATCTGACGAACTGCCATTACTGCTTGTCAAAAGTTTTGCTAGTTCGTTACAACACTTGTTTAAGTCAGCATTTTCCAAATCTGCCCGAAATTTGCAGTCGTACAGTAACCTAAACTCCTCGAGAGTTTTCTTGTGCCATCAAACCTAATTGTTAGAGCCGCTAGAGCCATATCAATTAAAGGCAGAAAAAGTCAATTCTAAACTGATCTTTAGGAGCACTGACGACAGTGGAAGACCCACGTTTTCTACTTATTCTTTTTCATGGAATTTTAATTCAGATGCACTTAACCTAATTCTTCCCCTAGTTTATTAGCAGACAAACAAGCACTATCCAAACCATCTTCTCTATAACTTTGTAGGAATTGTTTCGTATTGTCCACCAACTTCATCGCAGAAGAAATATCAATCGACTCGGATTGGAATGCTTTACTCACAACATTAATTCTGCTCAATATATCATGCCAAGCGCAAAGTAGGATTAAAATGAGTATTCCTCTACTTGTGAAACTAGGTTTTTGCTTCATATCTGCAATCATTATCAAATTTATTGGATAAGGATATTACTTCTAATGCGTTCCGTACATTTGTAATTTCATAACGAAGGGTTTTGGTACAGTCCAATCTACTTGACCATCTAGTTCCACAAATGGGTTTGAGGGACAAGGTTTTAAATGATCACTGATCACATCCCATCTTTTGTAGAACCAGATGCAAACGTGAATAATTTTGTAACACCCAAAAATGTGACAGAAAGTACACTTGAAGATGCCATGTCATTCAAGACCAAGTTAAGGCTATGAGCTGCACAAGATACGTAAAAGGCCCTGTTGTTAATTTCCAAAATTCTGGCTTTTACGCCAGAATAATCTCTCTCATATTGGAACCATTGTCATATGATTGTCCTCGCATATTCTGTACATCAATGGCTAAACGTTTTAACTCCTCCAGAATTTTTTCAGTCAAACCTTGCCTGTTCTGTCTTCCACTTTTACAAAACCTATAAACCTGTCTTTTGGTTCAGTCTCATTTTCTAATATGTATCTAATAGATATAGACATTTGCTCCTGGTGTGACAAATCAGGAGTGCAGTCCAACATGAGAGCAAAATATTTAGCTCGCTGAAGTTCTCCCAATATAGTCTTTAGAATGCGTAATGACATCAGATGAATAAATTCATTTTGTGTCTGATGACTTAAATAATGAACCTTTCCACCAACTCCGTAGTGATTGCATTTAAATGATTTGAAAGGATGGGGTCAAATTTTGATAACAATTGGATTAATCCCAAAAATTTCCATTATTTTTTCAAATAATGTTTCAGAACTGCCCTGAAATGCCAAGTTCCTTGATGCTAAAAATTTAACGGCTTCTACAACACGTTTAAGAATGTCTTTCCACCTTTCTCTCTCTTGATTAAGCTTTGTTTAGCGTTACCCCAAGCTGCCATACATTTACCATGCCTTTGGGAACCCCCGTGACTACTTAATATTGCTGAGATGTTTTTCCAATCTTTAGTACCAACACTTATTAGTGAATCATTTAGATTTGAAGTAGCAAAAAGTTTACAAGCAAAACAGTAAACTACATCATGTTCAGCGAATTACAACACCCAAGGTCTGTCAATGGTTTCCCATTTTGATTTTGGGAAGAATAATGAGCTGGGAGAATTTTCTTGCTTTAGTTAATGGAAACGTAAAGTTCTTGGGAGGTTTCCATGGGCCTTTAATAATAAGTCTGTCCCGGTATGATGGAGGAAGAGGCTGTGGCCATAAGGAAGGGTCATCTGCGATTAAGAAAAAAACAAGGTTTTGAGTTTGGGGTGAAGTATTTCAGATAACGTACCGTTAACTTCAGTTGTTTTGTCCTTATTCTCCGTGATGTTGAATATGTTTTCTTCGTGAACAAGTGCAAGACATTCTATAAGTCAAAAAGACCAAACTATTTACAAAAAGAAACGCCAGAAAAAGAAGACGCATGGATCCTTTATTATGAAAGGTGATGCTGTGCTTAAAAACATTAAGTTGCTGGTTTTATTGCATTTACATGTAGTTAATTGTTTTTAAAATCATAAACCGTCATATTATTTATCAGCGTAGAGTGAAGATCAAGGCAATCAAAATTTTAACATCTATATTTATTGTAAAACCTTCCTTAATAAAGGTCTTTACTCTTCTTTTTCTGAGGTAGTATATGGTTATAATCGAAACCATTCACAATCAAATGAATAAAACAAATTATTTGTATACAGAAAAAACCTAGTGCACTAGTTTCTACCTTTTAAATTGTCCTGAGGAGAATGAGGACAAGCAGACGTTGTGGTAGTGGTGAGAGGAAAGGACGACTCTGATGGTGGAGGCTGTTCCAAAAATGTGTCGTTGATGAGATTGAGACTTTCCTCTGGGAATCCCAAAATTATTATTTTAACATTTAACCTCCGAATCGAATAGATTTCAAAAATATTTGTTAGCTGTATTGAAACTTACCGTTACCGTTTTCTAAATTGTAAGAGGTGGAGCTAGAGGTGGCTATCTTATCACTATTATCGCCTTTGCTATTATTATTGTGGGTACCGGGACCACTGCTATCGTAATCGCTAGCGTAAGAGATTTGAGAATTAAAAACTGCGTTATTTTAGGGAGCTTTGCTATTTTAATTGCTTCTTTATTGTCTCGTTCTGCTTTTCGTTTTTATTTTCAGCACCACTTAGTTTATTCTTTGATACACTTTTAGCACTTTCACTTCTAGCGTTTCTAAACATTTTTGTTTATAGATATAATATAATAATCTATTTACTATAAAAATGCAAAATTATTAGTTTGTTCCCGACCGTAATGCGAAAAGTCTGTAGTAGGTCGTAGAATCTACAAAACAAGCCGAACTATTGTTTTGATCCTCTAATAAAAAAATTAACATTTCCCGCCAAATTTAATGAAACGAAAATTTAGTTTAGCTGACTTCTATTACCTATCTTTAATGAAGAATGAAGAAACTGACGAATGACGACTTCTTTGCTTTTGTTGTGATATTTATATAAAATGAAAAATTTGTTTTTACTACTCTTGTATGTTGTAAATAGTTAAACTGTTAAGGTATTTAGGTTTGAAACTAATCCGCAAGCAAGGACGGTGCCGACAATTTTATGACTTGGTCGGAACTTGCAAAAGAAAAGGGCCACAATGTTAAAATTTTTCTTACATTGTAATAATTCCTAGAAGGATAAAGGAGAAGGATTATTTTCTTTAAGTAGAATTTACCACAGGTAGAGGTAATCGTAGCCCAGCGGTAAAAACTCAAACAAACTCAATGAATTTATATTATACATCAGTTAAATTCAATTTGTACAAATTTTTGCATAATTTTAAAAGACCACTTGTTATTAGATTGTATTAGATTGCATACACATTTGAGTTAGGTGACGTCGTTAGCTTTAGAAAATGCGTTTTAGTAATTTTATGAGTTTTTTGCGGGCGACACATTTTTTAGACAGTACCGTTTAGTGGCGTAACTACTGTGGAGTAATTAGAGCAGACGCTCAAGGGCGGCGGGCGCTAATTCTAAAGGGGCACAAACATTTGAAAGTATGAATTACCTTTTCTTGCTGGAAACGGGCATAGGCGTTTATTTTAAATACTACAAAATTTCTTAGAATTTTATTACAGTCAATATTCATTTTCTTAGTAAAAGCTTCAACAAACAATAACGCACATGGTCCGGGAGGGCTTCGCAAACAATAGGTATTATAAATCCTAACTGTTGGTTTTAGATAAGTAGCTTTAAGAATATGAATTTAATACTTTTACTTGCATATTTTTACGATAACAATCTCAGATAAATACATATAGTATATAGCGCTAAGCAGTTACGACAGCATTTTACGTGAATAATTTTCTGCGCCCTCCAGAAATTTTACTCTAGGCGGTTGCCTAGTTCGCCTATATATATCACGGGCACTGCTTCTTTGTGCGGACTGTATAATCCGTGCAACCACATCGCTTGACGAACGATTTTCCTAATAATTAACATGAAGGAAGAGAAAATATCGCATTCAGTTAGTAATACTCAATTAGGAGATATCCGAGCCAGGAAGTTCTACACAAAGAAAGGACAAGATGGTAGCTTTAGAAGAGAAGATAACTTTTGACCATTTTTACTCACGGTTTTCATAGAATGTTGCAGAATTTCGATGTATTATCTTTTAGGTTAGTTCCATACGGTTGCAATTCTTTAACCTACAAGAAATTAAACAATGCAAAGATGTTTCAAACAAAGAAATACTTTACCTACGGTAAAGTAATTTTGGACACGTGTATCACTTCGAAAACCAAAATTGGGAAAAGCAGATGTTTGACTGTTTACAAAAAACAATCCGTGATATCGCGTTAATTGAGTTGCCTATCCGAAAGGGGTTATGTGTCGGCATGACTGATGTAGTCAGAGAAAGGGAAAATGTGGAGGTAGTGTAAGTTGGTTATTTTAGTATTAGTCGAAGTAGCGTTACAGAACGTGTGTCCAAGCAGCAACACTCAATAATGTTCAATGCAAAATAAATCAATTTATTAACAGAGTTTGTACGATAGTGCAATAAGAAAGTATGTTTTAATAAAGGTGATACACGATTGTATTATGGTTTCTTAATACATTAAAAATTTGACAAATAAAACTTAATCTTTAGTCTTAGTGTAGTAGTTGTTGACGATCTACAAGGGAATGTCCTTTTCTACCCTACCGCTTACAATGTGGGTGATCTTTATGATCCATATGTGGCCTAAAGTGTACCGAATTACAGTCGGCCATTTGAATATTGTACCTACGGCGAGCCTTGACAAACGGTACGTTGGCAATTTTAAATATTGTTGATCGGCAACTTGCATAATTTTTGCACGGTTTATTTGGTAGATTCCGTAGAGGTCTGGATTGTAGCTACACGAATTATGCCATTGTTGCCTGGATGCACCTCGGTGATTCTCCCCATTTTCCACGTTTGAGGTAGAGAATTTTTTCTATCAGAACGACTAGATCTCCAACGTCGAGAGGAACCCCTTCGATGTCTGCCACTTGCTTTGTTGTTGCAGAGACAACAGGTGAAGCATGTGTTGTAGTTGCTCGTGATTGATACAATCAAATATAGTAAGTCGGTTAAGTCTGTTTGTGGAAGGGACACCAAAGTTGCCGATTAAAAAGTGGCCAGGTGTCAGTGATAAACAATCGTTTGGATGGGAGGAAAGTAGTGTAATTGGACGAGAATTCATCATGGCTTCAATTTGACAAAACAATGTTTATAAATCCTCAATAGTGAGGTGACACTCTCCTATCGCTTGTTCGGCGTGATATTTTGCTATTTTAATTGATGTTTCCCACAAACCATCCTGATAAGGGTGAATAAAAGTGAAATGAATTTCTATTCTATGGGATTGTCTAATAAGAATGGGCCGGAAAAGTCTACACCGGTTACATAAAAAGGATGATTTTGCATGAATCGGTCACGGGAAGGTTTCCCCATGTTTTGATCAAGATTTACTGGTTTCGCTCTGAAGACATTTACGAAGAACGTTACGAGTTGTAGCCCGACCAAATTGTTGACGCAATGAATTAAGAATCATTTGCGTTCCAGCATAAAGCTGACGATAAGTTCGTTTAAAATTATCAACTTAGTCAAACGATGTTTTGCAGAGGTATGATTTGATGTTTATTTTTGTGCGGTAGTTCAGTCTTAGCGATAGGGTCACCCACTCGAATTAACTGTTCTGACTCTTTGTAAGAGTTTAACGATCTCAATTTGAAGGTGTCAGACCTTCCTCTTTTACTGAATGAAGTGGTTTCAACTGTAAATGCTTTAATTTGCGCCAATCGAAGCAGTATTTTAAAACTCATGTTCAATTTCGATAAGCGATAATGTACCGGTTTTTTGATTGATTACAACGGTCCTACAGTTGTTGATGAACCGTAGACACCAAGTCGTGATGCGCTTTAAACGATATAATGTTGAGTATCTTTCGAAAATTTCAAAATTTTTTGAAATTGCAGACAATGTAATGAGCTTGGGCTTACGAGCTTCGGGAACTTAGACAAAATTTGTTTTTAATTTAAGTCATTTGGCGGGTTCTAATGAAAGCCAATGTGGGCCATACCACCACAGTTTGTTTATTAATTAAATTTATAGTCTGATACCGCGAGAAACTATGGAAGTTAACTGGGTTGTTTTGATGCATAACAAGAACCAATTGACTTATGCCTGCATATTTTGAATTTCTGAAACACATTTAGCAACAAGTGTTTGGAGGTGCCTTTAACGACGATAAAACGATGTTACTGTCTGCCCAAAAATGAATTGCGTTAAATTGCAATTTCAAACATGAGTTTACCTTCCTAAACAATTTAACCAAAAGGACTGCACCACATAATTACAAGTTACAAGACTAATAATATAAAAGTAACTATAAACTTACATTTCACATTTACATAATATGCGATAACTAATTATTTCCACAGTTTTTATCTCGTTCGAGCTATGCTATCATCTAAATTTAAGACGATGAGATTATCATTTGGATTGTTATTTATAACGTATAGTCTTTATTAAAATTAAGATAAAATATGAAATATATAAGTTCAAAAGGTTCTAATAACTTAATTATATGCTTAGTAAATTTTCTAACATCCTCGTGAATCCACCACGATAATGACTACTAATGAGACTCGCAACGTGTATTAGCAAAACTTGCTTTCAGCTAATTTCCTAATAGCGTTGTTCGTGTCTTTTAATACTAAGCATTACATGCTCATTGCATAATATACTAATATGCTTCTACAATCAAATAAATGCTATCTTATTACTAACAAAAGGCCACCTACAACAAGCGGTAATTTATTTGGCTAATATTTTCAAATTTGTATCTTAATATTGATGTGTATTCTTTAACGTTAACAAATCTATGTTTAATGAATTAATAAAACGGAAGCACACCAACCAGCAAGAAAGTCCAGGTATAGAATGGTTGACCTATCTACTGAAAATTGAATTGGAATATAATTAGATATTGTTTGAAAAACTTATAATTTTTTTTATTTAATAACATTTCTGTGCCGGTAGAATTAATAATAAGTATTTATTTATTTGTTGTAAAAAAATACAGATCGCCTAAATTTCATATGACTTCAAAACCTATTTTCATTCATTCCGAGTTGATGCAACTTCTGTGTTGATCTTTTTGGTTGTTGGTTTTGTTAGTGTAGTATCAGTCTTTTTATTTTGATAGCAGACAGTTTCCACGCAGTTAGCAGTCTTTGAGTATCGTCGTTAGTGTTAACTATTTGTCAATTTTTCGATTGCTTCCCGAATGATACTTTCGGTTTTATACTTAACATTTGTTTCGTCGAAGTTTATTTCATGGAGGGTCTTTTCCACATGCTCTCCCAGTGATGATTTCGACTCTTGTTTTAACATTGCATTTCAAGATGAGCATTTGATTTACTTTTTAGTGTGTTGATACTGGTCCGATGTTTGAGGTTTTGCTGATCTGGTCAGTGGCTTTGACCCAAAGACGAATATAGATCTAAATCTACTTTGTTGTAGATGTATAGTTAGTAAAACGCATAAACTACTCAATTAATGATTTAATTTGTCTAATTTCAATTTCATCTTTAATATTATTTACAGAACATAGAAATAGTTAGTCATGATGTTAATAATAGCAATAACAACAAAAACGCTAGAAAGACTAACAATATTTCTGTACATATAAGAACAAAGTGAATGCTTATAATATAATCGAAGGACCGTGGAATAAAAGATCTGCACCTATCCAAGTGTTACCGGTTCTACGCACATCACTATTTTGCAGTTTTAAAAATTTAGCCTGTAAATAAAATAATCAATGAATACTGTTTTAATACAATCGGCCATGTATGCGTTTTGTAAAATACATTTCATTCATATTTTGTTAATGATGAGCGTCCTTTAAACATATTTAGAATTAACTGCTTGTTTACAATTTTATTAATTTTCATAACAAAATAAGACTGAAGTGTTCCCTGATTCCCACGCAATGTGCGCAACCTATGCGATGAGCTTTAAATATACGTTTACAAACATTTCATCAAAATAATTAAGCATCAATGTTTTATACGTGTGACAAATTAAGTGTGTAGGTATGAATGCATCACTTCCAAAACATCACATTGAGCATTAAACAGTAAAGACTGCTGCATTATATTGTTTGTCTCGTTTATTGCTCAATACTCACAATAACCCCTGCAACTTAGTTTCGTACGTTAGTGGTTACCTCAAGTTAGTGTAATGTAGTGACAAATACATTATATGTGCTAAAGATTATGTATTATTTATAGAACTAACTTCAGAGTTCCGGGACCACTTGGTATCCTATAAATGGAATTTTCGTGTAGTACGGCATTATCTTCCAAAGAGTTTTCTGCGTCCACTTTTAAACCGAACAACATTTCTGATGGAGCGGCAGTTCTTTGGCGAATTTTTGACTTATTGTTCTGAGACATTTCAGTGCTGAGACTGAAAAAAAATATCTCCTCGTTAAACAACGAAAACGTTAATAACTGAATCTTACAATTCAACTGGTGAATCAGATCTGCTCGAATTAGAACTAGTAGTTTCGTTAGGATTGCTAGACACACTTGTAATAAGTTCGCGAGCAAATACTGGATGTTCTGTATGCAAAACGGATCCAGCAGCTGACCTTTAACCGCGTTTTCTTGCCGCAACTGAAATGGTAAATTAAAATATTGAAATTAAAAATTCTCACTTACCTCAGATAAAGTAGCATCGCATTCCTTAAGTTTGGCTTCTTTCTGAGCTACAACGTGATTTTGATTAAAAATCATGCCAAACAACTTTAATCAGGTATTTAGCTTCATTGACGTCGATCATGGTGTCAACGATCTGCTGAATGTCTGTAGATTCGTTTGTATCTTGAGTCTCTTCAATTTCCATAACGTTGTGCTGAGTTTCACTAATTATTTCTTGTACGTAATTTATGTTTTCTTCAATGTCTTCAATGTGACTATCCAGTTGCAAAGTATCTTGACGTTTTTCGATCGCTTGTATCCGTCGCGCTCTTAAAATCTCTAATTCTTTTACCTAAAGTTTCTCGTTTTTCTAAAAAGTGCTCCATCCGAACCTCCTGTTCAACAATACCCTTTTTGCTAGCGCTATATTGTTGATACACTTTTCCACTTTATGCCACTTTTGTTTAGCCATTTTTGAGAATTAGGATTCTGTTGAATTCGACCCGAAGCTTTTACACTGAGCCTATTCATCTGATTTTTCGTAACAAAGATACTTCTTCTTGTTTTCGTTTCAAAACTTGATCTTTAATTCTTCTTTCGGCTTCCATTGACTTGATCGTATTTGCATTCTTCCTGGATTCCTTTCTTAATTGTGCAATTTCTCGTATTTTTCTCATTTCGGATTCTTTGTGTCGTTGAGATTCTTCTTTCATCTTGTTTATTAATTTTACTTTCGCTTTTTCATATCGTTCAATTCATTTTTGAAACATTGCAGTTGATTTTCTTTGTCATTTTGATTTTCAGTAGCCTAGTATGCTCTTTTTGAGCAGTCTGTAATCTCTTAAGCTCTTTTTGCATGTCGGATATTTTTTTGTATACTGTCTTTGATCTTCTTTACTTTGTCCTCCTTCACAGAGTTTACAGAGTATGACTGTAGAACTTGGTCTCTTTCATCCTGGGTGTTACGTATTCGTGATTGTAGTTGCATCAGTTTATCTTCGTAATGTTGTTTCATGGTTTGCATACGACGTTGCGACAATTCTAGTTCGTCTATTAATTTTTGCTTCATATCGATATCAGTTGTTAGCGTCAACAGTTGGTCATTTAAAGGCGAATCAAAGTCTTTATCCTCGCTATCGCTATCGATTTCTGTCTCGCTGTTTTCACTACTATCCGTATCTGCTTCAGGTATTATTTTATTTTTTGAAGTAGAAGTCGGTCACGTTGTAGGTCTCTTTGGCTTCTTCTAAAACGGCTGGTATTTCACCAAGAGAAATATCCATGAAGGCAGAAGAATTGTGACCTGTGGCGTCGTGCACTTTAAACAACTGTTTACGAAGGGCTTCACAAGTATAATTAGACTCCATTAATTTAGCTTGTAAATCTTGAATTTCTTGTAAATACGATTGCACCATGTCGGCTACGTGATTATCGCCGCCAACAGCTATCCAGCCTCCAGTAGCTTTCTCGGCTAGAAGGTGTGTATTCTTTGAAGTAAGTGAATCTATAGTTTCTTGCATTGCTTTAACTCGTGTTCGCAAGTTGTTAAGTTCATTTTGCAACATAGTATTTTCATAGAACATATCATTAACCACCTCGTTACCATCAACGCCAATAACACGTTTTCCCTGTTGATATTCGGTTAGCTCAAGTTGCAATTGTGCTATTTGTTGTCTTAATTGTGAAATAGTTCTAGAACTCTTATCTTGATTAATAGACACTTTGTTTTTAATATTTCGAGCGCGATTAGCGTATTTTAAAGTATTGAGAGTCTCCATAAAATCCCTATCGCTTGAACTAACACAAGCGATCATCACAGTTTTGCTGTTACCTCCTAAACTGTCTTGAAGTAGCCTAGTTAATTTGGAAACTCTATAAGGAACGTGTAGAGTCTTTTACTTTATCTCCTAACGCTGAAATTACGTTGCCAAGAGCTAATAAACCGCAATTAATTGAAATCCTTCTTTTGCTCTATCACCCGTAGCTCCTGTCCTCTTTAACCTCTCGAACCAGCTAAATCTACAAAATGAAATTTTGCCGAAAGTGTTCAATTTCATTATTATCACTTTCGTCATCTTGCACAAGTCTTTGTTGTTTTTATGTAATGTAAATATGGCATGGGAACGACTAGATTGTGTATTCATCTGCGTACTAGCGGTTGTACGTGATAAAGCACCCATTCGAAGACATTGAAGAGCTTCTTTGCAGACACTACCGTTTTAGACTAATACCTTTAATATTAATTCCTCCGGATACATCTTCGTGTATTTTATAAACTTTATCCTACAAACAGAAACAGGAATATAGAAATTAGTCAAAGCGATAATGGACCTATGTTAACAATATACATATTCTATTACACGTCGTCAAATATAAGATGGTTGACGATAGCATGTGTAGAAAGGGAATAAAATGCAAAATCTACACTTCTCGAGTTGGCAATGCGGCCACCCAAAATTTGACGAGTAGTACTTATACATTCTATTATTATGGGTGGCAGATTGTTGTTAATCAATAAATTTTTTCAAAATGTATTTTTTAATCCATTTTAGAGAATGTAAGTGTGTCTAATCTATTTAATAGTATTTAAATAGAGGAATATGTAAACCAAAAACTTCAAATTAATATTTTCACGTCTTTTAGAATTCAAAATAATTTTTACTTGTAGCCGTTGTTCCATGCAATTCTATTTTTAAAACAAATAGTCAGATTGGAACTTGTTTTACTGGATCTGTCTTAAAGTCTTTAAAATTAAACCTTTTTTCCGCTAAGTCCTAACTAAATCCAACGTACAAAAAAAACAATGAAAATTTAGCGGGATGTAATTTTTTTCACATCAAACAACGTTTTTTAATTCATTCAAACGAACGTTTTTGGCGTTTCCAGAGCAATACCCGCAACCATCAGCCAAATTAACATATTCATATTTTGGTGATTTTCCTTAATACACCGGTGTATTTTGAAAATATCCATTCTGCTTCCCTGAAACTGGTGCTTTGCAACAGTTTTTAATTTCTCACTTTATATTTGTATTATATGACTTAGCAAACGGCAGAAAAGTCCCGAAGTCAAATTTCCGGAAAAAATCTCTCGAAAAACGTCCCTCAGAACAGAGCTTCAGCTTAAGTTCTTGTTTGTTTATGAACATTTCTAAAACGAAGAGTAAGATTATTTCAATGACGTATTAACCATGCTTACTAATTGTTTTTGTATTATTACAATAACAATTAAACAAGAAATGTTAAATTTTATGCATTTTCAGTTTTAGTATGGACATGAATATTATTAAATCAAATAAAAGTGATAATTTCGTTAATTGTTACTCTTTGTAAATACAATAAAATCATGTGAAATGGTATTTTATTCTGAGAACTTTATTCCGGGAGACTTTCTTCCGGGAGTTTTATTTTCGTAATTTTTGACTTTTTTCGGAATTCATATTACTAAATTATAATACAAATCTAAATTATATTGTACGTTCTACATGTATGCAGTTATTAGATATTGCAAGTATTTCCTTTTATCACCAACCATAGTAATAAAGCTGGATTACTCATCGGTGCACGTGATTTTTATCTATAAATATTGTCATAACTAGATTGAAAGATAAAAATTATAAATCTTCAATTTTATATACATAAGTGTGTCCACGTTTACTTAGACTGTAGTAAAAAACATTAAAATAGTAAAATTATTTATATAGTACCCCAAACACCGGTTGGATCTTCTTTAGAACCTATTCGCAGAGAGGATTTAATCCATTAAACATGGTCATCGAAAAAAAGAACAAGGGTGTTAATGGATCCCTCTTCCGAATAGCTCCTACATAAGCCCAACATTAAGCGAGCGGCATAAGTAAATTTGGGACGTCCATTTTTGTGTTAATACATAATTTTTAACACGACTATTTGAACCCTGCCGTAAACTCCTTCGTAGGGGTAGCAACCTCTCAATATTTTGTAATCGGAAGGGGTGGCTGGTGCTACTTCAATTGAAAAAATTTAATTGTTTATTTGATGTTGTGATACTTAAATAAATCAATTAATTAGTAAGCTTTGAAATTTAAAAGAAACAAAAATCGCAGCAGACGGTGATTTGACTGATAGTTAAAAAAATCTACGAGGAAATTAAAATTGCTTTATTAACAAGTATAAAAAACAATAGTTATTGCCACTCCTCCTCAAAATTGAGGGAATTGCTACCCCTACAAAGGAGTTCGCGGCAGAGTTGAAATAGTCACCTTAGAAAACTTTATATTAACAACAAATATTGACGTGTTCGGCAAGTTTCATAAAAGGAATAATAACGCCAAAAATTAATTTATTCAGTTATTTATGTCGCTCACTGTATGTAATGTTATAACATACAAGAGCTCCAATGTAATTTAAAACAATGTAGTAATTAAGCTTATATATAGGCTTTATATTCTAATTGTTTGTTTTATAGTTGCTTAACAAAAAAATCCCGTAGGACCTAAAAAACTCTTACAAATAATGTTTTCTACAAGGAAAATTAAAATATACCTACATGTTTTCAGATAATGGTTTTCAGGTAACTTTTGTTCAAATATTTTGATGTTATTTCAAAAGGATTAGCTGTAAGGCTTGTTGTCATATTAAAGAACTAAGAAAACTACTTAGCACAGGTAAAAAAAATAAAGTTCTGTGAAAATATAATTATGTAAATTATCCGTGCTAGAAGTGTACAATTACAAGACTTGCTTCTATTAAACATTTTTGTTGTTGTATCATGTAACATTTAATACAAAATTAACATTAATGTAAAAGATCGAAAAAATTAGCATATACAGGGTGTTTCATGTTCCATATTTATTCTGTTACCTTTTGTCGTTTGACCTAAAATAATGAGGTTAGCACGGAATTATAGACGAGTACCCTCTACTTCTTATAAAAATATTTTGTTTAGAGATAGTGATCAATAAAAGTACTTTCTTAAATGACATTAACTATATTGGATTGGTATTTTAATTTACAGAGAAGATGATGTAACATACTATATGTTTGCACAGTCAATCATAAGTACTAATTTATTGGGAATTTTGTGTTAAAACATATCAACTTAAGAGAGTATTTAGCATTAGACAACTAATTTACAATTCGGATACGAAGGTTACAGCTTTAGAAAACATTTATTGTTTGCTCTCAATCTATCAATTCTTAAAAAGCACTACTATTTCAGTGAACGTTCCTATAACGCGAATTATGTTTTTTTTTCATTTTCTTAAATGGAACTTATATTTTATGAGCTTTCTAACGATACCATATTTTGTATTACTCAACTAAATCGTTAAGTTCGATTAATATTAAATTTTAGTGTAAATTTTTTTCATAGTAAAATTCCGATTTTTTATGATTTTTGAACTTATGAATAGAAAATACAAAATGCAAATTACAATTTTGTTTAGGTACATTTTTCCAAATGAAATCATTTGTATCAATTCTTCTTTGCAAAATCTATTCTGTAATCACGTCAAAGCAATGGCTACAATATTAACGCACTGTTTATCGATTAAAGGTTTATTTTGTTTCTTATATCTTTTCTATCTTCTTGTCACAAGGTCAAGAATCAAAAACCTCCTGCATTAAATGTTGCATAGAAACCGTACATTATTGTATTGATGGAAATGTCATTAAAAATGCGTTATTTAAATGTGAAATAAAATATACGATTTTATTATTTAAAAAACACTATAATTTTCGTTAGCAACTCTATCACTGGAATAGTAATAACTTTTAAGAATAGAAACATCGAGAGCAAAGAAGAAGAATTTAATTCTAAATCTGTAACATTTTAACGGAAAATTACTGTTAAATTGGTACAAGTTCATATAGTGTACTAATATGTTAGTAAGATATATAACTTTCTAAAATATAGGTACAATATAGCATAGATGGTGCCATTTAAAAAACGAGACTTTAATGTATATTTTTTTCTGAATCACTATGTATAACGAAAATATTGCTAGAAGATGCAGAAGGTTCTAAAATTCTGTGCAAACCGCATTAAATTAGGTCAAACGACAAAGACATAAAAGAAGGAATAAGAAACTATATGAAACGCCCTGTATATTTATATTATGTGTGTATATGTACCAAACACGTTTTATATTCACATAAAAAGTTTCTAAACGGAGATTTTTAATTTATAGTGTTCGGGCAAAAGGCCATTAAGGTCAACTTTCTTTCAAACGCGAACCCTCCATTTTTTCCAGGTTCGCATCGTTTGGGATTTTGTCTCACACATTTTACATTTTGAAATATCGATAGATATTTTCATTTTCATCTTCAAACCTTTTTCACATTTTACTCTATCATTTTCTATTTTTTGACTCATGATTGTCCATTTTCTTATTCCATGCAGTGTTTGCTTTCACAAGATTCCGATCCAAGTTTAAAGGACTTTGAGAACAAATCAGCACCGTTTTAGATATTCCCGTAAAATATAGAGAACAAAATACTTGGATGGAGAAAAGAGATATTTTTACTAGAAGGAATAGGTTTCGTATACAGATATTTAATGTTCTATTGAATAAATTGAGGGTCGAACGAAATAAGAATTGTGTAAAGGATCTAGAGGATAAATACAGATTTTGGTGATAAACTGGGTAGAAAAGACTAATTAATGTAGTTAATTTCTTAAAAATTATTTTACAATAGCTATAACGAGATCCATATTTTTTAAAAAATGAACTATATAACAAAATAAGTACAAGGCAACAACTTTTGATTGTATATATTAAAAATGATGTGACGAGATCAATTTCGTAAATTTTATTAAAATTATTATTATAGTATACAGGGCGGGCTAACGCCCACGAAACAGACAATTGCAGCCACATCGATAATTAAAAAAGAAAATTAGCAACATGTGGGGTTTTGAAAAGCATTTTTGCAAAAAACTGTGGGTTGCCATTTAAAAGTTTGATGTGACGTCATTTCCGTTAAAACCAGAGGTAATACTAGAATGTCGACAAGCTGAAAAGATGCCCCCCCTCAGAAATAAAATTGACTGGTCTGAGTTTTTTTAATTATCGCTGTGGCTGCAATTGGCTCTGTTTCGTCGGCGTTGGCCCACCCTGTATATGTTATAATTAATAAAACCGGTTTGATTTTTTAAAAGCAATAAAGACTAATCATTAATTGAGGTATCTTACAGATTGCCTTTAAAATTAAGTGTTTAGTTTAAGACTTCAAAAATTCAGATAAGGCCCCAAAATCACCATCTGTCTATGAGGGGTTTCTAGTATTTTAAAACTTCAATTCTATGCTTTCTAATCGTTTCCTATTATTCTTTTCTATTCATTTCATTTTCCAATCTTTCATACTTTTCCATTTTATCATAACAACATTTTTCAACTCGCCAATAATCCAATGTTCGAATTTTTAAATAAAAATCCCTCTCAGTTTAATCTTCGTAATATAAATTTATTTAAAATGCGAGAGAGAAATTAATTCTGTTATGTATAAAAAGGGTATGATGTAGTTATTAATTACGTAATAGAATACATGTCAAGATTTAAAATAGATTTTTATACATATATAATATGTTTCAATGATTAACATGGTTCTTCTTCACTAACAATCTTAAATACAAAACACACAGGTGTTGGGTGTCAAGCATTTATCACATTTTCTATACTGTGTTTTTCAAAACACAAAACATATCTACACTGAATTTGTAAAATAACCAAATTAAAAAGATTAATAAAAAGAATTCAAGTATTTTACAAAATGATTATTTGTTGTAGATATTGAAAAAAGAAGTTTAGTGACAAATTTAAATGTTTATATTAGAAGAATTATGTTTTAATTGTGAAACCAGACTATACATATTTAAATCAATTTATTTGAAAATATAAAGCAACTACCGAAGCGTAAATAATATGCATTTACTCGCGACGAGCTAATCAATTATAAGATTTTATGAAATAAATCTAGTTACTATGCACAGTACAAGTGTAATCATACAGCTCATGAACCGTAAAAGTGATAATATAGATACAGAAAGGAGGTCGTCGATCTAAACTTGCACTTACAATACCTACATACAAGAATGTTTTTTTTTTTGTTAAGAGGTCTAAAGGAGAAAACCCTTTCGGTCATATTGCTAGGCAGAGAGTTTGTTAATGATAAAATTGGTGCAACATAAGAAAAAACAAAACAAAAACTTACTTTGTTGTAAATTGGATTAAAAGGTCAATAACTTCTTCATTGTAATTCCATGAATTGAGCCATAACTTTAAATTCTGGGACAAAGGTACCATTTGCTTGTGCATTTGGATGCGAGTATTGATACCGTTGAAAAAAGATGTTCGATAGCTCGTGGGATTATACCTATCTGTTCTGGTGGTAATTCAACGTCGAAGCGGAACCCATGAGTGAAGTTTTACCGGACCAGTTTGTCCATACGCCAAAATAGTTGCATTGTACCTAGTTAATATAATTATGACTTTTCATTTTCAGTTTTTTGAAGAGTAAATATTCACAAGCAAAAATGCTTCAAAAGAAAGAATTGATTTTCTTCATTGAAGTATGTTATTTAGTTACATCCTTTAATACGGTATAAAGATTTGTAATATCAGCAAGTGAAACCGAACCTCCTTTCCATTTCGTTTTTAATATGATCTTAAAATAAAAATGTTTATTAATTGTTAATCGATAATCGTATAAATAAGGAATCGCATATAAGAAAGTGGATATACTCTTAAATTTGGCAAGAATAAAAAAAATAAGCGTAGGCAAGAGGTAGTGAAAGTTGTTGGTTTAGGCGTACTAAAAATTGTTTGAGATTGCTTTTCCACAAATATTATTTCACGACGTATTATTGAAAGTGAATTGATTAGTGAAATTCAAATTTGTAATGATACTGAATGATATAGCATTTAAATGACGCTATATTTACCCTTCTAGTGAAGAATCAACTAAGGAAGTCACACATGTGTTGTACACACAATCTTGATCATCCGTGATATCAAAGACATAGTCATATGTAAATGATCTGTCAGATCCTAATGTAACTTGAGGTTCATTTGGTGTAACAGAAGTGCACATATGGCACATATCTATTATTTCACGAGGTATTTGTGGCCTGATCCTGAAACAAAAAAGATATTACTATCAAGGAATCATACTAACTTTACTTAAATGTGTTAAAGTTTCCAAAGAACAAAAGTAAATCTTTTGTATCAGCAATTGCTCAAATATAACACATAATCGATACGTTCATTATTAAATTTTTATTATCCTTTATTCATTTTCCTTCTTGTTGCACGTTTGTAGTAGTTAATTAAAACATGCAATGTAAGAAAACTATTATTGCCGCTATAAAATATGTAATAGAGTGGTAATAGCTCAACAAGGATGGCGCAAAGAAAACTAACTTTTATTTACGTTCTCGTATGCAATTATTTTTAAATTAAGGTTACTCGTAATACTGCGAAATTATGAAGGTAAGTCGTTCGAGCGCTTTCAATACGACGCCGTATACGCTAGACGTCGTGTACATCGGACGCGAAAATAACTTTCCCCGAATTTTTACAAAAAACAGAAACAAATTTCGATTTCTAATTCGGTTTTCGTTTTCTTTCTCACATTTTCGAAAAAAATCAGAATTTTATCGCGTCCTTTGGTTTTATTCTCGCAAAAAACCGCGTTCAAATCGAGCGTTTTCGGTGTTTTTGGAAAAATTTTAGAACTACTAACCTATTTTACGAAAGGGTCGAATTTTCGAAAAATTCTTTCGGATTAAACCAAAAATCAATCTCTAACCTCAGGGACCATAATTAAAAATTGTACAACATATTGACACTTTCCGTAGGTGCAGGAGGACAATTTAAAGAACTGAAAAACGTTAAAAACGAGTGAAAATTTTAAAAATTTGTTTCTAAGGCCTAAGTCGAGAACATGAATTTCTCTCCTAGAACGATATTCGGAAGATGCTGACAAAATTCTAAAATTCACGATTTTTGAGAAAAACGTAGTTTCACCATTTATTTAAATACATCGGAAACTGTACGTCGCAAAATTTCAAATTTGTAATCTCTTCATCTACACAGGCCGAACGGGTTACATACGTGAATATAAGAATACGCATGCACGCTTCTAACCTTTTGAAACACTCAAAATTTTGTAATTTCGATTAGATAATGTAACTGCTACTTGTATTTAAACAAAAATACTTTTCAATTTTCTATTTTCTGTTCTTTTGTACATACAATTTTTAGTTTCTTTTTTGATTTAAGTTACATAAAATGCGTTCTTGAATTACATTTGTTATCAATTATGTATTGAAAAAAATTAATTCTTTTGAAAATTACAAAAAAATAAGAAAACGTTAGTTAAGGGCGATTTCACAAAATAGTAATACAGAGAAAAACTTTTTAAGTATTTTCGCAGAAAATGTTGACTGTATTTAAAATTCTACGGGTAGAAGTAAATTTAAAGAAACCTTTCAATTTCACCTATTGTTAATGTTAATACTGTCCCCTAATCGTACAGCAAATACTGATATAGAACAAAGATACCATTAACCTTACAATGCAAGTGACATAAGGCGCCTTTTTTAAAACGCCCCAATTTATTTATTTATTATTATTATTTACGGTAATACACCTTTTTGAAATTTAGAGAATCC